>OZ025251.1:3296275-3393594 GCA_964019135.1 Arenicola marina
ATCGAGATTCCACATCAGACATTAGACGATCATAAGATGGCGGAAAGACTTCGGGTTCTTTATGGCTACACTGCCATTTTAATGTGATACGGGAGTTATATTAATGTGCGGTTAAACTAAAGTAACTAACATTGTATATGAGCAGTGCGCACTTCAAGATTCGACATTCCACACAGAGTAGCCCAGATGTTGTACAGAGAGGGTCTTGTGTGATATAGAGAGGATCTGGTAGCCCAGTTGTGGTACAGAGAGGGTCCACAGGGTCGCGTGTGATATAGAGAGGGTCTGGTAGCCCAGTTGTGGTACAGAGAGGGTCTACCGGGTCGGGTGTGATATAGAGAGGGTCTGGTAGCCCAGATGTGGTACAGAGAGGGTCTACCGGGTCGGGTGTGATATAGAGAGGGTCTGGTAGCCCAGTTGTGGTACAGAGAGGGTCTACCGGGTCGGGTGTGATATAGAGAGGGTCTGGTAGCCCAGTTGTGGTACAGAGAGGGTCTACAGGGTCGCGTGTGATATAGAGAGGGTCTGGTAGCCCAGTTGTTGTACAGAGAGGGTCTACAGGGTCGCGTGTGATATAGAGAGGGTCTGGTAGTCCAGATGTGGTACAGAGAGGGTCTACCGGGTCGGGTGTGATATAGAGAGGGTCTGGTAGCCCAGTTGTGGTACAGAGAGGGTCTACCGGGTCGGGTGTGATATAGAGAGGGTCTGGTAGCCCAGTTGTGGTACAGAGAGGGTCTACATGGTCGCGTGTGATATAGAGAGGGTCTGGTAGCCCAGTTGTGGTACAGAGAGGGTCTACCGGGTCGGGTGTGATATAGAGAGGGTCTGGTAGCCCAGATGTGGTACAGAGAGGGTCTACCGGGTCGCGTGTGATATAGAGAGGGTCTGGTAGTCCAGGTGTGGGGTCGGGTGTGACATAGAGAGGGTCTGGTAGCCATTTGTGGTACAGAGAGGGTCTACTGGGCCAGGTGAGATCTAAAGAGGGGCCGGTAGCCCAGATGTAGTACAGAGAGGGTCTAGTGGGTCGGGTGTGATATAGAGAGGTTCTGGTAACCCATGTGTGGGGGTCAGGTGTGATATAGAGAGGGTCTGGTAACCCATGTGTGGGGTCAAATGTGATATAGAGAGGGTCTGGTTGCCAGTTGTGGTACAGAGAGGGTCTACCGGGTCGCGTGTGATATAGAGAGGGTCTGGTAACCCATGTGTGGGGGTCGGGTGTGATATAGAGGGGGTCTGGTAGCCCATGTGTGGGGGTCGGGTGTGATATAGAGAGGGTCTGGTAGCCCAGATGTGGTACAGAGAGAGTGTAGGGGGTCGGGTGTGATAAAGAGAGGGTCGGGTAACCTATGTGTGGGGGTCGGGTGTGATATAGAGAGGGTCTGGTAGCCCAGATGTGGTACAGAGAGAGTCTAGTGGGTCGGGTGTGATATAGAGAGGGTCTGGTAGCCCAGGTGTGGTACAGAGAGGGTCCACCGGGTCGGGTGTGATATAGAGAGGGTCTGATAGCCCAGGTGTGGTACAGAGAGGGTCTACCTGGTTGGGTGTGATATAGAAAGGATCTGGTAGGCCAGGTGTGGTACAGAGAGGGTCTAATGGGTCGGGTGTGATATAGAGAGGATCTGGTAGTCTAGGTGTGGGGTTCGGGTGTGATATAGAGAGGGTCTGGTAGCCCAGGTGTGGTACAGATAGGGTCTACCGGGTCGGGTGTGATATAGAGAGGGTCTGGTAGCCCAGATGTGGTATAGAGAGAGTCTAGTGGGTCGGGTGTGGTATAGAGAGGGTCTGGTAGGCCAGATGCGGTACAGAGAGTGTCTACCGGGATGGGTGTGATATAGAGAGGGTCTGGTAGCCCAGGTGTGGTACAGAGAGGGTCTACCGGGTCGGGTGTGATATAGTGAGGATCTGGTAGCCCAGGTGTGGTACAGATAGAGTCTACCGGGTCGGGTGTGATATAGAGAGGATCTGGTAGCCCAGGTGTGGTACAGAGAGGGTCTAATGGGTCGGGTGTGATATAGAGAGGGTCTGGTAGTCCAGGTGTGGGGGTCGGGTGCGATATAGAGAGGGTCTGGTAGTCCAGGTGTGGTACAGAGAGGGTCTACCGGGTTGCGTGTGATATAGAGAGGGTCTGG
Organism: Arenicola marina; assembly: GCA_964019135.1. NCBI lineage: Eukaryota > Metazoa > Annelida > Polychaeta > Arenicolidae > Arenicola > Arenicola marina. Next base: position 3,298,405 of record OZ025251.1, read on the forward strand.
TAGCCCAGATGTGGTAGAGAGGGTCTACCGGGTCGGGTGTGATACAGAGAGAGTCTGGTAGCCCAGTTGTGGTACAGAGAGGGTCTACAGGGTCGCGTGTGATATAGAGAGGGTCTGGTAGCCCAGATGTGGTACAGAGAGGGTCTACCGCGTCGCGTGTGATATAGAGAGGGTCTGGTAGTCCAGGTGTGGGGGTCGGGTGTGATATAGAGAGGATCTGGTAGCCAGTTGTGGTACAGAGAGGGTCTACTGGGCCAGGTGAGATCTAGAGAGGGTCTGGTAGCCAGTTGTGGTACAGAGAGGGTCTACCGGGTCGCGTGTGATATAGAGAGGGTCTGGTAACCCATGTGTGGGGGTCGGGTGTGATATAGAGGGGGTCTGGTAGCCCATGTGTGGGGGTCGGGTGTGATATAGAGAGGGTCTGGTAGCCCAGGTATGGTACAAAGAGGGTCTAGTGGGTCGGGTGTGATATAGAGAGGGTCTGGTAGCCCAGATGTGGTACAGAGAGAGTCTAGTGGGTCGGGTGTGGTATAGAGAGGGTCTGGTAGGCCAGATGCGGTACAGAGAGGGTCTAGTGGGTCGGGTGTGATATAGAGAGGTTCTGGTAACCCATGTGTGGGGGTCAGGTGTGATATAGAGAGGGTCTGGTAACCCATGTGTGGGGGTCAAATATGATATAGAGAGGGTCTGGTTGCCAGTTGTGGTACAAAGAGGGTCTACCGGGTCGCGTGTGATATAGAGAGGGTCTGGTAACCCATGTGTGGGGGTCGGGTGTGATATAGAGGGGGTCTGGTAGCCCATGTGTGGGGGTCGGGTGTGATATAGAGAGGGTCTGGTAGCCCAGATGTGGCACGGAGAGAGTGTAGGGGGTCGGGTGTGATAAAGAGAGGGTCGGGTAACCCATGTGTGGGGGTCGGGTGTGATATAGAGAGGGTCTGGTAGCCCAGATGTGGTACAGAGAGAGTCTAGTGGGTCGGGTGTGATATAGAGAGTGTCTGGTAGCCCAGGTGTGGTACAGAGAGGGTCCACCGGGTCGGGTGTGATATAGAGAGGGTCTGATAGCCCAGGTGTGGTACAGAGAGGGTCTACCTGGTTGGGTGTGATATAGAAAGGATCTGGTAGCCCAGGTGTGGTACAGATAGGGTCTACCGGGTCGGGTGTGATATAGAGAGGGTCTGGTAGCCCAGATGTGGTATAGAGAGAGTCTAGTGGGTCGGGTGTGGTATAGAGAGGGTCTGGTAGACCAGATGCGGTACAGAGAGTGTCTACCGGGTTGGGTGTGATATAGAGAGGGTCTGGTAGCCCAGGTGTGGTACAGAGAGGGTCTACCGGGTCGGGTGTGATATAGTGAGGATCTGGTAGCCCAGTTGTGCTACAGATAGGGTCTACCGGGTCGGGTGTGATATAGAGAGGATCTGGTAGCCCAGGTGTGGTACAGAGAGGGTCTAATGGGTGGGGTGTGATATAGAGAGGGTCTGGTAGTCCAGGTGTGGTACAGAGAGGGTCTAATGAGTCGGGTGTGATATAGAGAGGGTCTGGTAGTCCAGGTGTGGTACAGAAAGGGTTTAATGGGTCGGGTGTGATATAGAGAGGGTCTGGTAGTCCAGGTTTGGGGGTCGGGTGCGATATAGAGAGGATCTGGTAGCCCAGGTGTGGTACAGATAGGGTCTACCGGGTCGGGTGTGATATAGAGAGGATCTGGTACCCCAGGTGTGGTACAGAGAGGGTCTACCGGGTCGGGTGTGATATAGAGAGGATCTGGTAGCCCAGGTGTGGTACAGAGAGGGTATAATGGGTCGGGTGTGATATGGAGAGGGTTTGGTAGTCCAGGTGTGGGGGTCGGATGTGATATAGAGAGGGTCTGGTAGCCCAGGTGTAATATAGAGAGTGTCTACAAACCTCTACTTAGCTAGATAGAGGAGACACAGCCCTGTGGTGCCGCTGATCTGCTGGTAGAGGTAGAGTAGAGGTATAAGCGGAAGTTGGCTTTTGTGTAAGGAACCGTAACGACAGGCGTTGCCAGGGGATAGTTTGACAGCTTCCGGCGATGATCTCACCCACATCCGGTTTGAGGTATCAAGTTTGACATACGGGTCCTGAACCGTGTGCTGCCCGGCGGACGGCCGCATGGATTGCCTTGTAAATGAATTTACCCGTTGCTTTACCCTCTGCCGACCTTACCTGGTAAACGCATGGTTACCACTCGACGCTAGACAGACAAAAGGCTGTATGTTGCCTGCTAACTTAAGCTATGTGTAAAAGGCAAATATCAGAATACCCCTGTAAAGTATGTACAAATGTGTGTTATATATACCACTGTGTTATATATACCACTGTGTTATATTGCCAATGTGTGTTATATATACCAATGTGTTATATATACCTTATATATAACAGTCATATTACCAATGTGTGTTATGTATACCACTGTGTTATATTAACAATGTGTGTTAAATATACCACTGTGTTATATATACCATTGTGTTATATATACCACTGTGTGATGTGTGTCATAGACAGTTCTGTGTGTTATATATACCACTGTGTGATGTGTGTCATAGACAGTTCTGTGTGTTATATATACCACTCTGTCATATACATACCACAGTTGTTCTCGGTAAGGGGGGGGGGGTGGGGGTGGGGGCAGAATGTAGAGTTGTTGTGGCGGTTGGTCGCTCTGGACTCTAGAGAGAGCCCCATGCCAGTGAGAGGCACCAAATCCATCCATTCATGACGTATTTATGTTTTCTTTATGCGCCGGCACTCACTTATCCCCCCGAGCCGCCTGGTCCGTGAGGCCAGGGACCCAGCTTGCTGGTCCCAGCATGGGCTGATAGACTGATATAGCCCAATGGTAATTAATTACCCTTAAGTACCCACTCCGCGCTATCCTGTCAAACAGACACACAGTGTTTCTGAACGTACTTCGGGGCACCCCCAGCCTCCCGTTGTCATGGAAGGGGCGCCCCTTAGCAGAGGTCCAGCTTTCCGTTGCCATGTAGGGTGTCCCCATATCAGAGGCCCAGCCTCCCGTTGCCATGGCGGGATACCCCCATCAGAGGCCCAGGCTCCCGTTGCCATGGCGGAATACCCCCATCAGAGACCCAGCCTCCCGTTGCCATGGCGGGTTTCCCCCACATCAGAGGCCCAGGCTCCCGTTGCCATGGCGGGTTACCCCCATCAGAGGCCCAGCCTCCCGTTGCCATGGCGGGTTACCCCCATCAGAGGCCCAGCCTCCCGTTGCCATGGCGGGATACCCCCATCACAGACCCAGCCTCCCGTTGCCATGGCGGGTTACCCCCATCAGAGGCCCAGCCTCCCGTTGCCATGGCGGGTTACCCCCATCAGAGGCCCAGCCTCCCGTTGCCATGGCGGGTTACCCCCATCAGAGGCCCAGCCTCCCGTTGCCATGGCGGGATACCCCCATCAGAGACCCAGCCTCCCGTTGCCATGGCGGGTTACCCCCATCAGAGGCCCAGCCTCCCGTTGCCATGGCAGGTTACCCCCATCAGAGGCCCAGCCTCTCGTTGCCATGGCGGGTTACCCCCTTCAGAGGCCCAGCCTCCCGTTGCCATGGCGGGTTACCCCCATCAGAGGCCCAGCCTCCCGTTGCCATGGCGGGTTACCCCCATCAGAGGCCCAGCCTCCCGTTGCCATGGCGGGTTACCCCCATCAGAGGCCCAGCCTCCCGTTGCCATGGCGGGATACCCCCATCAGAGACCCAGCCTCCCGTTGCCATGGCGGGTTACCCCCATCAGAGGCCCAGCCTCCCGTTGCCATGGCAGGTTACCCCCATCAGAGGCCCAGCCTCTCGTTGCCATGGCGGGTTACCCCCTTCAGAGGCCCAGCCTCCCGTTGCCATGGCGGGAAAGCCCCATCAGAGGCCCAGCGTCCCATTGCCATGAGGAGCGGGGGGGGGGCGCCTTCATCAGCGGCCCACCTTCCCGTTGCTATGGCGGAGCAGGTGACACGGGCTTGGTGCACAAGGTCAAGAGCCTGGATGACAATTTAGTCTCTTAATGGACGGACCGCTCCACTAATCCTGAAACCTTACGAGGCTGGCGGTAGCTAAGTGATGCGGCAGGAAGGGAAAGGATGCGGGCGGGGCTGACCCAGGCCAGTCTGCATACCCCTCCCCCCCCCTCCCTCCCTCCCTCCCACCCCTCCCGACGACTTCCCAAGGGGAAGGCCAACAGGGAGTCACGTGTTACAGCGATTGCAGCCTAACCTTGGACCCGGCGAGAGGATGATTCCAGAAGCCTTAAAGCGGTTAAATGGTGGGTGGGTGGGACGGTCGCCGACCGACTGGGGAAGTATTCTGGGAGATTGCTTTGTTACCTGCACGCCATCCGCACAGTTATAAGGACCGTGATTACAGACAGAGCATTCATGCACTTTATATGCAGTGCCGTGATCTATAGTCAGAACATCCCTGTAGCTATGAGTGCCGTGACCAGTAGTCAGAACATCCCTGTAGTTATGAGTGCCGTGACCTATAGTCAGAACATCCCTGTAGTTATGAGTGCCGTGACCTATAGTCAGAACATCCCTGTAGGTATGAGTGCCGTGACCTATAGTGAGAGCATTCCTGTAGTTATGAGTGCCGTGACCTATAGTCAGAACATCCCTGTAGTTATGAGTGCCGTAACCTATAGTCAAAGCATCCCTGTAGTTATGAGTTAAGCCCAGTACACACTTAAAAAGTTTCCGAAACTTCGTTTCCGAAACTTCGTTGCTGTCGAAACACGCTGGTGTGTACCGGGATGTTCCCGAAACTTTGTTCCCGTAACTTTGTGCCCGAAGTTCAGGTTTGAATTTGTGAAACAAAGTTTCCACAATGAGTACTCGACTCACTGTCACGTGGCAGCGAGTGGGATCATGTGACAACACCAGATTAATACGCAGACTAACACCATCCTGCAACCTGACAATGGATTCAGAGACGCAATGTTATGTGGTTGCCGATCCGACGTCTGCCACATGAGACTGATGAATCGGTTGAGCAGTTAGCAGAGATGTGGCAGGTTCGGCCAGAGCTGTATGATGTGACCATGAAGCTGTACCATGACAGTAGTGTTTGATGTAGTCGTCGCCCCCTTCGTCGCAAGATATTCAATAAAACAACAGCAGGTCCGCAGGCAGAAACTGGTCCGCGATTGTCAGCCATTTGATGCTAATGTCCATTGGCCAAAGAAGTGACCTAAATAAAATGCTGATACTTTGTGTCGCAGAAACTGCTAGATGTGTACGGGTCGGCTTCGGGCACAAAGTTTCAGACACAATGTTTCCTAAACTGTTTAGGTGTGTACCGGGCTTTAGTTAAAAATGTAAAGCACTTGTTTAAGCAACGGTTATTGGACGAATGACGCCACCAGGTTTGTAACACATCAAAATTGTCATCATAAGTGTATATGAAACGCAACATAACTTACCTAATAACCGGTCTAGAAAACTGTACCTTGGCATAAAATGTTATTTCAATACAAGACAAGAAACCTTCTGGTGGGCAAATGAAGATCTCGATTTTCCATGAAATCCTACATGGCAGGCAAGTGACATGATATATTCAATATGTGGCCTTTGAATAGTATTTATTTTCGAACGTCGACCCTTCAAGGTCAAATATTTAAAGGTAGAATAAGTGTACGTTCCAAAACATATTTGGCCCGCATCTCCCTGAAGTGTTTGGAGAAAGGAAAACATAGGAACAAAAGACAGATATAAAAATTTTGGCTCATCTTTACAGTTTTCAAAATATTGTTACACTTTTTGCAACGTAATATCTTCCTTTATCAAGTGGTTGTGACGAGATGGGGCATACCATAGCAACCATTTATCAGTAACACTAAGGTCAGGAACGCTAAATTCATAATGATCGGGCATGTAGTCTTGATTGCCATGACAACCAATGCTAATGTATAGCGGCATTCACATCGGGTGAATGGAGAGGCGGTGAACTAGAGAGATGTTAAAGAGAGAGGACAGTGTTAGTCTGCTCCACGGACTCCCCTCACCCGAGGAGAGTCCGTCACTGTCCAATTTGTGCAAGGCAGTGGGCCGAGATCGGAGACCCCGCCATATCGCGCATTCTCATTGGCTGAGCTATATTTACCGGGGAAGCCCTTTCGAAAGTATCGTGCAGACGAAAAGTAAACACTGCCACTGGTGAACAAATGAAATAAAATCGGTGCGACAGAGGGTAAACGTTGGAAAGCCTGACTTGTACAGCACGTATGCTTAAATTTCTAAGGGGGGGGGCGGGTGCAACCCCTATAACACCCCCCCCCCCCCCACCACCCAGATCCGCCCCTGAACAGGACACAGACAGGGAACAAAAGGTACAGGCATCCACGAACATGTTTAGACGGTTTAATAATTTGATAGAATGTGTTCATTCTAATCTGGGATTCATGTCAACTAAAAGAAAAACAGCTGCATAACTTGATAAGAATACTGAAATTAATCTTATTATTAAGAAATATAGTCAAATTAAACGTATAAATTATAAGTTATATAATCTAGCAAGCTGTGTAGTAGTCCACCAAATTCATTGACAAAACATTTAAATATGAATATATTTAAATATGATATATTTTGGTTCTGAGTAAATTAATTATGACCTGGATGGCGAGGGGGTGGGGAGGGTAAGTTGCTAGGGTGAAATGACCCCTCTAGCTAGCTATAGCTGTGTCTATATGAAGATTTAAAAAAATTAAATCTTTATCTTTTACTTGTAAATTTATTATTATTATATCCTTCTTCCATCAATACAATACTTTCATATTAAGACTTACATAGTCTACATGTAACCAGGTGTAACATAATAATAAATAAAATTAATCATCAATTTATGTTTATATTTACCTTTTCTCTTACAGATTATGTAATCAATTGGAATTAATCAATCAGATAATTAAGAAGTCTGCATACAGATTCAGACAAGATGGACCAGATAGAGTTACACAAGAGACCAAAAAAACCCTAGAGATATGAATTCTACATGGGTTTCGTCTCAACAATCTGTATCAAAGACAGTTTTGCATATGATAAAAACAACAGAAAAGAAACTGATTCTTGGATATACAATTGGACTGCTTTTAAATTGATCAGCATCCAAGAGCTGTTTGCTATGTGGAGCAGTCAGAAAAGAAGACAATGGAAACAGAAATGATATGTTGCAAAACTGTTATTTACTGTGGATCTGCAAATGAATTAATGAAGAATGAAATGAACTTGGTTTAAATATATTTCTATTTTGCAATTGGAAAGCAGGCAAGGCCTATAACAAATTCCTCTAGCTGTGTCTATATGAAGATTTAAAAAAATTAAATCTTTATCTTTTACTTGTAAATTTATTATTATTATATCCTTCTTCCATCAATACAATACTTTCATATTAAGACTTACATAGTCTACATGTAACCAGGTGTAACATAATAATAAATAAAATTAATCATCAATTTATGTTTATATTTACCTTTTCTCTTACAGATTATGTAATCAATTGGAATTAATCAATCAGATAATTAAGAAGTCTGCATACAGATTCAGACAAGATGGACCAGATAGAGTTACACAAGAGACCAAAAAAACCCTAGAAATATGAATTCTACATGGGTTTCGTCTCAACAATCTGTATCAAAGACAGTTTTGCATATGATAAAAACAACAGAAAAGAAACTGATTCTTGGATATATAATTGGACTGCTCTTAAATTGATCAGCATCCAAGAGCTGTTTGCTATGTGGAGCAGTCAGAAAAGAAGACAATGGAAACAGAAATGATATGTTGCAAAACTGTTATTTACTGTGGATTTGCAAATGAATTAATGAAGAATGAAATGAACTTGGTTTAAATATATTTCTATTTTGCAATTGGAAAGCAGGCAAGGCCTATAACAAATTCCTCTGGCTGAAATGAGCTTGCCTCATTGGTTGTGTTCAGTCAAAATTGGTAAAGGTTCAGATTAAGTGTCATTAGTGCTAAAGCCCTAGATTATGCATTTATATCGACCTGTTGATTAAATATTGCAAAAAGTGCAAACCTCCAGCCTATAGTTAGCCTGGCAATTAAGGTTCATTTTCATCCATCCTACACCCCATCACTACTCCAATCAAGTGTGTTATAAATGAAGACCTATCTGGAGTAATGCTAGCCTAAAATTGATTATAGATATAATTTAGCTCAATGTTCAAGACTAAATTCTTCAAAATTAACAGGGCTTGGTCATTTTGGCTAATCATGTAAGACAAAGATAGCCAAAACAATGCACCTGTATGATCTTGTATTGAAGTTGGTTGAATGATTGTAAACGATTTGCCAAAATGGCCTAGCTGAGCAACAGTTTTCTATAATCAGGATTTGCCACAGGAGAATAAAGTGAAGAGCCAGTCCTTCTCAAGAATGAATCTGAATATTTAATTGGCCCTAACATAATTCACATATAAATTTCCTGCAAGAAAATAATTTTCCAATGGAATGAGCTTATATACCACAGGCAGTCATCTTTATCAATGGGCCTTGACCTAAATAATTTGCCCTGTACTAGCTGTTAAAATACAGTGTACTAATTGATGTAGTAAATGGCATTGGTTGTCTGTGATGGTAAATAAATAATAAAGTAAGTCTTGAATGGAATCATTATTTTTCATTATTTTACATTTATAATGCATCACAACCATAAACACTGATAATACACATATCAATGATGTAGAACCCACTTTTAATTCATGTGGTTTATGCAGATATGACTTTATTCAATATAATCCTGGAGTAGCTGTGTTTTTTGTCACTTCTTTAATCTATATATACATAAAATTTAAATGTGTGATACAATTAACATACAAGCAAGACTACTTTTTCATGTGGAACAAAAGTTAGGACCTATAAAGAAGTCTTAATAGAGCAAAAGATTATGATTTTCTGTTTCCGAGCCACTTAATGATGAATACCGGTAGTACAAAATATTCCATTAATCTAGGATATTTCACATACCAATTAGTAGTGCTACATTTCAAAAGTTACAACTAATTTAAAATTAGAAATGTTTCAATTCTTGAATTAACTCAATAAATGCAAGTCCATTGCATGACTGGACATGAACTACACTATTCAACAACGGCAATCACTTACAATATTTAAATAACTCAGGCTAGCATATACATATATCCCCTATGCAACTTATTGCAGACTATTGACTTGTTTGATCAGTTCCACAATTGCAGGCAGTATAATTGCTTCCTTGAAGCTTGAAAATTGTTGTATATTTTTTAGCTAAAACGCGACTATTTCCTTTTTTGTGAAATAAATGAACTAAAAATAATTTAAATACAATTATCATATCTAGACTGAAATTTTTTGGTTTTATTTATTTGATATTAAATCTATTGCCCTCCTAAATAGGCACATCTTGACTCCCCTCGAGGGTATATCTATCACTCTAACAACCCATGCATACCCGCCACATATGCACCCCCCCCAACCCCGCCCCCCTTGCAAAAGTAAATTAATTTCCTACAGTTTAATTACCAGTAATTAAAATATACCTTTTAAATATTATATTGCCATCTAAAGAGGCGACCCTCTTCACTCGCTTCCTCGATCACAGGTATCCCTCTCGCAACCCATCCCCCCGCACGGCGCACGTGACCCCCCCCCCCCCCCCCCCCTCTCGCTTCCTCTGCTCTGGCAGCCGCAACCGCCAACCGCTGCCTTGCCTGCGATTATTTCGGCAGCTGTGGCTACATTTCAACGGTGACAGCGTCAAAATTCGACATAATTACTTTGCTTACGATACATGTGTGCACGTTACCATATTTAATTAACCTAATCTCAATCTTAACTAGCATTTGACTCACATTTGTGATTCGATTATTGGCTGGTTGTGGAACATCCATCTTCCGCCATTGTTTACCGCCCTGCTGAGAAGGGGGCTATGACGCGTATGACGTAGTTGTACGGAATTCCTTACAGAAAATGGTGGACAATAACAGACTGTATACGCGGAGCTGCGGTAGCGCCGCGCAGCGGCAGTCTGCGGAAGAGACTAAGGACAGTGTTCGCCATGCACGTCCTGCCCTCTCGGTGTCTCACTAACCTCTTGTTCTAGCTCTCCGCGAGAAAACACAAGTTTTATCGATTGTCCAGATTGAACTACAAAGGAAACTTGATCTGAGGCGATGTGGGTGTGGGTACGGCGGAGTGGGGGGGGGGGGGGGGCGACGGGATACATGCGGGCCGGGTGGGGTGGGGGTTCCCTGTGCGCGGGGTGGGGTGGGGGTTCCCTGTGCGCGGGGTGGGGTGGGGGTTCCCTGTGGGCGGGGCGGGGTGGGAGTTCCCTGTGCGCGGGGTGGGGTGGGGGTTCCCTGTGCGCGGGGTGGGGTGGGGGTTCCCTGTGCGCGGGGTGGGGTGGGGGTTCCCTGTGCGCGGGGTGGGGTGATGGTTCCCTTTGCGAGGGGTGGGGTGGGGGTTCTCTGTGCGCGGGGTGGGGTGGGGGTTCGCTGTGGGCGGGGTGGGGTGGGGGTTCCCTGTGCGCGGGGTGGGGTGGTATCGCGTTGCACATTTAATTGAGGGCCCGCGACGGAGCAGATAGATGATGGCGTATACCCCCCCCCCCCACCCCACCCCAGTTAACTGTTAACTGGGGGCAGGGGGAGGGGGGAGGGGAGGTGGCAGTAGAAATGTATACCTCTCTAATGAATTGAAGTGAATGAAGCCCTCCCCACCCCCATTGTCCTTCCCTTCCCCCTCCCACTCCCCTACCCCAGCCCCACTTTCCCTCCCTTCCCCCTCCCCCTCTCTCCCCTCCCTCTCGCCTCCCTCGTCCCTTCCCCTCCCTCGCTTCCCTCGTCCCTTTCTCCCCCCCCACTCTCCCTCGCCCCACCCCATCCCCCATTCGCTGCCTTTGACACACCATTCTTCAAAGTCATCTCTGTACAGGGTGTATTACAATGTATCACATTACTCCCCCTGATCGCATGGATCCTCCTATGTCTGTGCGGGTTGGGAGGCTTGATGGGAGCGTGGCTAGACAGGCGGAACTAACCATATAGAGCGGTTAACGTATGCCATGACAATGGGCGAGAATATCACACCTGTGTTAATGTGGTGTCATTACAGTGGGTGAGGGGGTCACACCTGTGTTAATGTGGTGTCATTACAGTGGGTGAGGGGGTCACACCTGTGTTAATGTGGTGTCATTACAGTGGGTGAGGGGGTCACAGCTGTGTTAATGTGGTGTCATTACAGTGGGTGAGGGAGTCACACCTGTGTTAATGTGGTGTCATTACAGTGGGTGAGGGGGTCACAGCTGTGTTAATGTGGTGTCATTACAGTGGGTGAGGGGGTCACAGCTGTGTTAATGTGGTGTCATTACAGTGGGTGAGGGGGTCACACCTGTGTTAATGTGGTGTCATTACAGTGGGTGAGGGGGTCACACCTGTGTTAATGTGGTGTCATTACAGTGGGTGAGGGGGTCACAGCTGTGTTAATGTGGTGTCATTACAGTGGGTGAGGGAGTCACAGCTGTGTTAATGTGGTGTCATTACAGTGGGTGAGGGAGTCACAGCTGTGTTAATGTGGTGTCATTACAGTGGGTGAGGGGGTCACACCTGTGTTAATGTGGTGTCATTACAGTGGGTGAGGGGGTCACAGCTGTGTTAATGTGGTGTCATTACAGTGGGTGAGGGAGTCACAGCTGTGTTAATGTGGTGTCATTACAGTGGGTGAGGGGGTCACAGCTGTGTTAATGTGGTGTCATTACAGTGGGTGAGGGGGTCACAGCTGTGTTAATGTGGTGTCATTACAGTGGGTGAGGGGGTCACACCTGTGTTAATGTGGTGTCATTACAGTGGGTGAGGGAGTCACACCTGTGTTAATGTGGTGTCATTACAGTGGTTGAGGGGGTCACACCTGTGTTAATGTGGTGTCATTACAGTTGGTGAGGGTGTCATACCTGTGTTAATGTGGTGTCATTACAGTGGGTGAGGGTGTCACACCTGTGTTAATGTGGTGTCATTACAGTGGGTGAGGGGGTCACACCTGTGTTAATGTGGTGTCATTACAGTGGGTGAGGGAGTCACACCTGTGTTAATGTGGTGTCATTACAGTGGTTGAGGGGGTCACACCTGTGTTAATGTGGTGTCATTACAGTGGGTGAGGGAGTCACACCTGTGTTAATGTGGTGTCATTACAGTGGGTGATTGGGTCACACCTGTGTTAATGTGGTGTCATTACAGTGGGTGAGGGTGTCATACCTGTGTTAATGTGGTGTCATTACAGTGGGTGAGGGTGTCACACCTGTGTTAATGTGGTGTCATTACAGTGGGTGAGGGGGTCACACCTGTGTTAATGTGGTGTCATTACAGTGGGTGAGGGAGTCACACCTGTGTTAATGTGGTGTCATTACAGTGGGTGAGGGTGTCACACCTGTGTTAATGTGGTGTCATTACAGTGGGTGAGGGTGTCACACCTGTGTTAATGTGGTGTCATTACATTGGACGAGGGTGTTAGAGACACACGAAGCAGACGACCACAAAACAGCGGTATTAGAAACTGACGAGACAGACGATCACCAAAACACAGGTGTTAGAGACCTGGAAAGATGGTCACCAAAGAGAAATGTTAAAGACTAGCGGTCACTAAGCAGAAGCATTCTTAAAGAAGAGTGAGTCAGGGCACTTATCCGCTTATTTGGCGTATAAATGCCTGCGTTGCATTGTTCAGCCAAGTCTTCGTTTGGCTGTGATCTATGAGAATTTGCGCCGCCCGTCCTGTCGATCAACACCTTCAGCCTGAACACTCCCCAGTGATAATAGTCGTCTAAAGAGGAGGATCTTTGGTCGAGGCAGCAAACTCGATATCCAGATGACGGAATTTCCATTTGAAAAGAGCTTTGTCCGCCTGCTAGTGACAACCAGCGACGACCGCCAGAGGAAAATGCAGCTATTGTCGCGCCACGGAGACAGTGACAAGGGTGGGCCTGGTGGAGTGGAGAGGCCGGGAGATGGTGGGGTGGTTGGGGGGGGGGGGGTCTAACCACCTCTCCGGCCGCATCCTTAACCATTAAATGGAAGTGGGGAAGGGACGTGAGGCCTATACTGACTAATGGCGGTTTTTGTCCGGCCCAAGTCCACTCCTCGTCTCTATTGGCATGTGTCTACATGAGATCCGCACAACCCTCCCCCTCCCTTCTCCTTTCCCTTATATGGACCCATCGACTCGCCAATCACTACCTCCCTTCCCTCTTCTCCGTTTTCTCACTGCTTTACGGTGACAGCGGTACCATCAGGGAGAAGACATTCATTCGCCAAGACGAAGCGAGCCGCTCGGTATCGATCGCTCACACGTGGGAAGGGCCTGATGTGGGAGCTGGACACATGCGCCCAGAAAGTAGTGCGCTGTATTACTGCGCCGCGAGCTGGATCAATTCTGAAGGTGTTCCAAGGCCGTGCAGCAAATTCTGACCTTGTGAAGGTGTAGCAAGGTCGTGCAGCAAATTCTGACCTTGTGGAGGTGCAACAAGGTCATGCAGCAAATTCTGACCTCGTGGAGGTGTAGCAAGGCCGGGCAGCAAATTCCTAACCTCGTGAAGGTGTAGCTAGGTCGTGCATCAAATTCTAATCTCATGGAGGTGTGGCAAGGTCATGCAGCAAATTCTGACCTCGTGGAGTTGTAGCGAGGTCGCGCAGAAAATTCTGACCTTGTGAAGGTGTAACAAGGTCGCGCAGCAAATTCTAACCATTTGAAGGAGAGTAAAAAAAAAAGCAGAAAACTCTAACCACGTGGCAGTGTAGCTCAAAGGAATGCAGCAAATTGTAATAATGTGGAGGCATAGCAAACCCACCCAGCAAACTTTAACAACATGTAGGGGTATTAATGTAGCAGACTCTCATCACATACTTGTGTGTCAAAGCCATGCCGCAAACTCTACACCATGCGACTGTGTAGCACAGCCATGCAGCCAATTTTAAACCACGTAACTACGCAGAATTATACACAATGGTGCAAGGGGAGCGTGTGGTGGTGATTTGCTGGGGGTGGTCCAGTGGCGGGTTACTAAGGGGGGTCTCAGCGCCGGTGCCTGGTTGCTGTGAGCCACGGCGGGCTGGGGTGGGCCGTGACTGGCCGCCATCGCGACAGGGGCTCAAGTGCTGGGGGGTGGGGGGAGGGTAGGGGGTGGCTGACAGTATGGTACTCCAGACGAGCCCCCCCCCCGCCGCCCCCGTGTGTCATACCGCTCAAACCGGGCGCCAGGAGGTCAGCATTGCGTAAGAGACGTGATTAATGGCTAGGTAGGGGGATGAGGGGGTGGTGGACATATATCACACGCCACGCCACGCCACGCCACGCCACGCCACGCAACGCCACGCCACGCCACGCCGCGCCGCGCCGCACCACACCACACCATACCACACCACACCACACCACACCACAGAATGGTTTCCCCACCCCCGCCCCCAACGCCATCGTCCCGTCCCCGCCTGCCCCCATCCGAGCGCCCCCACCCCACAAGCCGCCCTGGCCAGGCCAGCTGCCGGCGCTGCCCCGCCGCCGCCGCCCCGCCGCCGCCGCCGCCACCAGACGGGGTGCCCTGGACCACGCCGCCCCTCACACTCAGCGAGTGGGATGCATGGCCGCCAGTCACATCGCTGGTTTCTTCCGACGCCCTTTGGCTTTAATCTTCCTCGCACCAGTACTGTTGGTCATCGACGGAGGGGTGAGACCGGACCGGGAATAACCCTTCCCTCCCTCTCTCCCTCAGCCGACAGCCAGACACCACCCACAGGGAATATTCGTTCAGGATTCTTTTCGTCTTGATGCGTTCTGGATAGAGGTAAGTAAGCCGCGGTGGTCAAGTTGAGGTCCAGCGGTATGTTTTTATGTGGTCTCTCCGCGCTTTTGGCGCCCTCTAGCGGCGAGCGGCCGACAGGTACGCTACCGACAGAGCGGGGGGGTCAGGGTGGACAGGGGGTAAGGCGGGGTGGAGGGGCGAGGTGGACAGCGGGTAAGGCAGGGTGGGGGGTCGGGGTGCACAGCGGGTTAGGCCGGTTAGAGATCTGGGTGCACAGCGGGTAGGGCAGGGTGGGTAGGGGGCAGGGCGGGGTGGTAGGCCAGGGTGGTTAGCCAGGGTGGTAGGCCAAGGTCGTAGGCCAGGATGGTAGGCAGACCACACACCACCAGACATTACAACATACCCACCAGAAGATAAGCCATGCCCACCAGATGTTAAGCCACACCCACCAGACGTTAAGCCACGCCCACCAGAAGACAAGCCATGCCCACCAGATGTTAAGCCACACCCACCAGGCGTTAAGCCACGCCCACCAGACGTTAAGACCACGCCCACCAGAAGATAAGCCATACCCATCAGACGTTAAGCCATGCACACCAGACGGTAGACCACACCCACCAGGCAGTAGACCACACCCACCAGGCTGTAGACCACACCCACCAGATTGTAGGCCACACCCACCAGACGATAGACCACACCCACCAGACAGTATACCACACCCACCAGACTGTAGACCGCACCCACCAGATTGTAGGCCACACCCACCAGATTGTAGGCCACACCCACCAGACGATAGACCACACCCACCAGGCGGTAGACCCCACCCACCAGACGGTAGACCACACCCACCAGGCAGTAGACCACACCCACCAGACTGTAGACCACACCCACCAGATTGTAGGCCACACCCACCAGACGATAGACCACACCCACCAGACGGTATACCACACCCACCAGACTGTAGACCGCACCCACCAGATTGTAGGCCACACCCACCAGATTGTAGGCCACACCCACCAGGCGGTAGACCCCACCCACCAGACGATAGACCGCACCCACCAGACGGTAGACCACGCCCACCAGACGGTAGACCACGCCCACCAGACGATAGACCGCACCCACCAAACGGTAGACCACGCCCACCAGACGATATACCACGCCCACAAGACGATAGACCGCACCCATCAGACGATAGACCGCACCCACCAGACGGTAGACCACGCCCACCAGACGGTAGACCACGCCCACCAGACGAGAGACCACACCCACCAGACGAGAGACCACACCTACCAGACGGTAGACCACGCCCACCAGACAATAGACCACGCCCACCAGACGAGAGACCACACCTACCAGACGGTAGACCACACCCACCAGACAATAGACCACGTCCACCAGAAGATAAGCCATACCCATCAGACGTTAAGCCATGCACACCAGACGGTAGACCACACCCACCAGGCAGTAGACCACACCCACCAGGCTGTAGACCACACCCACCAGATTGTAGGCCACACCCACCAGACGATAGACCACACCCACCAGACAGTATACCACACCCACCAGACTGTAGACCGCACCCACCAGATTGTAGGCCACACCCACCAGATTGTAGGCCACACCCACCAGACGATAGACCACACCCACCAGGCGGTAGACCCCACCCACCAGACGGTAGACCACACCCACCAGGCAGTAGACCACACCCACCAGACTGTAGACCACACCCACCAGATTGTAGGCCACACCCACCAGACGATAGACCACACCCACCAGACGGTATACCACACCCACCAGACTGTAGACCGCACCCACCAGATTGTAGGCCACACCCACCAGATTGTAGGCCACACCCACCAGGCGGTAGACCCCACCCACCAGACGATAGACCGCACCCACCAGACGGTAGACCACGCCCACCAGACGGTAGACCACGCCCACCAGACGATAGACCGCACCCACCAAACGGTAGACCACGCCCACCAGACGATATACCACGCCCACCAGACGATAGACCGCACCCATCAGACGATAGACCGCACCCACCAGACGGTAGACCACGCCCACCAGACGGTAGACCACGCCCACCAGACGAGAGACCACACCCACCAGACGAGAGACCACACCTACCAGACGGTAGACCACGCCCACCAGACAATAGACCACGCCCACCAAGCGAGAGACCACACCTACCAGACGGTAGACCACACCCACCAGACGTTAAGTCCGCCCCCCCTCCCACCCCCCCAGGCTACAATGTCCAAGGTTCTTGTCGGACGCCGCGTCGCTTCCCAAACAAAAGCCGTCGCCGCGGAGTGGGAGCCGAGTGGGATCTGTTAATTGTCCTGCACTGACCGTGCCTCGCTCAGAACGAGGCTTGCGGCATTGGCGGTTACAAAAGGCCAACACGCGGCCTCCTCCCATCTCCACTTGAAGGGACTGGCGCGCGATGGACAGCCGCTCTCGAACCACCACAACGCTACATTGTTACAATGGGCTTTAAATCTAGACAAACAACCTCACCTCCTTGTGGTGTGGGACCGGCCGTCTCCAGTCACCGAGTGGGGAGTGTACTTGCCTCTGCCCCCCACTCTCTTCCTTCCTCCCCCCTCCCCATCCAGTTCTCTCACTGACCGAGAATTATAGCTACTAGCGGGGTTCGTTGAACGGCTTTGGGGCCAGCCCCATAAGTTCTCTTCTGAAATAATCCCCATATTTTTTTTAATCTAGAGCTGCCTCCTGAGCTATATATCTACCGTGTCGCCATTACACATGTCACAACCCCCCGCCCCCCCCCCCCCCCACCCCTCTCATTTTTACCCCCATCTATTCCCACCCCGCGGCCAAATGGTGGCGGTGCCCGTCGTGAAGATAACGTGATGGTCCACGTCTGGCGGTTAGCGAGTTATGAAATTACATCTTTGCGACTGACACACTTGACAAACCGTCTATGGCAGAACGCGCGTGCCCTGCCAATGGCTGGTCCCCCTCCCCGCGTGCCTCGTGCCCTGCCAATGGCTGGTCCCTCTCCCCGCCTGCCTCGTGCCCTGCCAATGGCTGGTCCCCCTCCCCGCGTGCCTGGTGCCCTGCCAATGGCTGTTCCCCCTCCCCCTCTACATCGTGCCCTGACAAAGGCTGGTCCCCCTCCCCGCGTGCCTCGTGCCCTGCCAATGGCTGGTCCCCCTCCCCGCGTGCCTCGTGCCCTGCCAATGGCTGGTCCCCCTCCCCGCGTGCCTCGTGCCCTGCCAATGGCTGGTCCCCCTCCCCGCGTGCCTCGTGCCCTGCCAATGGCTGGTCCCCCTCCCCGCCTGCCTCGTGCCCTGCCAATGGCTGGTCCCCCTGCCCGCGTGCCTCGTGCCCTGCCAATGGCTGGTCCCTCTCCCCGCCTGCCTCGTGCCCTGCCAATGGCTGGTCCCCCTCCCCGCGTGCCTGGTGCCCTGCCAATGGCTGTTCCCCCTCCCCCTCTACATCGTGCCCTGACAAAGGCTGGTCCCCCTCCCCGCGTGCCTCGTGCCCTGCCAATGGCTGGTCCCCCTCCCCGCCTGCCTCGTGCCCTGCCAATGGCTGGTCCCCCTCCCCCCCGCGTGCCTCGTGCCCTGCCAATGGCTGGTCCCCCTCCCCCCTACATCGTGCCCTGCCAATGGCTGGTCCCCCTTCCCGCGTGCCTCGTGCCCTGCCAATGGCTGGTCCCCCTCCCCCCGCGTGCCTCGTGCCCTGCCAATGGCTGGTCCCCCTCCCCCTTACATCGTGCCCTGACAAAGGCTGGTCCCCCTGCCCGCGTGCCTCGTGCCCTGCCAATGGCTGGTCCCTCTCCCCGCCTGCCTCGTGCCCTGCCAATGGCTGGTCCCCCTCCCCCCGCGTGCCTCGTGCCCTGCCAATGGCTGTTCCCCCTCCCCCTCTACATCGTGCCCTGACAAAGGCTGGTCCCCCTCCCCGCGTGCCTCGTGCCCTGCCAATGGCTGGTCCCTCTCCCCGCCTGCCTCGTGCCCTGCCAATGGCTGGTCCCCCTCCCCCCGCGTGCCTCGTGCCCTGCCAATGGCTGGTCCCCCTCCCCCCTACATCGTGCCCTGCCAATGGCTGGTCCCCCTCCCCGCGTGCCTCGTGCCCTGCCAATGGCTGGTCCCCCTCCCCCCGCGTGCCTCGTGCCCTGCCAATGGCTGGTCCCCCTCCCCCTTACATCGTGCCCTGACAAAGGCTGGTCCCCCTGCCCGCGTGCCTCGTGCCCTGCCAATGGCTGGTCCCTCTCCCCGCCTGCCTCGTGCCCTGCCAATGGCTGGTCCCCCTCCCCGCGTGCCTCGTGCCCTGCCAATGGCTGGTCCCTCTCCCCGCATGCCTGGTCACCCTGACCGCGTGCCTCGTGCCCTGCCAACGGCTGGTCCCCCTCCCCGCGTGCCTGGTGCCCTGCCAATGGCTGGTCCCCCTCCCCGCGTGCCTCGTGCCCTGCCAATAGCTGGTCCCCCTCCCCGCGTGCCTCGTGCCCTGCCAATGGCTAGCCCCCCTCCCCGCGTGCCTGGTGCCCTGCCAATGGCTGGTCCACCTCCCCGCGTGCCTCGTGCCCTGCCAATGGCTGGTCCCTCTCCCCGCCTGCCTCGTGCCCTGCCAATGGCTGGTCCCCCTCCCCGCGTGCCTCGTGCCCTGCCAATGGCTGGTCCCCCTATCCGCGTGCCTCGTGCCCTACCAATGGCTGGACCCCCTCCCTGCGTGCCTCGTGCCCTGCCAATGGCTGGTCCCCCTCCCCGCGTTCCTCGTGCCCTGCCAATAGCTGGTCCCCCTCCCCGCGTGCCTCGTGCCCTGCCAATGGCTGGCCCCCCTCCCCGCGTGCCTGGTGCCCTGCCAATGGCTGGTCCCCCTCCCCGCGTTCCTCGTGCCCTGCCCATAGCTGGTCCCCCTCCCCGCGTGCCTCGTGCCCTGCCAATGGCTGGTCCTCCTCCTCGCCTGCCTCGTGCCCTGCCAATAGCCCATCCCCCTCCCCGCTTCCGGTCGTACGTTGTTCGCACGCACGTGGCGCGTGAAATCTCATCTCCCTTCGCCGGAATGGTGCACAAGTCAGCCGCCAGGTTCTCAGCGCACTCACCGTGTGCCTGTGGCGATTGAATTTGGCGGAAGTGATGATCCATTCGTTGGGCTGGAGGCCGGCTTCAGCGCGTGGGATGAATGCAGTGCAGGCGCTGAGGTGATGGGGGTGGGGGTGGGGTGGGGAGGAGTGGGGGCGGAAGAGGAGATGGCTGGGTGAAGAGGGTGATGTGTGGATACATGCATTATAGAGAGTTGTGTGGTAAGGAATAGGGTGAAATTGGGTCCCAGAGGTGTGTCAATAGTTCAACCACCAGAGGGCCTGCTTCCATTAGTACTGTACTATGCGGGGTGATAGCAAGTCAACTAGATATGTGAACAAATTCTGCTGCACACCACCAATGCCTTCAAACACTCCTCCCAGCACTGCCCCAACACTTCCAAACACTCCTCCTAGCAATCCACCAGCACTACTAAACACTCCTCCCAACACTCCCCCAACACTTCCAAACACTCCTCCCAGCACTGCCCCAACACTTCCAAACACTCCTCCCAGCACTGCCCCAACACTTCCAAACACTCCTCCTAGCAATCCACCAGCACTACTAAACACTCCTCCCAGCACTCCCCCAACACTTCCAAACACTCCTCCCAGCACTCCCCCAACACTTCCAAACACTCCTCCTAGCAATCCACCAGCACTACCAAACACTCCTCCCAGCACTCCCCCAACACTTCCAAACACTCCTCCCAGCACTGCCCCAACACTTCCAAACACTCCTCCTAGCAATCCACCAGCACTACTAAACACTCCTCCCAGCACTCCCCCAACACTTCCAAACACTCCTCCCAGCACTCCCCCAACACTTCCAAACACTCCTCCTAGCAATCCACCAGCACTACTAAACACTCCTCCCAGCACTCCCGCAACACTTCCAAACACTCCTCCCAGCACTCCCCCAACACTTCCAAACATTCCTCCTAGCAATCCACCAGCACTACTAAACACTCCTCCCAGCACTCCCCCAACACTTCCAAACACTCCTCCTAGCAATCCACCAGCACTACTAAACACTCCTCCCAGCACTCCACCAACACTTCCAAACACTCCTCCCAGCACTCCCCAACACTTCCAAACACTCCTCCCAGCAATCCACCGGCACTACTAAACACTCCTCCCAGCACTCCACCAGCACTACTAAACACTCCTCCCAGCACTCCAACAACACTTCCAAACACTCCTCCCAGCACTCCCCCAACACTTCCAAACACTCCTCCTAGCAATCCATCAGCACTACTAAACACTCCTCCCAGCACTCCACCAACAATCCAAACACTCCTCCCGGCACTCCCCCAACACTTCCAAACACTCCTCCCAGCACTCCCCCAACACTTCCAAACACTCCTCCTAGCAATCCACCAGCACTACTAAACACTCCTCCCAGCACTCCCCCAACACTTCCAAACACTCCTCCCAGCACTCCCCCAACACTTCCAAACACTCCTCCCAGCACTCCACCAACACTTCCAAAAACTCCTCCCAGCACTCCACCAACAATCCAAACACTCCTCCTAGCAATCCACCAGCACTACTAAACACTCCTCCCAGCACTCCAACAACACTTCCAAACACTCCTCCCAGCACTCCCCCAACACTTCCAAACACTCCTCCTAGCAATCCACCAGCACTACTAAACACTCCTCCCAACACTCCCCCAACACTTCCAAACACTCCTCCCAGCACTCCCCCAACACTTCCAAACACTCCTCCCAGCACTCCACCAACACTTCCAAAAACTCCTCCCAGCACTCCACCAACAATCCAAACACTCCTCCTAGCAATCCACCAGCACTACTAAACACTCCTCCCAGCACTCCAACAACACTTCCAAACACTCCTCCCAGCACTCCCCCAACACTTCCAAACACTCCTCCTAGCAATCCACCAGCACTACTAAACACTCCTCCCAACACTCCCCCAACACTTCCAAACACTCCTCCCAGCACTCCCCCAACACTTCCAAACACTCCTCCCAGCACTCCACCAACACTTCCAAAAACTCCTCCCAGCACTCCACCAACAATCCAAACACTCCTCCTAGCAATCCACCAGCACTACTAAACACTCCTCCCAGCACTCCAACAACACTTCCAAACACTCCTCCCAGCACTCCCCCAACACTTCCAAACACTCCTCCTAGCAATCCATCAGCACTACTAAACACTCCTCCCAGCACTCCACCAACAATCCAAACACTCCTCCCAACACTCCCCCAACACTTCCAAACACTCCTCCCAGCACTCCCCCAACACTTCCAAACACTCCTCCCAGCACTCCACCAACACTTCCAAAAACTCCTCCTAGCAATCCACCAGCACTACTAAACACTCCTCCCAGCACTCCCCCAACACTTCCAAACACTCCTCCCAGCACTCCACCAGCACTACTAAACACTCCTCCCAGCACTCCCCCAACACTTCCAAACACTCCTCCCAGCACTCCACCAACACTTCCAAAAACTCCTCCCAGCACTCCCCCAACACTTCCAAACACTCCTCCCAGCACTCCACCAACACTTCCAAACACTCCTCCTAGCACTCCACCAGCACTTCCAAACACTCCTCCCAGCACTCCCCCAACACTTCCAAACACTCCTCCCAGCACTCCACCAGCACTTCCAAACACTCCTCCTAGCAATCCACCAGCACTACTAAACACTCCTCCCAGCACTCCCCCAACACTTCCAAACACTCCTCCCAGCACTCCCCCAACACTTCCAAACACTCCTCCCAGCACTCCACCAACACTTCCAAGCACTCCTCCCAGCACTCCCCCAACACTTCCAAGCACTCCTCCCAGCACTCCACCAACAATCCAAACACTCCTCCCAGCACTCCCCAAACACTTCCAAACACACCTTACAGCACTCCACCAACATTTCCCATCGCTCCTCTCTACACTCCACCGACATTTCCAAACACTCCTCCCAGCACTCCACCAACACTTCCAAACACTCCTCCCAGCACTCCACCAAGACTTCCAAACACTCCTCCCAGCACTCCATCAACGCTTCCAAACACTCTTCCCAGCACTCCATCAACACTTCCAAACACTCCTCCTAGCACTCCACCAACACTTCCAAACACTCCTCCCAGCACTCCACCAACACTTCCAAACACTCCTCCCAGCACTGCATCAACACTTCCAAACACTCCTCCCAGCACTCCATCAACACTTCCAAACACTCCTCCTAGCACTCCACCAACACTTCCAAACACTCCTCCTAGCACTCCCCCAACACTTCCAAACACTCCTCCCAGCACTCCACCAACAATCCAAACACTCCTCCCGGCACTCCCCAAACACTTCCAAACACACCTTACAGCACTCCATCAACATTTCCCATCGCTCCTCTCTACACTCCACCAACACTTCCAAACACTCCTCCCAGCACTCCACCAACACTTCCAAGCACTCCTCCCAGCACTCCACCAACACTTCCAAACACTCCTCCCAGCACTCCATCAACACTTCCAAACACTCCTCCCAGCACTCCATCAACACTTCCAAACGCTCCTCCCAGCACTCCACCAACACTTCCAAACACTCCTCCCAGCACTCCACCAACACTTCCAAACACTCCTCCCAGCACTCCACCAACACTTCCAAACACTCCTCCCAGCACTCCACCAACACTTCCAAACAATCCTCCCAGCACTCCACCAACAATCCAAACACTCCTCCCAGCACTCCCCAAACACTTCCAAACACACCTTACAGCACTCCACCAACATTTCCCATCGCTCCTCTCTACACTCCACCAACACTTCCAAACACTCCTCCCAGCACTCCATCAACACTTCCAAACACTCCTCCCAGCACTCCACCAACAATCCAAACACTCCTCCCAGCACTCCACCAACACTTCCAAACACTCCTCCCAGCACTCCACCAACACTTCCAAACAATCCTCCCAGCACTCCACCAACAATCCAAACACTCCTCCCAGCACTCCCCAAACACTTCCAAACACACCTTAGAGCACTCCACCAACATTTCCCATCGCTCCTCTCTACACTCCACCAACACTTCCAAACACTCCTCCCAGCACTCCATCAACACTTCCAAACACTCCTCCCAGCACTCCACCAACAATCCAAACACTCCACCCAGCAGTTTACCAACCCCCCAACCCCTAATCCCCAATGCACCACCCAGCACTCCCCAAACAACTCCCTTACACCCTCCCCCCCAAACCTCCCCTCACCCCACCACCCAACACCACCCAGCACTCCCCAAACAACTCCTCCAATGCTCCCCAACACACCACCCAGCACTCCCCTACAAGCTCCCCCCCCCCTCCAACACACACACAGCACCCAGCACTCCCCTAACCTTTCTCACTTACCCTCCCCCCCACACACACCCCTCAGCGGCTAGTTCCTGCATCCGCCCCTGGTAGCCCCTAGACACTCCCCAAAAATCTTCAGCACTCTCTTAGCCCCCCCCCCCCCCCGGCAGGAAGTCTCCACTGCTCACACCCAACACTCCGCCATTAATAATCCCATAATTCCTCCACCCCCACCTCCATCCACACAGCCCTCCCACCCGCCCAGCCCTAATCCCTGTTGCGTTCTCCTCCTTACCTTCTCCACCCCCACGCCCCCGCCCCCCACCCCACCAGCGTCGTCACCCTAGCCTCTACTCACCATACCTTGCAACCCTCACCAATGCCTCCCAGGCTCATACTCCTCCTAACGTACCTACCTTCACCTCTGCCAGTCCCCAGCCAATACCAGCCCCCGCCCCTCCTCTCCCTCCCTCTCCTTCCACCATCACCCCTACCTCCTAACCCCCCCCCCCCCCCCACCCACCGGGGGGGGGGCTGGCCGGCTCTAATCGATGGGGCGACCGACTGGTGAGCGACTCGTCCTCTGGGCGGCCACTGGGACGGCGTTTGGCGGGAGGACGAGCCCCCCTCCCCCACCCCCTCGCCCGCCTATGACAGTCACAAAGTCTCGCTGAAGATCGTTGAGAGAGCCTTCATCATTAAGGTCGTGGCCGTGAGGCGCCAGCCCGTCCGCCAGTGACCCCTGTACCCTGTATCGATAACAGCCGACTGCACCGTCCCCGTCCCTCGTGTCCACGAGGCGGTTTTCAGATAAAGCCGATCTGGGAATACACCCGGTATGTACCGCAGCCATTTACTGTCACCGCTGGGGGGAGGAGGGATGAGGGGGGGGGGCGTGCGGTAAGAGGGCGTGGTGAGGTGGGGCTCGGGAATGAAGCCGATGCCCCCCCTCCTTCCCTCTCTCCCTAAAGTGTCTGCATTAGGGTCACCATTATTAGGTAAATCATGCCCACGGTGAGCTGAAATGCCACAGTGCCACGAGGTTCGGTAAACCCCTTGAGACCTCGGCAACATAATTGATCCGCGCCCCTCCCAACGTAAACACCGTCCGATTGAACTCCCAGACTGGTACCCAGACTGGTACCCAGACTGGTACTCAGACTGGAGACCTATATGCTCACAATATTGACCTCTTGAGTGTTTCCTGTCACGCTTCCCATGCTTCCAGTGCTTCCAATAATGCTTCCCATATTAATGCTTCCCATATTAATGCTTCCCATATTAATGCTTCCAGTGCTTCCAATAATGCTTCCAATAATGCTTCCCATATTAATGCTTCGAGTGCTTCCAATAATGCTTCCCATATTAATGCTTCCAGTGCTTCCAATAATGCTTTCCATCTTCCATTGCTTCCAATAATGCTTCCCATATTAATGCTTCCATTGCTTCCAATAATGCTTCCCATATTAATGCTTCCAGTGCTTCCAATAATGCTTCCCATATTAATGCTTCCAGTGCTTCCAATAATGCTTCCCATATTAAGTTTCATAATATGGATAGGTGCTACCTAAAAAATGCGAGCGTATATTTATTAATTTAGATATTCTGATGGGATACATCTAGATTAACATTCACAATTAATATCAACTCGGTTGCTTAGGAACTCCCATTGTGACGTCATGTTTTTAAAAAAATTGACGTCACAACTACTCACTATGACAGCAGCCGAAGGGCGGTCACCAAGAGCGCTCTGCTTGGCAACAGACATTTAGCGCGTCGCTTATAAATTAACTTTAATTTGAAGCCTACATCCAGTGTTAACATTGAATAATTTACTCGCTAATTTTTGTGGGGCAGCTGATTTAATTATTAAACACATGACATAATAGGCTTCGACCTCTCTTTGCTTGAATATATTTATGTACAACTGATATTTACTCCGAATCCGAAAACGTCTCATGGAGGTTGTTACGCGAAATGAAAGGCCTAAGCCTATGCCTGAAATGCACTTTGAATATGCATGCATGTCACCTTAAAGCTCGCTTGCGCTCGCTACTAATTCCCAGAATACTCCAAACAGTGTTGGTGGGTATCACTATGGAAATTCCGTCCGATAACTGCGGCATTGGGCCCGTATTCTCAAACTTTTGCGAAGATCGCAACTCGACTTCCTCGCAAATATTGCTGCGAAAACTCGCAAAAGTTGCGTTTCATCGCACGTGGTATTCTCGAAAAGTTAAGATAAAGATCTTCCTAACTCTCATCGCAAAATTCGCGATGTGTTCATACGTCTCGCAACTAGACGCAACTCGTCAGTAATCATGGTAGCAATTTTCATGGCGAGTCACTTATTTCGACGAAGGTTCCGACAGCGGATCGTTAGGCTTCGTGATGATCCATTCACGAATCTCAACAACAATAAGGTGTTTATATGGACATGTTGTGGTATCATTATCAGGCCCCAGTGCAGCTAAAATAGCGTCTTTGTTCCAATCTAAGCGCGCTTGGCTAATTAAGTGACGTCAAATGTATTGTGACGCAATGCATCAAAGATGTTGCTTAGCAGCGAGCTATACCTACAAGTGACACCGACACCCCCCCCCCCCCCCCCACCAACTGCTTTAGTGACCTATATTATTATATTTAGGATAAAGCGGAGAAAATCGAAGCGAGACATTTATATTATCATATAAATAAATATAGATGTAGATCTAATACATCTACAGCAATAAAGTTATCTGTTAATGTGCATTATTACGAGTTGGTGGGCATGTTAACTAGTACAATAGCGTTACATCTGAAGGCCTCTAAAATGCCGTATTCTGACCCAAACCGCCCTGCTGCCCATGCAATCGACAATCGTTGCCATGGCGACGCTGCATAGAACAATGAAACATGACGTCACGCACAAAAGAATTGTAGTTATAGCTTTAAATAGCCCGCTTCCATGACTAGTTGCCTAGTGGCACATGCTATGTTTCTTGGCAACATATATATGGTATAAAAAGGCGACTGGCCAACTATATGTGGAAAGGCTTGCGATTTGCGGACAGTCAGTCCCAAAATGCTTTACTTTTGTCGTTGCATGCGGAAATTAAACCAAAGAAGCAGAGACAAGTCAACGCCTTAAATTTAAATTCAACTCGTAATAATAGTAATAGCGCGAGTTTTGCTTGGCGTTAGGCATTTTATTGGCCCTTGATCAAGCTGTAGCAGCCCTTCATTTTCATTATCCGCCCTCGGCCTTGCGGCCTCGGGCCGATAATGAAAATTGGCGGGCTGCTACAGCTTGATGTCGGGCCAATAAAATTGCCTAACGCCCCGCAAACTCGCGCTATTGTCATATTCAAAATTAACCCTAGTCGAAGCGATGGTTTTGGCGCTGTACGTAAGTGCCTCGAATATGTTACGCTCCATATGCCACAAAACAATAACTGCCCATACGATTTCTGTAATATTTGGCATGTCACTTGATCATGGCAATCCCTTTAAAGTGCGGAAATTTCTGCAAAATCGAAGCGACTGTTTTTGCATAATCGCTGAAATAATATTGATGTCTGGAATCGCGGGTTGCACGTGAATGTAGCGCAATAACATAATATAAATCTATCAATGTTGCTGTGAATGTGTCGCTTCGATTTTCCTAAACTTCTAGCATTTTACCTAAGTTTGTCCTGATGAAGTGACAAGCTAAGTTGAACAGCAAGTGAATGGGCGAAGTCGATATCGCTTATGTCTAAGTTTGTTATTCTGTGACAACTCTACATTCGACCATTTACTACATATATTTTACCATGTTTACGCACTCCGACAATTTGGGTATCCATGGTACATACTTTAGGCTTTACCAGTACATCTACAATGCCCCCGCCCCTTCCCATAATCCTTGCTCTTGCTAGCAAGGCGAAGTGATGAGCGTGATGTGCACTCATGATTTTTGCAACTTTGTATCGTTTACTTCTTTATTGACGTCATATCGAGCGTCACGACCAGCGAGCACGCTGTCATTCTTGCATAACTGTTATTTGGCTAAATGTAGCATACAATTACAAAATGTGATTCCGACTGACCGAGATGGGGCCTGCATGTCAGAGATCCTATACTATAGGGAATAATCTCTCTGATCATATATATATGCTAAATTAATCCGCCCCTGGGGGCCGGCACGCCGGTTGTGTCGCCTGCCTGCCCCCGGAGGTGGATTAATTTAGTTAATGAGGATTGAATCGGTAAATTTAAAGATTCGAGATTCAGAATTTAAGTGTAAGATTGGGCTCACTTATTTCTTGCTATGCTGCTTGTTTGCTGTTGTATGAGATACGGAGCATATGTTGAATTATCCAGTCCAGACAATTATTCTTATTTTAAAATTTATTTTGAACTTAATTTTTTGTGGAAATGCGTATATATTTTGCGTGCGCTTTCGTTCATGTTCACCTGTTACGTCACAGAGACTACCCATACTTTGTTTCAAATAATGGCGCGAGTGCACGTTGTAAAGATTTGTTTATACCATGTATACAGTGGTATCAACACGCGAAAAACTAAGTTACTAAAAGCCTCCTACACTCATTTGAGTGGTTCAGGTTGGAAGCATGACACGTTTAGTCGCGCCGTCACGGCGTCAGTTGTCAAAGTGCCTCAGTGCTAAAGTCTAATTCATGGATTACAATGTTACAAGATCTTAAATAAACTGAGATAGTGTCTGCATGGTCTGTGCTGGTGGATTACCATGACCAAGCGTCCCACCCGTGACCGTGTCTCGTAGATCTATTCATGATATTGGATACTATATAAATCTGCAACATACGACGACGACAGCGTCACTTACGCTTGCCAATTTGATGTAAGTTAGGCTAATGTGCGTAATCGTTTAGCTTACTTTGCCTTGATATTGATAAACATACCATACCATAGGTATAGAATAGTCGCATATTGTCCTGAGCTTAATTTAAATTTAGGCCTGATGTCCGCCCATTACAATGTTCGGCACTGTAGATCTACGCAGTACATGTGAGGGGAGGGGGTATAGACACAGAGGCTCCGCTTTCAGCCTCAGACATATTTGCCAGTCCCCCCCCCCCACCCCCCTCAGTCATATTTCTGGAGTTTTATATCTATTCACATTTGCAAATACTAAATGTTAATGCCCAATACATGTTAATATCCACCGCTGCAAAAAAGCGCGCGTTCGTTTAGACCAGTTGCTACGAGAAAATTATCCCTGACAACCGCGAAAAACTACTTGCGAAACTTCGTAGCTGCGATAAATCGCAAAATTTTCGAGAATAGGAACTTGCGATTTTTCGCAGCTACGATTTTTCGCAAATAGTTCTTATATATTGCGATGATCGCAACTTGTTCGAGAATACGGGCCCTGATTCGGTATCTAGGCGCATCAACTGTTGCGATGCAACGTCATTATGACGTCATAATTTGGAGGGAAGCGAACAAGTCTTCCATCGAGTGTTAACTGAACTGTCGCAACGAGATCTGTTGCGTGACCTCACGAGAGACCTTTATGCGCTAGGTCGATGCTATTTTATAGGCTGATTCAGTGTCAGGCGACTTACCCAACCGGTCCCTCGTGGAAACCCAGCCAATTAGCAACATATACGTGAAATCTTACCGGTTCATTTTGGTAGTATTGTTAAAGTAAGGATGATGTGGAGTCGGGGACGACGGCAGCCTGGTTAGGCCTGGTTCTCTGTCGGCCTGGCCTGGTCCCGTGTCGGTCTGGCCTGGTTCTCTGTCGAATCATGACTATAGGGCTATACAGTTCTCGCGATCGGGCCGCGAGATTTCGATTTTGGGGACAAACAAACACACGTGCTCCATGTTGAACAATAGGCAGCTATTAGTCAATTTCTTTCCAGGTTTATTCTAAAGACTATGAGTACCATTTCACTAAACATGGCTATGGGAGATAGACGTTAAAATATTTGGAGGCGATGGAGCGCAGAACTTTCGAAATATACAAGGAAAAATCCGTCTTCACAACACTCGAAAGCTAAAAATAGCGTTCTAAATTTAGCCCTGCACCCGGGCTTTCGCGAGTTCTCCAAAGTGCGAGTGACGTCACAGGGTTTCACGTGCCTCCGCGGTAACAAAAATGGCGAGAGCAAGTGATCGACTTAACCATCCCGCTGTCAAAATGTGCAGCGCATGGAATAACAACACACGGACGCGTCATTAAACCACATGGTAAAGGTAAATTAGGACCAGTAGGATGTTTTCGTATCATTTTTAGATCACGAAAAGACAAAGTTCTTCATTCTTTGTAAGTTTTCTGTTTGAAGCGTTGCGCCAACGTTGTCACTCAGGGAGAATCCGTGTGACGTCATAATGTCTCGTTTTCGTAGGAAATGCAAAAAAACGTTAGTTTCTCAGCCGTGTTGTCCCGTCGTAACAGATATTAGTCATTGTGGTGGCGCAAATGAATGAAAAATATGTCGTCTATCCGTTTTGGGCAGCTATATTTCTTAAATATTCTTAATTATATTGCCAGGCCTTCCGCAATGGACCCAACCCTCAGCGCCTGGCTTTTGCGCAGGTAGTCTGGTTCCCAGTCTCTCTCTTTGCGTAACATACACGTCACGCCTACGTCACAGATAGTCAGGATACCAGTGTGCGCAGAGATTCCAAACTCGTTCCAAACACGTGCTTCGTTTGTTTGTCCCCAAAATGAGTAAACCGGAAGTCTAGGCGAACGAGACTTTATAGCCCTATAGAGGCCGACAGTCATCAGCGCGCGGTTTCCATGGTTACGCGCAGGTAAGACAAGCTTGTTTGCCTGCGTCACAGAAAACAGTGAGATTGCTTGAAAGGCAAAGCTTCCAACGGACCAATCAAAATAGATTCGACCAGACCAAATACTCTTTTGAATGATCAGTCTCGGCTTTAATACAAATATGGTATAATGTTTACGAAGCTTTGAACAGAACAAAACCGTTTGGTACAGCAAGGAGAAGGGGCAAGGGGTATTTCCGTTCGGGAAA
The DNA here is from genome assembly GCA_964019135.1 of Arenicola marina. NCBI lineage: Eukaryota > Metazoa > Annelida > Polychaeta > Arenicolidae > Arenicola > Arenicola marina. The sequence continues at coordinate 3,329,559 of OZ025251.1, forward strand.
TGAATCAAGAAATTAGCTTTTCATTTCACCGGGGACTGGGAATGGGGGAAATAATTCCTCGTTATCCGAAAATGGGATATTAGCCGATCGTCATGATCAAGGGTTTTTATTAATCGTAAACTAAGAATCTTAATATTAAATAGCCGTGAATTGGAAAATCTCCAATTCTTCATGTACCCGCCCCTTCCATTGTATGCGGGGAGTTTTTTATTTAATTCATGGTGACCTGGGAATATAGAAGTTTACTTTTTGTGATTTGGGAACACGACCCTCTCTCCTTGCCCCCCCCCCCCCCACCCCCGGGCGATCTCATGGTGAATATTAAGAATAGGAATGCACATGGAAATGTACTCTAATATATATAGAAATGAATATGGAGATATACATTTTTTAAATATGAATGAATATGGAGATATACTTTTAGAAAATGTATGAATATGAAGATGTGCTTTAATAGTAGTAATGAATATGAATATATAATTTAGGATATGAATTAATATGGATACATATTTTAGGATAGGAAGGACAATGAAATATAGCTTCGTGCAGGAAGGACTGTAAAAATATCCCAGGGTGCGGCAAAGGTTGGAAGATATCTATGGGACTGCTATATTGACTTATTGACAACTGACGCAAAGGGATTTTTCCTGACATTGATTGACACAAGAGTTGTGTGACATTGACATTGAATGACATGCGACATGTTGTACTGACCTCGAGTGACACAAGAGTTGTGTGACATTGACATTTATGAACACAAAGCATGGATTACATATCTTGCCTCCATTTTTCACTTGCAGACAACTCCGCCTTCGACGAGGGAACAGAGTGGCAAGAGAACGGACTTAAGCCTGAAGGATCACCGTGCTACCCCAGGCACTACCCGAAACGCCAACAGAATTCACTCAGAGAAAACATAGTGGTCCAGGCACTCCCCGAAACACCAACATACTTCACTCAGAGAGAACATAGTGGCACAGGCACTACCCGAAACACCAACATACTTCACTCAGAGAGAACATAGTGGCACAGGCACTACCCGAAACACCAACATACTTCACTCAGAGAGAACATAGTGGCCCAGGCACTCCCCGAAACACCAACAGACTGGACTCAGAGACAACATAGTGGCCTAGGCACTACCCGAAACACCAACATACTTCACTCAGAGAAAACATAGTGGTCCAGGCACTACCCGAAACACCAACATACTTCACTCAGAGAGAACATAGTGGCACAGGCACTACCCGAAACACCAACATACTTCACTCAGAGAGAACATAGTGGCACAGACACTACCCGAAACACCAACATACTTCACTCAGAGAGAACATAGTGGCACAGACACTACCCGAAACACCAACATACTTCACTCAGAGAGAACATAGTGGCACAGGCACTACCCGAAACACCAACATACTTCACTCAGAGAGAACATAGTGGCACAGGCACTACCCGAAACACCAACATACTTCACTCAGAGAGAACATAGTGGCACAGACACTACCCGAAACACCAACATACTTCACTCAGAGAGAACATAGTGGCACAGGCACTACCCGAAACACCAACATACTTCACTCAGAGAGAACATAGTGGCACAGGTACTAGTTCAACACCATCAGTCTTGACTAAGGGAACATATTTGCCCAGGCACTACCCTACACACCAACAGTTGAGCGAGGGAACATAGTGGTTGAGGTTCTACCTCAGGTGCTACCACCTCCTCTCTCCCCAGGCCACGCCCCGCAACCCCCCCGCCCCCCCTACACCCCCACCGACCCCCCTTCACCCCCACACCAACCCCCCACCCCCCTCACACACCCACCGGGGCGATCTGTCGGAATGCCATCAATGGCTATTGACCCATTGTTTTTACGGCCCGAGTAAGGTTTCGGCCCCGGACGAACTGCCTCCCACACCCCGCCTCACCTCACCTCGACCCCACCCCGACCAAACCCCCACCCCGACCCTACCCCCGCGCCTCCTCCTCCACCGCGCCGCACCCCCCCCCCCACTCTCACCTCGACCCCACCTCCGCGCCTCCTCCTCCCCCGCGCCGCCGCCGCCCCCCCACCCCCACACCCCCGACTCTTACCCCTCACCCCGCCCCCGGCCAGTCTGCCGCCGGCCCGGTATGGATCGCCCAGGGCCGCAGTCTCGGCCTTTGTGAAGCTCGCAGTTCACACCACGGCACACTCGGCATAACACACACACAGGCCAGTCGTGGTCGTCGTTCGTCCTCAGCCCTCCCTGACCACTCACTGGGAGACCTCAAAGCCTGGGCTCTCACGGCCTGGGTACTCCGAGACAGCATAGCCTGGGCATAGCCTGGGTACCGCTTAGACACTGCTTGGACACTGCTTTGTGACTGCCTGGTCACTTTATGGACACTGCCTCGATATACCTAATGGAGAATATCCTTTAATGGGGATATGAAAGGATAAGGATAATGGCTTAATAAACCGTCTAGTGCAGTGCGCAGTGTCGATTCATTCAGTAAGTAGAGGGCGAGCCCCCCCCCCCAGGACGAGGACCCCCCCCCCAGGACGAGGACCCCCCCACCCCAGAACGAGGACCCCCCCCCCACTCAGAGCGAGGACCCCCTCCCCCAGGGCGAGGACGCCCACCCCCCCCCCACCCCCCAGGACGAGGACCCCATCCAGCCACACATTGCAGTCTTCTTCGCTTCGATGCGCATCACGTGACTTCTGCTGAACACGTGTTCTCCCCTGCCTCGTAAGTCACGTGGCTGGCACCGGCGTCCGCGACGCCCACGTGCTCACGTGACCTGGTTACCGCTTTGGTTTACCGCCGCCAGGTGGTTTGCGATGGGCGAGGACGAGAGACATCGCTTGGTGGTGCTGGGGGCGGGGCAGGTGGGCAAGACGGCCCTTGTCACTCGCTTCCTGAAGGGCACTTTCTCCGAGACGTACAAGTCGACGGTGGAGGACCTGCACTGTAAGGATTACGACATTAACGGGTCGGTGGTGAAGGTGGATGTCCTGGACACGGCGGGCCATCTGGCCTTCCCGGCCATGCGGCGCCTGTCCATCACCACGGCCCACGCCTTCATCCTCGTCTACGCCATCGACAGTCAGGACTCCTTCACCGAGGTGTGCGCCATCTGGGAGCAGATCCGGGAGCAACGGGCCAACTACCAGGATCTCCCCTGCGTCATCGTGGCCAACAAAGCGGATGTGGAGGACGCTAGCCGCCAGGTGGCGACGGAGGAGGCTCAGGCCTGGGCGGCGACGCAGGGCATGGAGTCGGCCTTCCTGGAGGTGTCCGCCAAGGACAACACCGACGTCATGAACATATTCCAGAAGCTTCTGGACCAGGCGAAGATCCCCAATATCCGGAAACTGGAGCCAATCCTGAAGCGGCGCCTGAGCGCCAACGCGACCCACATGAATCCCCACCGCCAGCGCCTGAAGGAGCAGGAGGACCGACTCGCCCGCAGCCGCAGCCTCATCCGCCGCTCCAGCAAGCCCAAGGTCAAACAAACCGGGGACCCCAACCGCAACGATTGCGTCATATCATGAGAGCCGCCACGACGCTACGGCGGCGACCGTGGCAACACGTGGCGGGCGGGCGGGCGGGCGCTATGACACATCCGGGTCCTCCGGTCCTTGGCAACCGCGGCCAACTTACAGTCGCTTCCGCTCGTGACCTTGTAGTTAGCTACTGCGCCGCTCTGCGCCTTTCCGGGAGAACGTGTTCCGCGGACATCTCGCAGACATCTCGCAGACATCTCGCCCTAGCAATCCCGGCGTGCGGTGCGCTGTCCCCAACAGCGGCCTTGTTACCACGGCGCTCACCGCTTCGCCGCTTCGACGAGCAATCTTTCCCATGATGCCTCGCGTCGAGGGAAGCGCCCCCCTTGGGGCCGTGCTATACTACCGTGGAGTACGTGGATGACTGGGCTCCCAGGGTGCTTGGGACCACAGTGGACTATCCCCGCTCACAGCTCGCTTTGTCATATTCCTTATTTGACATACACAGTCAGCGCCACTGACGGACGATCGTCAGAGGGCCGGGTCAGAGGGCCGGGCCCGAGGGCCGGGCTAGAGGGCCGGGCCAGAGGGCCGGGTCAGAGGGCCGGGTCAGAGGGCCGGGCCCGAGTGCCGGGCCAGAGGGCCGGGCCCGAGGGCCGGGCCAGAGGGCCGGGCCAGAGGGTCGGGCCAGAGGGCCGGGTCAGAGGGCCGGGCCCGAGGGCCGGGCCAGAGGGCCGGGCCAGAGGGCCGGGTCAGAGAGCCGGGCCCGAGGGCCGGGCCAGAGGGCCGGGCCAGAGGGCCGGGCCAGAGGGCCGGGTCAGAGGGCTGGGCCCGGAAACCGCCGATCTGTCTGCTTTATCGTGCCGACCAATGCTATAATCCGACTTGTATTTAAACTCTAGAGAGGCATCGCTCAGCTCCCTCGATGCGCTTGTGGTGGGGAATAATCAAAATATGGATACAATGTAATACCGTAAAATCTAAAAAAGCAAAATGAAGTTAGTGTTAAATTTGTGTTATCTCGAATTAGTAAAATGTAATGATGAGTCACGTGGTCGCACAAGCCATTTTCCAGTTGACGAGATGGCCCTAGAGGACGGGCCCACAGGGTTGTGGGTCAGGTCAGTGTACTGAAGTGTTATTGGATCAGAACACAGTCCAATATGTATGATAGATCAGTGTACTGGTGAAGCGTTATTGGATCAGAACACAGTCCAATATGTATGATAGATCAGTGTACTGGTGAAGTGTTATTGGATTGGAACACAGTCCAATATGTATGATAGATCAGTGTACTGGTGAAGTGTTATTGGATTGGAACACAGTCCAATATGTGTGATAGATCAGTGTACTGGTGAAGCGTTATTGGATTAGAACACAGTCCAATATGTATGATAGATCAGTGTACTGGTGAATTGTTATTGGATCAGAACACAGTCCAATATGTGTGATAGATCAGTGTACTGGTGAAATGTTATTGGATCAGAACACAGTCCAAGATGTATGATAGATCAGTGTACTGGTGAATTGTTATTGGATCAGAACACAGTCCAATATGTGTGATAGATCAGTGTACTGGTGAAATGTTATTGGATCAGAACACAGTCCAATATGTATGATAGATCAGTGTACTGGTGAATTGTTATTGGATCAGAACACAGTCCAATATGTATGATAGATCAGTGTACTGGTGAAGTGTTATTGGATTAGAACACAGTCCAATATGTGTGATAGATCAGTGTACTGGTGAAGCGTTATTGGATTAGAACACAGTCCAATATGTATGATAGATCAGTGTACTGGTGAATTGTTATTGGATCAGAACACAGTCCAATATGTGTGATAGATCAGTGTACTGGTGAAATGTTATTGGATCAGAACACAGTCCAATATGTATGATAGATCAGTGTACTGGTGAATTGTTATTGGATCAGAACACAGTCCAATATGTATGATAGATCAGTGTACTGGTGAAGTGTTATTGGATTAGAACACAGTCCAATATGTGTGATAGATCAGTGTACTGGTGAAGCGTTATTGGATTAGAACACAGTCCAATATGTATGATAGATCAGTGTACTGGTGAATTGTTATTGGATCAGAACACAGTCCAATATGTGTGATAGATCAGTGTACTGGTGAAATGTTATTGGATCAGAACACAGTCCAATATGTATGATAGATCAGTGTACTGGTGAATTGTTATTGGATCAGAACACAGTCCAATATGTGTGATAGATCAGTGTACTGGTGAAATGTTATTGGATCAGAACACAGTCCAATATGTATGATAGATCAGTGTACTGGTGAATTGTTATTGGATCAGAACACAGTCCAATATGTATGATAGATCAGTGTACTGGTGAAGTGTTATTGGATTAGAACACAGTCCAATATGTGTGATAGATCAGTGTACTGGTGAAGCGTTATTGGATTAGAACACAGTCCAATATGTATGATAGATCAGTGTACTGGTGAATTGTTATTGGATCAGAACACAGTCCAATATGTGTGATAGATCAGTGTACTGGTGAAATGTTATTGGATCAGAACACAGTCCAATATGTATGATAGATCAGTGTACTGGTGAATTGTTATTGGATCAGAACACAGTCCAATATGTGTGATAGATCAGTGTACTGGTGAAATGTTATTGGATCAGAACACAGTCCAATATGTATGATAGATCAGTGTACTGGTGAATTGTTATTGGATCAGAACACAGTCCAATATGTATGATAGATCAGTGTACTGGTGAAGTGTTATTGGATCAGAACACAGTCCAATATGTATGATAGATCAGTGTACTGGTGAAATGTTATTGGATTAGAACACAGTCCAATATGTATGATAGATCAGTGTACTGGTGAAATGTTATTGGATCAGAACACAGTCCAATATGTATGATAGATCAGTGTACTGGTGAAGTGTTATTGGATTAGAACACAGTCCAATATGTATGATAGATCAGTGTACTGGTGAAATGTTATTGGATTGGAACACAGTCCAATATGTATGATAGATCAGTGTATTGGTGAATTGTTATTGGATTAGAACACAGTCCAATATGTATGATAGATCAGTGTACTTGTGAATTGTTATTGGATCAGAACACAGTCCAATATGTATGATAGATCAGTGTACTGGTGAAGCGTTATTGGATCAGAACACAGTCCAATATGTATGATAGATCAGTGTACTGGTGAAGTGTTATTGGATCAGAACACAGTCCAATATGTATGATAGATCAGTGTACTGGTGAAATGTTATTGGATCAGAACACAGTCCAATATGTATGATAGATCACTGTACTGGTGAAATGTTATTGGATCAGAACACAGTCCAATATGTATGATAGATCAGTGTACTGGTGAAGCGTTATTGGATCAGAACACAGTCCAATATGTATGATAGATCAGTGTACTGGTGAATTGTTATTGGATCAGAACACAGTCCAATATGTATGATAGATCAGTGTACTGGTGAAGTGTTATTGGATTAGAACACAGTCCAATATGTGTGATAGATCAGTGTACTGGTGAAGCGTTATTGGATTAGAACACAGTCCAATATGTATGATAGATCAGTGTACTGGTGAAGTGTTATTGGATCAGAACACAGTCCAATATGTATGATAGATCAGTGTACTGGTGAAGTGTTATTGGATTAGAACACAGTCCAATATGTATGATAGATCAGTGTACTGGTGAATTGTTATAGGATTGGAACACAGTCCGATATGTATGATTGGTCATTGTACTGGTGAATACTGGTGAACACTGGTGATATGTAAACCATGTAGATGTGGATTGTCCAGTGTTTTGGTGTTGTAAACAATCAATATATGGATTGCCCAGTGTGCTGGTTATGTAAACAATATATTAAGTGGATTGCCCACTGTGCTGGTGATGTAAACAATCTAAAGTTACGATTGATCAGTTTTCTGTTGAACTGTAAGCAGTGTATAGTTATAATTTATCAGTTTTCTGTTGAACTGTGAGCAGTGTATAGTTATGATTGATCAGTTTTCTGTTGAACTGTAAGCAGTGTATAGTTATGATTGATCAGTTTTCTGTTGAACTGTAAGCAGTGTATAGTTATGATTGATCAGTTTTCTGTTGAACTGTAAGCAGTGTATAGTTATGATTGATCAGTTTTCTGTTGAACTGTAAGCAGTGTATAGTTATGATTGATCAGTTTTCTGTTGAACTGTAAGCAGTGTATAGTTATAATTTATCAGTTTTCTGTTGAACTCTATGTATATTTGTGAGCGATGACGGGTCACAATAACGCGCCATATGACACATGTGTGGGCGGGATGGCTGGAGCCCAAACACAGGTGTCCCGGACCGGTGTCCCGGACCGGTGTCCCGGACCGGTGTCCCGGACCGGTTGTCCCGGACTGGTGTCCAGGACCGTTGTCCCGGACCGGTGTCCCGGACCGGTGTCCCGGACCGGTGTCCCGGACCGGGTCCTCGACCAGTGTCCCGGACCGGTGTCCCGGACCAGTGTCCCGGACCGGTGTTCCGGACCAGTGTCCCGGACCGGTCTCCCGGACCGGTCTCCCGGACCAGTGTCCCGGACCAGTCTCCCGGACCAATCCCTCGGACCAGTGTCCCGGACCAGTCTGCCGGACCGGTGTCCCGGACCGGTGTCCCGGACCGGACCAGTCTCCCGGACCGGACCAGTCTCCCGGACCGGTGTCCCGGACCAGTCTCCCGGACCAATTCCTCGGACCGGTGTCCCGGACCAGTCTGCCGGACCGGTGTCTCGGACCAGTCTGCCGGACCAATCCCTCGGACCGGTGTCCCGGACCAGTCTGCCGGACCGGTGTTCCGGACCAGTCTCCTGGACCAATCCCTCGGACCGGTCTCCCGGACTAGTCTCCCGGCCGGTGCACTGCAATGGAGGATCCAGGAATGTGTTTGTGTGAGGCGGGAAAGAGGGAAGGGGTCTTGAGTCACAAGACTACCGAAAGAACGGTAAACCTAACTGACGGAGATGGGATGCAAGCGGTGGGGGGTGGGGGGGGGTACAAGTCTTTGGCGGAAAATGTGTAGGGGGACGGGGAAGGGGTTCTAATATGACATCGTCAGCCAATGTCACTTTGTTGATTAGGTTTCTGTCGCGAGTGAATCTCTTACCGTGGTTTAAAACCACCGTGAGTTAATCTGTTGTCGCGGTTTAGTAACAATTATGTCGTGAGTGAAATTGTGGCTGAGGTTTAACAACAATTCTGTCGTGAGTGAATCTGTTGTCGAGGTTTAGTAACAATTATGTCGTGAGTGAATCTGTTGCCGAGGTTTAAGAACAATTCTGTCGTGAGTGAATCTATTGCCGAGATTTAACAATAATTCTCTCGTGAGTAAATCTGTTGCCGGGATTTAGCAACTATTCTATCGTGAGTGAATCTCTTGCCAAGGTTTAACAACAATTCTATCGTGAGTGAATCTCTTGCCGAGGTTTAACAACAATTATATCGTGAGTAAATCTGTTGCCGAGGTTTAACAACAATTATGTCGTGGTGGATTCTGTTGCCGATGTTTCACCAGCACCACGCCGTGGATGAATCTGTTGTCGAGGTTTAACAACCATTCTGTCGTGGGTAATTCCGTGGTGCCGAGATCTGACAGGCCTCACTTTCGCTTGAGCCGTCTCCCATTGTTCGCACATCAGTAACCAGCAATCAATGCAGTGGAGGAGACAGCTGGGCCGGGCGCTGGGGACCATTCGTGGGGAATGGAGCATGTCATATTCCGTGCTCAGCAGGGTAGCGTCGTGCTATATACATCAAGCCTAAGCCTAAACCAATCATTTGTTTGTTGTTGTCCTCAGATGTAGGCCTAAATCTGACACAGTGGAACTGTAAATACGGATCGATATATCGACTTCACGTTCAATTTCAACGGGTGACTCGTATGCGCCGAGCGAGCGCTGACTGGGTGTGAAATCAATGGCTATGGTATGGTGGTGATGATGGTGACAAACGTGGTGATTATAGTGACGCGCATGGTGAATTATCACCTTTTACTCGCTTCGTAAGTTAAGCCGCCAGCTGTTGGTTAAACTCAGTTTGTAAGTTAAGCCGCCAGTTGTTGGTTTAACTCAAAGTCTGTAAGTTAGGCCGCCAGTTGTTGGTTTAACTCTAAGTCCGTAAGTTAAGCTTCCAGCTGATGGTTGAATTTAAAGTCTGTACGTTATGCCATTAGCTGGTGATTGGATGTTCAAGCCTTATAGGTTTTGCCTTCAGCTATCTGGCCTTTAATCTGGAACAGATAGTGTAATATGTGCTACGGTGGCTGGAAACTCAGCCGATGGATAAACTTTAGTTGAGAGAACGTTGGCGACAAGTTATAGCTTACAGCTATACTCGTTTATTAATAGGTGGGGAGATGTGCCTGTGTTGGTGTGACTATCAACTCCTGGGTGATAGCAGAGTGTGTGCCTCAGCCCGAGGCACAGTCTAACTAACCACCCGTTGCTGTGACCACCTACCGGCACAACCACTGGTGTACCGGCCGGCACACCGACCGGCACACCCACCGGCACACCCACCGGCACACCCACCGGCACACCGAACGGTACATCGGCCGGTACACCCACTGGTGCACCGACCGGCACACCGACCGGCACACCGACCGGCACACCGAACGGTACACCGGCCGGTACACCCACTGCCACCCGCCTGGAGTAATTAAGCTGTGCCCCTGGCGTCACTCCACTGACGTGTCACGTGACTAGTGTGCTGCGCCGATACTGAATAAAGTCTTTTTACATGGGAAGTTATGAGTTCCACGCATTTCTTTTTCAAATGTCTGCCATATACCGCCGGTGTACCTACAATCACGTTGCATCATCAGACGAAGAGGGGATTGGACGGTGGGGGCCCCGGGGGGGGGGGGGGGTGAAAGCGGAGAGGAAGCATGAACGTCAGTTGGGGTAACCATCGTGTTCATGTGGCTATGAATGATCTTTCTCTTGAAGACCTTTATACACAGATATTTCCCGACAATTAAGCAAACGGCAGGATCAACCAGAGGCTAAAAACCACTCTCATCGCTTATATGCACTTAGTCGTATGAAGTAAATAGAGCTGAAGTTGATGACGAATGTAATGTAATGACGGGTTGAGGGAAGGGGACGGGGATGGGGGAGGGGGGCGGGGGCATGTACACATACATCACATTACATTTGGCATTTTCTACGTCGGAATAAGTTGTTATCTTATCTTCGAATTATTATCTTCGAATTTGTGTTTGTACGACGGGCAAAAACAGCGTGGAACATGTTTTTTATGTTTGCCATTTGCTTGATAATTAGATGGTATTGATTTTATAAATAGCCACAGTATTCGATCGGAAAGTTAATCCAATATCATAAACCATGTCTGTGGTTCTCGGAAATACTTATAATATGGATTATAAATACAGTCGTTATTCTTAAATGGATCAATGTGCTGCCGCCATCATTATCTTAAAGTTCTCATTATCTTAAGCCAACACTCTTGTTGAAATTAGTGGTCGGCCTATATACGAATGCCAGGCGGACTGCATGATTGGAATACTGAGGGCTGGCGTGACGTATGTTGAATATCAAACGGGTTCAGTCCCCCCCCCCCCACGCACACACACCCCGTTAATTATGTAAACGCGTTCAGTAACCCCCCCATACCCCGTTAATTATGTAAACTCGTTAAGTACCCTCCCCCCTCCCTCTTTAATAATGAAAACGCGTTCGGTACCCCCCCCCCCCCATACACCGTTAATTATGTAAACGCGTTAAGTACCCTCCCCCCTTCCCCCTTTAATAATGCAAATGCGTTCAGTACCCCCATACCCCGTTAATAATGCAAACGCGTTCAGTAACCCCCCCCCCTATACCCCGTTAATAATGTAAACGCGTGCAGTAACCCCCCCCCATACCCCTTTAATAATGTAAACGGGTTCAGTAACCCCCCCCCATACCCCGTTAATAATGTAAACGCGTTCAGTAACCCCCCCCCCCCCATACCCGTTTAATAGTGTAAACGCGTTCAATAACCCCCACACCCCTTTAATAATATAAACGCGTTCAGTACCCCCCCCCCCCCCATATACCCCGTTAATCATGTAAACGCGTTCAGTACCCCCCCCCCCCTGTACCCCGTTAATCATGTAAACGCGTTCAGTAACCCCCCATACCCAGTAACCACTCTACATACCCGTAATGGTGTAAACGCGTTCAGTAACCCCCCATACCCAGTAACCACTCAACACACCCGTAATGGTGTAAACGCGTTCAGTAACCCCCCATACCCAGTAACCACTCTACATACCCGTAATGGTGTAAACGCGTTCAGTAACCCCCCATACCCAGTAACCACTCTACACACCCGTAATGGTGTAAACGCGTTCAGTAACCCCCCATACCCAGTAACCACTCTACACACCCGTAATGGTGTAAACGCGTTCAGTAACCCCCCATACCCAGTAACCACTCTACACACCCGTAATGGTGTAAACGCGTTCAGTAACCCCCCATACCCAGTAACCACTCTACATACCCGTAATGGTGTAAACGCGTTCAGTAACCCCCCATACCCAGTAACCACTCTACATACCCGTAATGGTGTAAACGCGTTCAGTAACCCCCCATACCCAGTAACCACTCTACATACCCGTAATGGTGTAAACGCGTTCAGTAACCCCCCATACCCAGTAACCACTCTACATACCCGTAATGGTGTAAACGCGTTCAGTAACCCCCCATACCCAGTAACCACTCTACACACCCGTAATGGTGTAAACGCGTTCAGTAACCCCCCATACCCAGTAACCACTCTACACACCCGTAATGGTGTAAACGCGTTCAGTAACCCCCCATACCCAGTAACCACTCTACATACCCGTAATGGTGTAAACGCGTTCAGTAACCCCCCATACCCAGTAACCACTCTACATACCCGTAATGGTGTAAACGCGTTCAGTAACCCCCCATACCCAGTAACCACTCTACATACCCGTAATGGTGTAAACGCGTTCAGTAACCCCCCATACCCAGTAACCACTCTACATACCCGTAATGGTGTAAACGCGTTCAGTAACCCCCCATACCCAGTAACCACTCTACATACCCGTAATGGTGTAAACGCGTTCAGTAACCCCCCATACCCAGTAACCACTCTACACACCCGTAATGGTGTAAACGCGTTCAGTAACCCCCCATACCCAGTAACCACTCTACACACCCGTAATGGTGTAAACGCGTTCAGTAACCCTCCATACCCAGTAACCACTCTACATACCCGTAATGGTGTAAACGCGTTCAGTAACCCCCCATACCCAGTAACCACTCTACACACCCGTAATGGTGTAAACGCGTTCAGTAACCCCCCATACCCAGTAACCACTCTACATACCCGTAATGGTGTAAACGCGTTCAGTAACCCCCCATACCCAGTAACCACTCTACACACCCGTAATGGTGTAAACGCGTTCAGTAACCCCTACACACCTCGTTAATAATTTAAACGCCTTCAGTAATACTCCCCATCCCTGCCAGATGATATTAACGTGTTCAGTAACATCCCCAATACCAGGTAGATGATATTAACGTAACGACATTAATGTAACACTGTGGAGATTAATGCGTTCAGCAAACATCAACATCAACCTCTTGCTAGATATTAATGCATTGACTAACACCGACATTGAAACTCAGATTTGATATTAATCCGTTCAGTAACAGCCACCATGTAGCCCAGATATGATATTAATGCGTTCAGTAACAGCCACCCTGTAACCCAGATATGATATTAATGCGTTCAATAACAGCCACCCTGTAACCCAGATATGATATTAATGCGTTCAGTAACAGCCGGCCTGTAACCCAGATATGATATTAATGCGTTCAATAACAGCCACCCTGTAACCCAGATATGATATGAATGCGTTCAGTAACAGCCACCCTGTAACCCAGATATGATATTAATGCGTTCAGTAACAGCCACCCTGTAACCCAGATATGATAGTAATGCGTTCAGTAACAGCCACTCTGTAACACAGATATGATATTAATGCGTTCAGTAACAACCACCCTGTAACCCAGATATGTTATTTAAGCGTTCAGTAACAGCCACCATGTAGCCCAGATATGACCTTAATGCGTTCAGTAACAACCACCCTGTAACCCAGATATGATATTAATGCGTTCAGTAACAACCACCCTGTAACCCAGACATGATATTAATGCGTTCAGTAACAGCCACCCTGTAACCCAGATATGATATTAATGCGTTCAGTAACAGCCACCCTGTAACCCAGATATGACATTAATGCGTTCAGTAACAACCACCCTGTAACCCAGATATGATATTAATGCGTTCAGTAACAGCCACCATGAAACCCAGATATGATATTAATGCGTTCAGTAACAGCCACCCTGTAACCCAGATATGATATTAATGCGTTCAGTAACAGCCACCCTGTAACCCAGATATGATATTAATGCGTTCAGTAACAGCCACCCTGTAACCCAGATATGATATTAATGCGTTCAGTAACAACCACCCTGTAACCCAGATATGATATTAATGCGTTCAGTAACAGCCACCATGTAACCCAGATATGATATTAATGCGTTCAGTAACAGCCACCATGTAACCCAGATATGATATTAATGCGTTCAGTAACAGCCACCCTGTAACCCAGATATGATATTAATGCGTTCAGTAACAGCCACCCTGTAACTCAGATATGATATTAATCCGTTCATTAACAGCCACCCTGTAACCCCGATATGATATTAATGCGTTCAGTAACAACCACCCTGTAACCCAGATATGATATTAATGCGTTCAGTAACAGCCACCATGTAACCCAGATATGATATTAATGCGTTCAGTAACAGCCACCATGTAACCCAGATATGATATTAATGCGTTCAGTAACAGCCACCATGTAACCCAGATATGATATTAATGCGTTCAGTAACAACCACCCTGTAACCCAGATATGATATTAATGCGTTCAGTAACAGCCACCATGTAACCCAGATATGATATTAATGCGTTCAGTAACAGCCACCCTGTAACCCAGATATGATATTAATGCGTTCAGTAACAGCCACCCTGTAGCCCAGATATGATATAAATACGTTCAGTAATAGCCACCCTGTAACACAGATATGATATTAATGCGTTCAGTAAAAGCCACCATGTGGCCCAGATATGATATAAATACGTTCAGTAACTGCCACCCTGTAACACAGATATGATATTAATGCGTTCAGTAAAAGCCACCCCGTGCCTGGCGGATTATATCAATGCGAATTGCTTCATCGACTACCCGTCCCCACCCCCAAACTCCCACCTCCCGCCCGCCTACCCACCTGGCTGTAGACACTACAAACGAAGAGATGGATGTCCTTTCAGGCGAAATCAGCCGCAAGGAAGTGTTATAGAATGCTAGACTGCCCGGGTTATCTGGCTATCAGATGGTTTGTTAATTGGTATGCGCCATATGGTAGGTGATCTACCCTTCCGCTATGGTGAGAGATTAAACGGGGCGTGCTGGCTGGGCGGGTGCCGCCTGTAGAAGGCACTCACTGGTGGCCTTTTGATAACCGTCGGTTAAAAACGCCCCGATCCACGTCCTAGTTTTCACATAAGCGTCGTTTCCATGACAACGAAATAGCCCAGGTACAATGACAGGGAATTCATCATGATGGAAGCTGGCCCTTCCCGCTCCCCGGCGATTACCGTAATCTTCAGGACAATCTTCAGGGGTGGCCGGTGCGGGGTCAAGCGCGATGGGGTCGTGCCCATGTAAGGTCAAGGTCACTGTGCCCTCATTAGCAAGACCCAACGTTCTGTTATGCGACAAAGGGGCATGACATGTGATTAGTGTCATAGCATATCGGAAGGTGGCGCTGTCGTCGTCGCCGTCTCAGCTCTCATAGTTGCGCAGGAAATGAGGTCAAAGTTCAGGCAATTGAGGTACTTTTTTTGCCGACCCTTTCTTTGAGTCACGGTTAGCGGTATAATAAACCAGGACCATGACGACAGAGTCGGCGTGGCTATCGGCGTAGGCAAACAGCGGCCAGTGGGGGCGGGGGGGGGGGGGGGCTACCTTCGCTGCCCGATAGGGTTTGTATTAATTGGGTCTTAGATCTTAACCCATTAATGGCGCAAGTTTAGCTCTTTTCCTCTCATTTACGCTTAATGCGGAGAGTTTCTGCATAATACATTTGCCATTTGGCCCGCACATCACAGAGATAAATAAGGCTTCATTGGCCAGACAGAGAATGACGTTTGTCAAATCCAAATCCAAAGTGACATTTATTCAATGAAGACGAAAAATCGTGCAAACTCACTAAACAATCGTGGGACAAATGTAGGAGTAGTACCACCAACCGCACCCCCCCCCCCTGCTCCCCCTTTCCCGCCCCCATCTCCCCCATACCACAAGGTATCAAACGAAAAAAAGGATTTAGCTCGTTCATCATTCCTAACCTTAACCATATGAAAGTACAATATGGCATATGTCAAAAAACCAGGGATAAATTACTTGTCTGTCGACCCTTCATGGTGGATGGCCAAGTGTGAACACCATTTGCCGCAGCGCTAATGTGTCCTCGGTCGTCAGAGGTGTGTGCCTGCCCGGCGTGACCCCACCCTACACCACCACCCACCCTACACAACCACCCGGCGTAACCCCAACCTACACAACCAACCATCCTACACCACCACCCGGCGTGACCCCGCCCTACACAACCACCCGGCGTGACCCCACCCTACACCACCACCCGGCGTGACCCCACCCTACACCACCACCCGGCGTGACCCCACCCTACACAACCACCCGGCGTGACCCCACCCTACACCACCACCCGGCGTGACCCCACCCTACACAACCACCCTCCGTGACCCCTCCCTACACAACCACGCACCCTACACAACCACCCACCCTACACAACCACCCGGCGTGACCCCACCCTACACCACCGCCAGGCGTGACCTCACCCTACACAACCACCCGGAGTGACCCCACCCTACACCACCACCCACCCTACACAACCACCCGGCGTAACCCCAACCTACACAACCAACCATCCTACACCACCACCCGGCGTGACCCCGCCCTACACAACCACCCGGCGTGACCCCACCCTACACCACCACCCGGCGTGACCCCACCCTACACCACCACCCGGTGTGACCCCACCCTACACAACCACCCGGCGTGACCCCACCCTACACCACCACCCGGCGTGACCCCACCCTACACAACCACCCTCCGTGACCCCTCCCTACACAACCACGCACCCTACACAACCACCCACCCTACACAACCACCCGGCGTGACCCCACCCTACACCACCGCCAGGCGTGACCTCACCCTACACAACCACCCGGAGTGACCCCACCCTACACAACCACTCGGCGTTACCCCACCCTCCACAACCACCCACCCTACACAATCGCCCGGCGTGACCCCACCCTACACAACCACCCACCCTACACAACCGCCCGGCGTGACCCCACCCTACATCACCACCCGGCCTGACCCCCACCCTACACCATCACCCGGCGTGACCCCACCCTACACAACCACCCGGAGTGACCCCACCCTACACAACCACCCACCCTACACAATCGCCCGGCGTGACCCCACCCTACACAACCCCCCACCCTACACAACCGCCCGGCGTGACCCCACCCTACATCACCACCCGGCCTGACCCCCACCCTACACCATCACCCAGCGTGACCCCACCCTACACAAACACTCGGCGTGACCCCTCCCTACACAACCACCCACCCTACACAACCACCCGGCGTGACCCCACCCTACACAACCACCCGGCGTGACCCCTCCCTACACAACCACGCACCCTACACAACCACCCACCCTACACAACCACCTGGCGTGACCCCACCCTACACAACCACCCGGCGTGACCCCTCCCTACACCACCACGCACCCTACACAACCACCTGGCGTGACCCCACCCTACACAACCACCCGGCGTGACCCCTCCCTACACAACCACCCACCCTACACAACCGCCCGGCGTGACCCCACCCTACATCACCACCCGGCCTGACCCCCACCCTACACCATCACCCGGCGTGACCCCACCCTACACAACCACCCGGAGTGACCCCACCCTACACAACCACCCACCCTACACAATCGCCCGGCGTGACCCCACCCTACACCACCACCCGGCGTGACCCCACCCTACACCACCACCCGGCGTGACCCCACCCTACACAACCACCCGGCGTGACCCCACCCTACACCACCACCCGGCGTGACCCCACCCTACACAACCACCCTCCGTGACCCCTCCCTACACAACCACGCACCCTACACAACCACCCACCCTACACAACCACCCGGCGTGACCCCACCCTACACCACCGCCAGGCGTGACCTCACCCTACACAACCACCCGGAGTGACCCCACCCTACACCACCACCCACCCTACACAACCACCCGGCGTAACCCCAACCTACACAACCAACCATCCTACACCACCACCCGGCGTGACCCCGCCCTACACAACCACCCGGCGTGACCCCACCCTACACCACCACCCGGCGTGACCCCACCCTACACCACCACCCGGTGTGACCCCACCCTACACAACCACCCGGCGTGACCCCACCCTACACCACCACCCGGCGTGACCCCACCCTACACAACCACCCTCCGTGACCCCTCCCTACACAACCACGCACCCTACACAACCACCCACCCTACACAACCACCCGGCGTGACCCCACCCTACACCACCGCCAGGCGTGACCTCACCCTACACAACCACCCGGAGTGACCCCACCCTACACAACCACTCGGCGTTACCCCACCCTCCACAACCACCCACCCTACACAATCGCCCGGCGTGACCCCACCCTACACAACCACCCACCCTACACAACCGCCCGGCGTGACCCCACCCTACATCACCACCCGGCCTGACCCCCACCCTACACCATCACCCGGCGTGACCCCACCCTACACAACCACCCGGAGTGACCCCACCCTACACAACCACCCACCCTACACAATCGCCCGGCGTGACCCCACCCTACACAACCCCCCACCCTACACAACCGCCCGGCGTGACCCCACCCTACATCACCACCCGGCCTGACCCCCACCCTACACCATCACCCAGCGTGACCCCACCCTACACAAACACTCGGCGTGACCCCTCCCTACACAACCACCCACCCTACACAACCACCCGGCGTGACCCCACCCTACACAACCACCCGGCGTGACCCCTCCCTACACAACCACGCACCCTACACAACCACCCACCCTACACAACCACCTGGCGTGACCCCACCCTACACAACCACCCGGCGTGACCCCTCCCTACACCACCACGCACCCTACACAACCACCTGGCGTGACCCCACCCTACACAACCACCCGGCGTGACCCCTCCCTACACAACCACCCACCCTACACAACCGCCCGGCGTGACCCCACCCTACATCACCACCCGGCCTGACCCCCACCCTACACCATCACCCGGCGTGACCCCACCCTACACAACCACCCGGAGTGACCCCACCCTACACAACCACCCACCCTACACAATCGCCCGGCGTGACCCCACCCTACATCACCACCCGGCCTGACCCCCACTCTACACCATCACCCGGCTTGACCCCACCCTACACAACCACTCGGCGTGACCCCTCCCTACACAACCACGCACCCTACACAACCACCCACCCTACACAACCACCCGGCGTGATCCCACCCTACACAACCACCCGGCGTGACCCCTCCCTACACAACCACCCACCCTACACAACCGCCCGGCGTGACCCCACCCTACACCACCACCCACCCTACACAACCACCCGGCGTAACCCCAACCTACACAACCAACCATCCTACACCACCACCCGGCGTGACCCCGCCCTACACAACCACCCGGCGTGACCCCACCCTACACCACCACCCGGCGTGACCCCACCCTACACCACCACCCGGCGTGACCCCACCCTACACAACCACCCGGCGTGACCCCACCCTACACCACCACCCGGCGTGACCCCACCCTACACAACCACCCTCCGTGACCCCTCCCTACACAACCACGCACCCTACACAACCACCCACCCTACACAACCACCCGGCGTGACCCCACCCTACACCACCGCCAGGCGTGACCTCACCCTACACAACCACCCGGAGTGACCCCACCCTACACAACCACTCGGCGTTACCCCACCTTCCACAACCACCCACCCTACACAATCGCCCGGCGTGACCCCACCCTACACAACCACCCACCCTACACAACCGCCCGGCGTGACCCCACCCTACATCACCACCCGGCCTGACCCCCACCCTACACCATCACCCGGCGTGACCCCACCCTACACAACCACCCGGAGTGACCCCACCCTACACAACCACCCACCCTACACAATCGCCCGGCGTGACCCCACCCTACACAACCACCCACCCTACACAACCGCCCGGCGTGACCCCACCCTACATCACCACCCGGCCTGACCCCCACCCTACACCATCACCCAGCGTGACCCCACCCTACACAAACACTCGGCGTGACCCCTCCCTACACAACCACCCACCCTACACAACCACCCGGCGTGACCCCACCCTACACAACCACCCGGCGTGACCCCTCCCTACACAACCACGCACCCTACACAACCACCCACCCTACACAACCACCTGGCGTGACCCCACCCTACACAACCACCCGGCGTGACCCCTCCCTACACCACCACGCACCCTACACAACCACCTGGCGTGACCCCACCCTACACAACCACCCGGAGTGACCCCACCCTACACAACCACCCACCCTACACAATCGCCCGGCGTGACCCCACCCTACACCACCACCCGGCGTGACCCCACCCTACACAACCACCCGGCGTGACCCCACCCTACACCACCACCCGGCGTGACCCCACCCTACACAACCACCCTCCGTGACCCCTCCCTACACAACCACGCACCCTACACAACCACCCACCCTACACAACCACCCGGCGTGACCCCACCCTACACCACCGCCAGGCGTGACCTCACCCTACACAACCACCCGGAGTGACCCCACCCTACACAACCACTCGGCGTTACCCCACCTTCCACAACCACCCACCCTACACAATCGCCCGGCGTGACCCCACCCTACACAACCACCCACCCTACACAACCGCCCGGCGTGACCCCACCCTACATCACCACCCGGCCTGACCCCCACCCTACACCATCACCCGGCGTGACCCCACCCTACACAACCACCCGGAGTGACCCCACCCTACACAACCACCCACCCTACACAATCGCCCGGCGTGACCCCACCCTACACAACCACCCACCCTACACAACCGCCCGGCGTGACCCCACCCTACATCACCACCCGGCCTAACCCCCACCCTACACCATCACCCAGCGTGACCCCACCCTACACAAACACTCGGCGTGACCCCTCCCTACACAACCACCCACCCTACACAACCACCCGGCGTGACCCCACCCTACACAACCACCCGGCGTGACCCCTCCCTACACAACCACGCACCCTACACAACCACCCACCCTACACAACCACCTGGCGTGACCCCACCCTACACAACCACCCGGCGTGACCCCTCCCTACACCACCACGCACCCTACACAACCACCTGGCGTGACCCCACCCTACACAACCACCCGGAGTGACCCAACCCTACACAACCACCCACCCTACACAATCGCCCGGCGTGACCCCACCCTACATCACCACCCGGCCTGACCCCCACTCTACACCATCACCCGGCGTGACCCCACCCTACACAACCACTCGGCGTGACCCCTCCCTACACAACCACGCACCCTACACAACCACCCACCCTACACAACCACCCGGCGTGATCCCACCCTACACAACCACCCGGCGTGACCCCTCCCTACACAACCACCCACCCTACACAACCGCCCGGCGTGACCCCACCCTACATCACCACCCGGCCTGACCCCCACCCTACACCATCACCCGGCGTGACCCCACCCTACACAACCACCCGGAGTGACCCCACCCTACACAACCACCCACCCTACAAAATCGCCCGGCGTGACCCCACCCTACATCACCACCCGGCCTGACCCCCACTCTACACCATCACCCGGCGTGACCCCACCCTACACAACCACTCGGCGTGACCCCTCCCTACACAACCACGCACCCTACACAACCACCCACCCTACACAACCACCCGGCGTGATCCCACCCTACACAACCACCCGGCGTGACCCCTCCCTACACAACCACCCACCCTACACAACCGCCCGGCGTGACCCCACCCTACATCACCACCCGGCCTGACCCCCACCCTACACCATCACCCGGCGTGACCCCACCCTACACAACCACCCGGAGTGACCCCACCCTACACAACCACCCACCCTACAAAATCGCCCGGCGTGACCCCACCCTACATCACCACCCGGCCTGACCCCCACTCTACACCATCACCCGGCGTGACCCCACCCTACACAACCACTCGGCGTGACCCCTCCCTACACAACCACGCACCCTACACAACCACCCACCCTACACAACCACCCGGCGTGATCCCACCCTACACAACCACCCGGAGTGACCCCACCCTACACAACCACTCGGCGTGACCCCAATCTACACAATCACTCGGCGTTACCCCACCCTACACAACCATCCACCCTACACAACCACCCGGCGTTACCCCACCCTACACAACCACACGGCGTGACCCCACTCTACACAACCACCCACCCTACACAACCACCCGGCGTGACTTCACCCTACACCACCCCCAGGTGTGACCCCATCATACACAACCACCCGGAGTGACCCCACCCTACACAACCACCCGGCGTGACCCCACCCTACACCACCCCCAGGTGTGACCCCACCCTACACAACCACACGGCGTGACCCCGCCCTACACAACCACGCACCCTACACAACCACCCACCCTACACAACCACCCGGCGTGACCCCACCCTACACCACCCCCAGGTGTGACCCCATCCTACACAACCACCCGGAGTGACCCCACCCTACACAACCACCCGGCGTGACCCCACCCTACACCACCCCCAGGTGTGACCCCACCCTACACAACCACCCGGCGTGACCCCGCCCTACACAACCACTCGGCGTGACCCCACCCTACACAACCACCCGGCGTGACCCCGCCCTACACAACCACTCGGCGTGACCCCACCCTACACAACCACCCGGCGTGACCCCACCCTACACCACCCCCAGGTGTGACCCCACCCTACGCAACCACCCGGCGTGACCCCGCCCTACACAACCACGCACCCTACACAACCACGCACCCTACACAACCACCCGGCGTGACCCCACCCTACACCACCCCCAGGTGTGACCCCATCCTACACAACCACCCGGAGTGACCCCACCCTACACAACCACTCGGCGTGACCCCACCCTACACAACCACCCGGCGTGACCCCACCCTACACAACCACTCGGCGTGACCCCGCCCTACACAACCACTCGGCGTGACCCCACCCTACACAACCACCCGGCGTGACCCCACCCTACACCACCCCCAGGTGTGACCCCACTCTACACAACCACCCGGCGTGACCCCGCCCTACACAACCACTCGGCGTGACCCCACCCTACACAACCACCCGGCGTGACCCCACCCTACACCACCCCCAGGTGTGACCCCACCCTACACAACCACCCGGCGTGACCCCGCCCTATGCAACCACTCGGCGTGACCCCACCCTACACAACCACCCGGCGTGACCCCACCCTACACAACCGCCCGGCGTGACCCCACCCTACACAACCATCCACCCTACACAATCGCCCGGCGTGACCCCACCCTACACAACCACCCGGCGTGACCCCACCCTACACAACCACTCGGCGTGACCCCACCCTACACAACCATCCACCCTACACAACCACCCGGCGTGACTCCGCCCTACACAACCACCCGGCGTGACCCCACCCTACACCACCACCCGGCGTGACCCCACCCTACACAACCACCCGGCGTGACCCCACCCTACACAACCACCCGGAGTGACCCCACCCTACACAACCATCCACCCTACACAACCACCCGGCGTGACCCCACCCTACACCACCCCCAGGTGTGACCCCATCCTACACAACCACCCGGAGTGACCCCACCCTACACAACCACTCGGCGTGACCCCACCCTACACAACCACCCGGCGTGACCCCACCCTACACAACCACTCGGCGTGACCCCGCCCTACACAACCACTCGGCGTGACCCCACCCTACACAACCACCCGGCGTGACCCCACCCTACACCACCCCCAGGTGTGACCCCACTCTACACAACCACCCGGCGTGACCCCGCCCTACACAACCACTCGGCGTGACCCCACCCTACACAACCACCCGGCGTGACCCCACCCTACACCACCCCCAGGTGTGACCCCACCCTACACAACCACCCGGCGTGACCCCGCCCTATGCAACCACTCGGCGTGACCCCACCCTACACAACCACCCGGCGTGACCCCACCCTACACAACCGCCCGGCGTGACCCCACCCTACACAACCATCCACCCTACACAATCGCCCGGCGTGACCCCACCCTACACAACCACCCGGCGTGACCCCACCCTACACAACCACTCGGCGTGACCCCACCCTACACAACCATCCACCCTACACAACCACCCGGCGTGACTCCGCCCTACACAACCACCCGGCGTGACCCCACCCTACACCACCACCCGGCGTGACCCCACCCTACACAACCACCCGGCGTGACCCCACCCTACACAACCACCCGGCGTGACCCCACCCTACACAACCATCCACCCTACACAATCGCCCGGCGTGACCCCACCCTACACAACCACCCGGCGTGACCCCACCCTACACAACCACTCGGCGTGACCCCACCCTACACAACCATCCACCCTACACAACCACCCGGCGTGACTCCGCCCTACACAACCACCCGGCGTGACCCCACCCTACACAACCATCCACCCTACACAATCGCCCGGTGTGACCCCACCCTACACAACCACCCGGCGTGACCCCACCCTACACAACCACCCGGCGTGACCCCACCCTACACAACCACCCGGCGTGACCCCACCCTACACAACCATCCACCCTACACAATCGCCCGGCGTGACCCCACCCTACACAACCACCCGGCGTGACCCCACCCTACACAACCATCCACCCTACACAATCGCCCGGCGTGACCCCACCCTACACAACCACCCGGCGTGACCCCACCCTACACAACCACTCGGCGTGACCCCACCCTACACAACCACCCGGCGTGACCCCACCCTACACAACCATCCACCCTACACAATCGCCCGGCGTGACCCCACCCTACACAACCACCCGGCGTGACCCCACCCTACACAACCACTCGGCGTGACCCCACCCTACACAACCATCCACCCTACACAACCACCCGGCGTGACTCCGCCCTACACAACCACCCGGCGTGACCCCACCCTACACCACCACCCGGCGTGACCCCACCCTACAAAACCACCCGGCGTGACCCCACCATACACAACCACCCGGCGTGACCCCACCCTACACAACCACCCGGCGTGACCCCAATCTACACAACCACTCGGCGTGACCCCACCCTACACCGCCACCCGGCGTGACCCCACCCTACACAACCACCCGGCGTGACCCCACCCTACACAACCATTCACCCTACACAACCGCCCGGCGTGACCCCGCCCTACACCAGGACCCGGCGTGACCCCACCCTACACAACCATCCACCCTACACAACCACCCGGCGTGACCCCGCCCTACACAACCATCCACCCTACACAACCACCCGGCGTGACCCCACCCTACACAACCATCCACCCTACACAACCACCCGGCGTGACCCCACCCTACACAACCACCCGGCGTGACCCCACCCTACACAACCACTCGGCGTGACCCCACCCTACACAACCACCCGGCGTGACCCCACCCTACACAACCATCCACCCTACACAATCGCCCGGCGTGACCCCACCCTACACAACCACCCGGCGTGACCCCACCCTACACAACCACTCGGCGTGACCCCACCCTACACAACCATCCACCCTACACAACCACCCGGCGTGACTCCGCCCTACACAACCACCCGGCGTGACCCCACCCTACACCACCACCCGGCGTGACCCCACCCTACACAACCACCCGGCGTGACCCCACCCTACACAACCACCCGGCGTGACCCCACCCTACACAACCACCCGGCGTGACCCCAATCTACACAACCACTCGGCGTGACCCCACCCTACACCACCACCCGGCGTGACCCCACCCTACACAACCACCCGGCGTGACCCCACCCTACACAACCATTCACCCTACACAACCGCCCGGCGTGACCCCGCCCTACACCAGGACCCGGCGTGACCCCACCCTACACAACCATCCACCCTACACAACCACCCGGCGTGACCCCACCCTACACAACCATCCACCCTACACAACCACCCGGCGTGACCCCGCCCTACACAACCATCCACACCCGGCGTGACCCCACCCTACACCATCACCCGGCGTGACCCCACCCTACACAACCACCCGGCGTGACCCCACCCTACACAACCACCCGGCGTGACCCCACCCTACACAACCACCCGGCGTGACCCCAATCTACACAACCACTCGGCGTGACCCCACCCTACACCACCACCCGGCGTGACCCCACCCTACACAACCACCCGGCGTGACCCCACCCTACACAACCATTCACCCTACACAACCGCCCGGCGTGACCCCGCCCTACACCAGGACCCGGCGTGACCCCACCCTACACAACCATCCACCCTACACAACCACCCGGCGTGACCCCACCCTACACAACCATCCACCCTACACAACCACCCGGCGTGACCCCGCCCTACACAACCATCCACCCTACACAACCACCCGGCGTGACCCCACCCTACACAACCATCCACCCTACACAACCACCCGGCGTGACCCCGCCCTACACAACCATCCACCCTACACAACCACCCGGCGTGACCCCGCCCTACACAACCATCCACCCTACACAACCACCCGGCGTGACCCCGCCCTACACAACCATCCACCCTACACAACCACCCGGCGTGACCCCACCCTACACAACCATCCACCCTACACAACCACCCGGCGTGACCCCACCCTACACAACCATCCACCCTACACAACCACCCGGCGTGACCCCACCCTACACACTCGTGACCCCTACCTGTAGTACAGACAGGTTTTGATCAGTCACCCCAGCGGGTATGCTCATCTCCAGCTGCGCATGACTCACAGTGAAATGCGATGCTCTGCTCTGCTATCACTCAGATATCTTGGGCCATCTATTAATCTCAAACGCCAATTTTACGACTCCTGCCAAGATCCATCAAACATTAGATTTAGAGTTGCAATGCGTCAGATATTGTGAGGCTTGTGAGGACATCGAATAGCGCAACAGCTGGCGGCCCCTGGATCATGACTTTTTCCCGGTCTCGACCGCCTCCTTCTCCTCCTCCTCCCTCTGGCTTACCATGGTACCCTCCCTCTCTCCCTCTCCCTGTTGAGTACCCCTTGACGACCCCCCCCCCCCCACCCACCCCACTGCACGTTATTGATGGCCCAGCACGTGATGCCCGGGACAAGTAGGACTGACAAGTGTCGAGAGACCACCCCCACCCCCCCACCAACCCGCTAACATGATGGATGGGGAGTCTAACGCAGGCATCGGGCATCTGCCACCCTGTCCCAGCCACCCCCAGCCACCCCAGCCACACCCAGCCTGTCTCTTCCACCCCCAGCCTGTCCCCTCCACACCCTGTCATCCCCAGCCTGTCCCCACCTTCATCCTGCCCACAACACACCCGCCACCCCCAGCCTGTCCCCTCCACACCCAGCCATCCCCAGCCTGTGCCCTCCACACCCCGCCACCCCCCAGCCCCCCCCCCCCCCCACCCCACCGCCGCCACTCCCACCCTGTCCCCTCCGCACCCCGCCCCCCTTACCCTGTCCCCTCCGCACTCCGCCCCCCTTACCCTGTCCCCTCCGCACCCCGCTACCCTCATCCTCTGACTCTGACAGAACGCTACCCCGCCCTGTCCCCTCCAGACCCCGCCACCCCCAGCCTGTCTCCTCCAGACCCTCCAACCCCCAGCCTGTCCCCTCCACACACCGCCACTCTAACCCTGTCCCTTCCACACCCCGCCACCCCCAGCCTGTCTCCTCCAGACCCTCCAACCCCCAGCCTGTTCCCTCCACACACCGCCACCCTAACCCTGTCCGTTCCACACCCCCGCCACCCCCAGCCTGTCCTCTCCAGACCCCGCCACCCCCAGCCTGTCCTCTCCAGACCCCGCCACCCTCAACTTGTGCCCTGCACACCCCGCCACCCCCCAGCCTGTCCCCCCCCCCCACTGTGCCCTCCGCACCCCGCCACCCCCCCAGCCTGTCTCCTCCACCCCTGTGCATCCCATCCACACCCCCGCCACCCCCAGCCTGTCCCCTCCACCCTCTGTGCGTTCCATCCACACCCCGCCACCCCCAGCCTGTCCCCTCCACATCCATATGCGCAAATGTTACATTGATTTAATGATATGTGAAATGAAATTACTATCATGTCCAATAGAATGATTGATATTTCCAAACAGAGCGCTAATTGCACATAACACTAATTCAATTCCACAAACCGAGGCGCGCACATAAAAGAGATAACCAAGCTCCCATTCGCTATAGGTGGACCTTTGTCCTTCCGCTCAGGGGAGAGCCTAGCGGACAATCTCTGCCTTCGACTCACTACATTAGTGCTCCATTATATCTCTGTTGTCGCCTACTTCCTTAATGCAACCTCGCACTAGCTCGCCAGGGCGGCGCTGCGCAAATTGATAGAAAAAATGCGCCGCGCATTTCTACAAATTAGTGCCGGGGACCCAGCCTAAGCCTAATAACACACGGTATTAGGCGATGAAGAGAAAGAGTTCAGTCCCAATTATGACTTTGTCGATGTTTTTTGCCGTATTAAATACACATGTCCATGTTTTTTGCCGTATTAAATAAACACCGCTCCTTATTTTTATGTTTTATTCTTGAAAATTATAGTGTTGCACGACTTTAATTACAGCTGATTTTACCGTTTTTCAAGAGTCTTACAATTTCCCCCCTGTCGACAGCAGGGGTGAAAGCGGAGCTTGCGTAGCGCCACCTTGCGGGGAGCTTGCCTAGAGCAGTGAGTCGAAGGCACTGAGACAGTGACAGAAAATTATAGTGATACACGATGATGTGCGACAACGCGATGAGCCTTTATTCTATCTCAAGGGATGCATCTAGTGCGCTGCCAAGAACCAGGGTGAGCGTCGGGACCCTGGGATGGTTGCCGAGGATGGTTGCGATGACCACCACCGACAGGAGGCCGGCCGCCCCTGGACAGGGCCCCTGGCTCACACAGAGACAGAGAGAGAGACAACAGAACAAAAACAGACTGTGGCACCGTCCCGTCAAGCACACGTGGCCACCTGCCCGGTGAATCCCGGGGTGATTGGACGGACTGTGAACCAATGAGCATCCCTTTCGGAGCCAACCCGAACTGGGATAAAAAGGGACGCAAGGCTCCTAATTAGGATGGGGAAGGCCGAGGGGTGCGGGGCGGTGGGGGAGAGGAGGGGTGCGGGCGGCGGGGGGGAGGGGAGGGTGCGGGGCGGCGGGGGGGGGGGCGGGGAGGGGTGCGGGAAGGCGGGGGAGGGGAGGTGCGGGGCGGCGGGGGAGGGGAGGGGAGGGGTACGGGGAGGCTGGGTTAGGGGGTGTGCGAGAAGGCGGGGTTAGGGGGGTGCGGGGAAGCGGGGGAAGGGGTGCGGGGGGTGCGGGGGCGAGGTGCGGCGAGGGGGGGGGGGGGTGGAGGGCGGCTGATTGATGGGCGGATGAATGCGGAGAGGACGCACTACTGGGGAGTGCGAAACACGAGACGTTTTGGCCCGAGCTATTAGCGCGACGCAGTAGGAACAAATCTGGACTTGACGGGCGGCCAGCTTCGTTCAACGTTGCGCCCAACCAACTAACGACAAGCTGGCAGCTGCATCACCAAGCAGAGGTCGTTATAGCCGTGTCTGAGCAGTTGGTGTCTCCGGGACGCCTGGTGACATTGCCACAAGGGGTACAAGAGCACGTCGCTAAACCGACCCATTTGTAAACCGAAATCTGATCCATATCGGACTCTTTACCAGGTCTCGATTTGTCCTTCATGCGATACTTTAATTTTTAAGCCAATAATTGTATTAATCCTCTGTTAACTCTGTTAACCGAATATGTCGCTCTGTCCCAAACACAAAATTTAACAGGTTTCCTAAAGGAATTATCTTGCTTATGTGATAAATGTGTATCCAGAAAATATTTGGTTAATTTTGTTCTTAGCTTCTGTAACGACATGCTTGAGTTAACAAAATAAATAAAGTATTCTGTCAATTTGTTCATTTAAAATAAATCCGGAGTGAAGTCCCGTGAAGCCCGCATCCGCGTGATGTTCAGAGCAGCATTCATTACACATACGGAGCGGGTGTAGACCAGATGTTCGAAGCGGGTTTTGTCACACTTACCGAATAGTGCAGACCAAATGTTCAGAGCAGCGTTCATTGCACTTACAGAGTGATGTGGAGCAGATGTTCAGAGCGGCATATGTTCGAAGCCGGTTTTTGTTACATTTGCGGAGAGGCCAGGACCAAATGTTCGGATCGGCTTTGGTTACACTTACGGGGCGATGTGGACCAGATGTTCGGAGCGGCATTCTTTGCACCTACGGAGCGGCGTCGACCAGATGTTTGAAGCGGATTTTGTTACAATTACGGAATAGTGCAGACCAAATGTTCGAAGCGGGTCTGTTACACTTATGGAGATGCGTGAACCAGGGGTGCGTTGCATATGGGTGTCGATCGCGTGCGCACGCCATCGGCAACGACTAATAAGGATTTGAACTTGGCGGATTGCTCAAGGACGCATACAATTTTGAACCGGAAGTGGGGTATGGTTCGCCGCGATCAAGAGCAGCCCCGCATGATAATATTGAACTCTGGACGACGATTCTTCTCAAATAAGTGGGGATAACCCGTAAATATCCGATGCTTGATAGTTATCTTTTATTTATCAATATTTACACTATTTAGATTGTGCTGCTATTTCCAAAGTAAGGACATTTATTTAGTAGATCCCCGCAACAAATGGAAATAGTTCGATGTGACCAATGTCGTTGCATAGCGAGCTCCGAGTGACCAAAATTGTTCGCGGCGGTCGAGCGTGCTCCGCAACTCAACTCAGATGTTCATAGCGGCTTTGGTTACACCTATGGAATGGTGCAGACCAGATGTTCGGAGCGGCATTCGTCACACCTATAGAACGGTGTGGACCAGATGTTCACAGAGGCTTTCCTTACAGACGTGATCAAGCCCGCACACAACACACGCGCGAAAAGGTCTGCTCGTAATAGTTCTTGAAGCTTGTGGTGGTAGCATTATAGCTATGTGAACAGTCGCTTCTCGCCAATTAAAAAATAAAAATGCACAATACACTGAAATGAAAGAATAGCATTCACATGTAACACACTGTAACATTGACGTAAACATGTACAGGTAAACCTGACAGAAAAGGTATATTTACTTGACAGCTGACCGGAAGTTGGGAGCAATGTGAACTAAGTCTTGGCAATAGGAATTATAGGAATGTTCTATTTGAACGCTGGCCCAAATTTTGATGATGCAATGCACACTTTCCCATACGAGATAAACCAGTTTGGCCAAAAACGTGGCTTAGATCCATTTACTTAATGCGTACAATAAGCATACAATAATTCTTATACACTAAGAACCTAGTAAGTTACACCTAATTCAGGGAAAAAACACTTGAACAGTTTCTCATGGGAAATATTGTTGTATGAGTAAAGTCAATGTTATGGTATCCTTTTAAGATGGGCATTGTGAATACGGACCGAGGCGACCATGCTTGGCCCTGACAGGAGCGACCGCTGCCTGACCCGGAGTAAGGTAACCGATACCCGCCCGGTGGTGGAGTTCTCTCCTCGTCATATTCCGCGGAAGATCGAGGAGGATGAGGAGGCGGAAGATTGGTAACAGGACTCTATGAGTCGTCATGATGATCGCCGCATGGAAGAACGAGCCCCCCCCCCCCCACCCCACCCCGCCCTCCCTCTGCCCAGCCTCCCTTCCAACACCAAGTGTTCATTTTCGCGCCCACCCCCACGCATTTTTTTCTTCATAAACCCTGCACTCGTTTGGTGTAGTATGACCGGCTTTCCATGCTTGGTTCTGTGATGACTGCCTATTGGGGAGCCGTGTGTGAAGCTTCTGAAAATGATGATCGATTTGTCCTACACACTGGTGATGAGGTCATGGCTTTTTGCCCAGACGGTGAAGTCATAGCGTCAGCGTCCAAGACAAGACGGCTGTCACTACATCATTACGTCTGCATCCAAGACATAATGGTTGCACATTCGGCATGTAACAGAAAAGGCCAAAAAATGAAAATATTGGCGGAGTGGCGTCATCACCGGCGTCATCACCGGCGTCATCACCGGCGTCATCACTGGCGCGGCGTCATCACCGGCGTCATCACCGGCGTCATCACCGGCGTCATCACCGGCGTCATCACCGGCGTCATCACCGGCTTCATCACTGGCGTCATCACCGGCGTCATCACTGGCGTCATCACCGGCGTCATCACTGGCGCGGCGTCATCACCGGCGTCATCACTGGCGTCATCACCGGCGTCATCACTGGCGTCATCACCAGCGCGGCGTCATCACCGGCGTCATCACCGGCGTCATCACTGGCGTCATCACCAGCGCGGCGTCATCACCGGCGTCATCACTGGCGCGGCGTCATCACCGGCGTCATCACTGGCGTCATCACCGGCGTCATCACCGGCGTCATCACCGGCTTCATCACTGGCGTCATCACCGGCGTCATCACTGGCGTCATCACCGGCGTCATCACTGGCGCGGCGTCATCACCGGCGTCATCACTGGCGTCATCACCGGCGTCATCACCGGCGTCATCACCGGCTTCATCACTGGCGTCATCACCGGCGTCATCACTGGCGTCATCACCGGCGTCATCACTGGCGTCATCACCAGCGCGGCGTCATCACCGGCGTCATCACCGGCGTCATCACTGGCGTCATCACCAGCGCGGCGTCATCACCGGCGTCATCACTGGCGCGGCGTCATCACCGGCGTCATCACTGGCGTCATCACCGGCTTCATCACTGGCGTCATCACCAGCGCGGCGTCATCACCGGCGTCATCACCAGCGCGGCGTCATCACCGGCGTCATCACTGGCGTCATCACCAGCGCGGCGTCATCACCCGCGTTATCACCGGCGTCATCACCGGCGTCATCACTGGCGTCATCACCAGCGCGGCGTCATCACCGGCGTCATCACTGGCGTCATCACCGGCGTCATCACTGGCGTCATCACCAGCGCGGCGTCATCACCGGCGTCATCACCAGCGCGGCGTCATCACCGGCGTCATCACTGGCGTCATCACCAGCGCGGCGTCATCACCCGCGTTATCACCGGCGTCATCACCGGCGTCATCACTGGCGTCATCACCAGCGCGGCGTCATCACCGGCGTCATCACTGGCGTCATCACCGGCGTCATCACTGGCGTCATCACCAGCGCGGCGTCATCACCCGCGTTATCACCGGCGTCATCACCGGCGTCATCACTGGCGTCATCACCAGCGCGGCGTCATCACCAGCGCGGCGTCATCAAAAAAAGTTTGTGCAAAAAGACTGGTAAAATTCTCAATGTGTTAGCTAGGGTGTCCATGGATGTTGATAGCAAACTTACATTATTTCATTCATTCACCCTTTCACATTTTAATTATTGTCCCGTTGTGTGGCATTTCTGTGATATGAAAAACATGCGTAAAATTGAAAAGATACAGGAGCGTGCACTAAGATTTGTTTTTAACGATTTTAGATCAGCATATTCAGAGTTGAGGAAGAAAGCGGGTAGACCTTTGCTATATGTTGAGCGGTTGCGCGGTATAGCTTTAGAAGTTTACAAGAGTATCAACAAAAATTGGGCCCAGTTACCTCCATGACATGCATCATTTAAAGGAAAGCAATTACGTGTTAAAAAATGGACCAACTTTATCTATGCCACGCGTTAAGACAACAGCCTATGGACAAAATTCAGTGAAGTATCAAGGCAGAAAGCTATGGAATATGCTCACCAAAGAAATGAAGTTAATGAAATCTACTAAGGAATTCAAAACAATGCTGTTAACCTTGGATGTTTTCATGTGTCACTGTAATTCGTGCACATTGTGCAACATAGCTAACGGGTAAGGTTTAAATAGATGATATAATGGTTGTTATTTTTTCATTATCATATGTACATTATCACATGAACCTATGTCATTTCATCATTATGGGTCAATAGCACTTGTGCTAATGTTAACTGTTGACTTTTATATACCGACGTTAAATAAAACTTTATAAAACGGCGTCATCACCGGCGCGGCGTCATCACCGGCGCGGCGTCATCACCGGCGTGGCGTCATCACCGGCGCGGCGTCATCACCGGCGCGGCTTATTTAATCATCAGCGGAGCGGCTTAGCGGTCGCCGGGCGGCTTCATAATCAGCGGAGAGGTGTCATCACTGTGCGATGGTCAGAAGAATTGCAGTTTAGCTAGCATTTTCTTATAAAAGTGAATTTCAACGTGCTGGAAGCAGACATGGGGCAATCATAATCGGTAATCGTAATCGATTGTAATCGATTACATATTTCCAGTAATCGTAATCGATTACATTGGTTTTAAAGGCAATGTAATCGTAATCGTAACCGTAATCATGGTAATCGTGGTAGATGCTTGTGTTATGGTTATGGATTGATGGAAGAGGTGTTGTTATAAAACGAACCCGACTGGATTCAGAAATGGGGGCGGCAACGTTGCAATGTTTCCCAGGCTTCAAGCAGACTGCTCGTATTTAAATCATCTGCTTACTCGTATATTGACTCCCTGAAAGCCAAGTGGCTGATACGACTACTTGCAGATGAAAATAATGCAAATTGGGCTGTCCTAGGTAAAAGATATTGCGAACAGTTTCAAACACCAATCGTTGACATGTGCTTCAGTGAAAAAAGTGCCTTGCCTGTGTTATCCAAATTGCCCACCTTCTATTCAAATATCATAAGTGCGTACGCGAAAGCAAATGTTCGACCGAAGCCACAAGATATCGAGAGTTTACTTCCTGAGTCTTTATGGGGAAACCAAAACGTAAGCGTAAATGTTAGGTAACAGGAATGTAAAAACATGCCTACTCTTTAATTCGTTTATTAAGGTTGGTATCACTAAAGTACACCATTTTTCACAAATGGAAGTGTCGATGAAACCTACCTGTACCATATGATAAATGACCAGAGAGATATACTGCGTCAAATCAAGTTACTAAAGAAAGCTCTATATCCATATAGAGATATAATGTTAAAACTACGCGATGTCATGACTATTTTACCTTGTGTAACTACAGGCTCTCTTACATGTTTAAACAATAATATCAAATCTAAAGACATATATAAAGCGTTAGTAAGCTGTAAGTACGAGGTTAAAAAACCTCTGAAGGCGTTAGGCAATTGGTGTCTGCTACCTGCTGAGCAGACATGGGGTAATCATAATCAGTAATCGTAATCGATTGTAATCGATTACATTTTTCAAGTAATCGTAATCGTAATCGATTACATTGGTTTTTATAGCAATGTAATCGTAATCTTAATCGATTACATTGCTAATGTAATCGTAATCATGATTACTTTTGGTGATTACTTTGCTATGTTCGCTCGGGCTGTTTGATCTCCAATTGATCGTCATACTTTCCATGTCGCCTGTATCACATACGGAAACTCGCCACTGCAGTCTTACTGTAGAGATCCGACCCCCCTCGAAACCACCCTGGCCCTTCCTGCCCCACCCGACAAATAACCAGACATAACCAATTAAGCTGGCTGGGGGTGCCACATTCTAATCCCCTCATTATCTTGTTTGCATTGGATAGCTAGAAATAGTCCAGTGCGACTTAGGGTTCTATATGTTGGGAGCAGGTAGGTGGGTGGGGGCTGCGATGGGTAGGTAGGTAGGTGGGGGCTGTGATGGGTAGGTAGGTAGGTGGGGGCTGTGATGGGAGGGTGGTAGATGCTTGTGTTATTGTTCTCTATATAGATTGATTGAAAGAGGTGTTGTTATAAAACGAACTGGATTCGGTCAGGACTGGTGCACGGCGATGTATGGTGTGGTGGCTGGACTAGATTCCCTTGTGTCATATAACGGTGTGGCTTCCTTTAGTTCCATGGTATTTAACATAGAGGTAATAAGTTTTCACGCGCGACACCTCCCTCTCCGGCGCGAATCCTAAAGTTCTAAAGTTTAAATGAATCCAGGAAGATAGAGGTGCGATTATCCGTCAGTGTGGTGTTTTTTATTTCAATTACGTCGAAAAACAGTCCATGTAATCACGATTGTAATCATGATTACATTGAATGTAATCGTAATCGATTACTTTCATATTTCCTGTAATCGTAATCGTAATCATGAAATTCCCAAGTAATCGTAATCGTAATCGATTACGTTTACAATGTAATCACCCCATGCCTGCTGCTGAGGAAAATACATTGGCAGCTTTTAGTCGAAAAGTGATTGACATCACAGACTCTAACTTGTCAGAATTTAACTATAAGATTTTGCACAATATTTTAACT
This sequence comes from Arenicola marina, assembly GCA_964019135.1. Lineage (NCBI taxonomy): Eukaryota > Metazoa > Annelida > Polychaeta > Arenicolidae > Arenicola > Arenicola marina. Next base: position 3,365,858 of record OZ025251.1, read on the forward strand.
TGTAACTACAATCTGAAGAAAATGAAACTAAGAGAAAATGACTATTGTCCTTACTGTCGCGATTCTCATACCATACCTCACATGTTATTCTGGTGTGATTATATCAATAACATTTGGAAAGCTGTTTCATTCGTAATGTGTAGAACTGTCACACCAGCCGACATCGTAACTGGTTGCAACAGCTATATTGATAACTTTGGAATAACTGTATGCAGCTATATAATATACAAAATCTACCTGATACTTAACCAAAGAGAAACTAGATGTGTTCACTCCTTTTATTTTGAAAAAAAAAAAAAAAAAAATTTTTTTCTTAAATCATCTGCTTCTGAACTCACGAAACCGTACTTTAACTTAGTTTAAGGTATAAAACCATAGAAAGTAATCATGATTCTAATCACGATTACATTCAACGTAATCGTAATCATAATCGATTACATTTACAAAGTCATCACCCCATGCCTGGGTGGAAGTAAATGATCACCATCCTTGTATCAAGTGTCAATAACGCGGTATAAATTGAAAGAGACACTACGTTGCAAACATATAGTGTACAAGTGTACACATTTTTCCGGCGATCTACAAAAATTGTTGTTCTTAAATGCATTGGATTGTAATGTAAAACGGACTATATGGATAATGGTGTTCTTTTGGGGCGCTTTATTCATTGCAATGCATACTTAATCCGCTCGTTTCTCCGCCCTATGTTCTCCTCCACGAACTCCCCTCACCGACACTGTATAGGCGGAGTCGCGGTACCCTGCGCCCGGAAGTCTGCGAAGCAGACCTCGGCCCTGGAATTTACCTAATTTATTGGTGTGTACCGTGAAAACAGACTATTTCCGGTTTGACTGAAAGAAAGGGAAAAGTTTCCGAGAACCAGATTTCTGTCGGTCGTTCTTCATGAATGTTCAAAGAGTAGTAAACATGTTCGGCGAAAAGCCAGATCTTGCTGAAACGGACAAAAAGAAGCGATTAAATGAGGTAACTCACTTGCATGAGTCTGTTAGGAACCTATTCAACCCCACTGCCCCATACGTGCGCAGTGCCAGTGCCGTGGCAGTGCCAGTGCCGTGGCACTCCACTGGCACTGGCACTGTCCCTGACAGACCAGCAAACCAGTGAGTCAGTCCCTACCACTGGCATCTAGCCTGAAAATCAGATGTTAATGTTGCGAGACAGTCTGAGGGATCGAAATTAACATAGATCCCTGTAAACTGTAAAAAAATATAAAATTAAGCTTACCTAAACTAAAGTCAGTCAGAAATGCTGTGGACTGACATTTCAGCCCATAATACACAGTTACTGGCAAAAATAAATTGCTTAAAGTTGCATGTCGAGTTTGTTCCCGCCAAAACTAAGCCTAGGCAAAATTTATATCAAAATTTGCAGAAAATTATATTGTTTCATTTTATAAATTCAGAAACCTGATAAACATCGCCGTTTCGGCTGTGGTGTAGCAAACGTGTCTATCTCTGGATACCACAGAACTCGTTTGCGGCATTGTTACTTATACCAAAGCATCGCGAAGCACACAAACTGATGACGTTTACCACTAAAATGAAAACTTGTGGTAAGTTGATATCACGGACAAGGCTAAGAGACACTATTTGGCAGTCTGGCATGGGTGGAGTATAGACAAAAGAAGTCTTGAAAGATTCAAGGACTGATTCTTATTTGTATTTTGACTTCTTTAGTTTTGGCGAGAAAGAGCTCGACATGCAACTTTAATGTCTTGAAAAAAGCAATTAGAATAACAGCAAATGAATGAAAATATGCGATATAACTAGCATCAAAACTGGTCTGTGTTAGTTGAACTATGGCTAGAAACCTACATATTACAAGTTGCATCTGAACTGAATTAACTGTTTTCTTACTACATCTCTACTTGCCTTGCCTCAGATTTCCCTCTGGGTCATAGATGCAACCCTTCATGTGCCATTAGAAAATGCCATGTTCAGCATTTATTTAACCCACTTGTCTAATTTTTGCTTGCATATATACTGGTTTAATCTATATTCTTGCCACCAAAACAACACCTTCGACCTGTCTGGCTGATTGAAAACAAATGTTGGATGACAGAAATAGTTCGATGAACATGACTGAAAAGAAGGTAACAGCAAAAACTATGCTTTGGGTGTAATTAGACTGTCCAGCAAGTGCACCATCTTGAACATCCTCCCATCGTCTGGAAATTTACATGATAGGGATCATGTTTAAACATTTATTGCTCTTTATTTAAAGATAACATTTTACTGTTTCCAATATTGTTTGTAATCATAGCTCTCAACAATTGGGTTGATTCCTGTCTGAACTACCAGTATATATATATATTATATTAATTCTACCTCAGATAAACACCTATTCAATGATATTAGCCATGGAAAAATATCATGGCTTGTATATTTATTGCAAATATCTGTTTTGAATATGCAATAGTTTAGTGGAAACATTAATATTTTGTGGTCTACAGAAGATATTAAATAGCCATTCATCGACTGATCTATACTTTTATATATCTGATGATGAGTGGAGTTTGCTTGGGCAACATCAAAGCCTTAGGGAGGCATCCCTGGAGTAGTGGTTAGCACACTAGACAGCTGATCAATAAGTCCTCGGTTTGAATCTGGCCTGGGCAACTAATAGGGGATATGTTTCATCCATGCATCGTTCATCAGCCCGGCAGGTTCCATAGACCAGATTAACACTTGTGCTCACACATGGTTGAATTTCTATAATGCCAGTTATGTTAAAATTATATTTTAATCCATTATTATGGTACAAAAGCTTGTCATAAATTCATGGAGTAGATTTTGGCTGAGGAAGCTAATATCAGTGTAGAAAGATGTTTTCACATAATGGAAGTTCAGCAATCTTTTCAGTAATTGTTTCTCGACACTCCTAAGTATTTGTAAAGTTGTAAAGTGGATCTCCAGCATGGGTGCTGGAGCTCCAGCATGGCTGCTGGGGCTCCAGCATAGGCGCTGGATCTCCAGCATGGCTGCTGGATCTCCAGCATGGCTGCTGGATCTCCAACATGGGTGCTGGATCTCCAGCATGGCTGCTGGATCTCCAGTATGGGCGCTGGAGCTCCAGCATGGGCACTAGATCTCCAACATGGGTGCTGGATCTCCAACATGGGTGCTGGATCTCCAACATGGGTGCTGGATCTCCAGCATGGCTGCTGGATCTCGAACATGAGTGCTGGATCTCCAGCATGGGTGTTGGATCTCCAACATGGGTGCTGGATCTCCAACATAGGTGCTGGATCTCCAGCATGGGCTCTACTGTCAATAGTACCGATTTTCTCCAATCAAGACACCAACAATATTAGCTATAATGAAGATTACTTGTAATTCCGGCCGAAATAGAGCGGATGGCATTTAAACCGATTAGAAAGCTGGAAGTCTGTGAAGATAGATAGAGAGATAGAGACATATAATGCAACACATGTATATGTCCAAGCGAAGTTGGAAAATGGTCCTGTTTGGGAAACACATTTTGACTTACAACAGAGAACAATTAAAATGGCTACACGTTCTGTGATCCTTAATTTGTTATATATTGTATATACCTTATATATATATCATTATATCTGCAGCTAAGAAGCTGATATTAAGTCAGGAAATATGATCGAGCTTCTATAGTGGGGCAAACGATTGTTTCAGCTTAGCTCATGTATTACTTACGCATTTGCGGGAATAATACATTTTTGTGGGCTCTACCTTAGGCCGTGGACCGGGTCCATGGAAAGGTGGGCGTTGCTTGGTGCTGTCTTCAGAATACTCTCCGTTCTGTCCAGGCCTCCCTCGATATAGAGACTGTAAACGTCACCCCAAATGCAGGCATCAATTTGAGTTCTGGTGAAGAGTCAAACGATTTCATTGTATCATAACGTCATAAGTGCACTGTTTACGGTAGCCAGTAGACTGGTGATCTCAGAGAAAAGTATCAGCTAGCATGTAGACTGGTAATATATACCAAGATATACTACGAAACAATTTCCTTGTATCATAACGTCATCAGTGCAATGTTTACGAAGATATACCCTATCCTCCATTCTAATCAGATACTGCAATACATGGCGACACATACAGACCTGGCTCTGGGTGCATAGACACGCACTTCAGTCAGTGTTCTCTCGGGACCGCGGCCCTTACACCCTGGACGACTCTAGGCAAGGCCTCCCGAAGATAGGGGTCCCAGTGGGTGTCGCGCCCTGGTTTAGTCCATGCGTGCACGAAAGTGGCCTAAAACACTCCATCCCTCCGATGAGGAGATCAAGGGGGCAGCTCCTGTGGGAAATAAGCATATTGACATGAAAATTATTCCATGCAGATTTACATGTTGAAATTTGCAGCCAGTCCTGTACATTTCAAGCTGTGCACTGAATTATTGGATAATGATAGCTTCATTTGGCTCCAATCACCTTGATAATTCTTCCCATGACTGTCTGCTGACCGTCTTGTGTGTTTGGCACCAATGGGGGGTGGGGGGGGGGGTGTTCATCCTGAATTATTTGTTTTAGATCACCCTGACCCGTTGCATGCTTTGTCTTTACTTGATAGATGTAATAAGTATATTCGCTGAGCTGGCCATGATTGCCCCAGCCACAGACCGCTCAGTCCTAACGTGGCTGTCCCAACGAACGACGCCGGCTGTCCGGGAACATATGTGTCACCGATTGTACAACGTTATAGGCATCACACAATGGGGTTATCTAACGTTATAGACACCACACAATGGGGTTATCTAACGTTATAGGCATCACACAATGGGGTTATCTAACGTTATAGACATAACACAATGGGGTTATCTAACGTTATAGGCATCACACAATGGGGTTATCTAACGTTATAGGCATCACACAATGGGGTTATCTAACGTTATAGGCATCACACAATGGGGTTATCTAACGTTATAGGCATCACACAATGGGGTTATCTAACGTTATAGGCATCACACAATGGGGTTATCTAACGTTATAGGCATCACACAATGAGGTTATCTAACGTTATAGGCATCACACAATGGGGTTATCTAACGTTATAGGCATCACACAATGGGGTTATCTAACGTTATAGGCATCACACAATGGGGTTATCTAACGTTATAGGCATCACACAATGGGGTTATCTAACGTTATAGGCCTCGCACAATGGGGTTATCTAACGTAATAGGCCTCACACAATGGGGTTATCTAACTTTATAGACATCACACAATGGGGTTATCTAACGTTATAGGCATCACACAATGGGGTTATCTAACGTTATAGACATCACACAATGGGGTTATCTAACGTTATAGGCATCACACAATGGGGTTATCTAACGTTATAGACATCACACAATGGGGTTATCTAACGTTATAGGCATCACACAATGGGGTTATCTAACGTTATAGACATCACACAATGGGGTTATCTAACGTTATAGGCATCACACAATGGGGTTATCTAACGTTATAGGCATCACACAATGGGGTTATCTAACGTTATAGGCATCACACAATGGGGTTATCTAACGTTATAGGCATCACACAATGGGGTTATCTAACTTCTCCGAAGTCAATATAAGAGTTCGATCGTGGTCTCAAGCAGAGTACTCCACAAGCCCCAGCGGCCGGCGATAACGCCGGCTACTCGTATAACTTCTGCCGTCTACTTTTTTCATATTAAATATGTTAAAAAGTTATAAAAAAAAGGTTGACAGACAATGTGCTGGCTACTCCAAATGCTTTGTCTGTCTACTCCGTTAAGTGTGGAGCACCCTGGGTCTGATGTCGTCCGGTGTATATTACCTGTGACGACGATGTCCCCCTTTTTGAACGTACTAACGAGAGAGAGCAGGGAGGGAGGGGTCGGGGGGAGTCTATGTCTCTGTAAAGCGCGGCCCGGACCCCAGGCTACAACCACCTACCTTTGCCTCCAAACCTTGGTGTAGCGACACGATATACATTGTGTGTGAGGTCAAAAAGCCCCAGCCACATCTCGTGTCTACCGTTTTTATTCCCATCGGGAGTCGATTTCACCTGTCGAGATAACCTTATTATATCTGTGCGAAACATCGATAAGGGTCTCTAGTAAGACAACTGCTCCACATAACGCATGCTCCCCAGTGAGGAAGGCCTGGTCGGTGGAAGGGGGTGGGGGTAGAATAGGGGTAGAGGGTGGACATCGGTGGCTGATTAGCCTGATGTATAGATACATGTTGTGGGCTGCGGGACGTTGACGCCCCCCCCCCCTCCCCCTCACGGCAGTGGACGAGTGTCCTCCACTCAGCACCCCCCCCCCCCACCAGTCACCGGACCCTTTCACCCTTGTCTCCCTCTCTCGTCTTGGCGATGGCCCAACACATACTTCGGCAAGTGTACTCCCCTTGATTTTAGGTCTCGGTGACCGACATAGTAGAGGCGGGCCTCGGTGACCGACATGGTAGAGGGACATGGTAGAGAGACATGGTAGAGGCGGGCCTCGGTGACCGACAAAGTAGAGGCGGGCCTCGGTGGCCGACATGGTAGAGGGACATGGTAGAGAGACATGGTAGAGGCGGGCCTCGGTGGCTGACATGGTAGAGGGACATAGTAGAGGCGGGCCTCGGTGACCGATATGGTAGAGAGACATAGTAGAGGTGGGCCTCGGCGGCCGACAAGGTTGAGGGATGTGGATGAGATGGGCCTCGGTGGCCGATATGATAGAATGACCTGGTAGAGACGGGCCTCGGTGGCCGACCTGGTAGAGGGATATGGTGGAGGTGGGTCTCGGTGGCCGACATGGTAGAGGCGGGCCTCGGTGGCCGACATGGTAGAGGCGGGCCTCGGTGGCCGACCTGGTAGAGGGACATGGTGGAGGTGGGTCTCGGTGGCCGACATGGTAGAGGCGGGCCTCGGTGGCTGACATGGTAGAGAGACATGGTGGAGATGGGTCTCGGTGGCCGACATGGTAGAGGCGGGCCTCGGTGACCGACATGGTAGAGAGACATGGTGGAGATGGGTCTCGGTGGCCGACATGGTAGAGGCGGGCCTCGGTGGCTGACATGGTAGAGAGACATGGTGGAGATGGGTCTCGGTGGCCGACATGGTAGAGGCGGGCCTCGGTGGCTGACATGGTAGAGGGACATGGTGGAGATGGGTCTCGGTGGCCGACATGGTAGAGGCGGGCCTCGGTGACCGACATGGTAGAGAGACATGGTAAAGGCGGGCCTTGGTGGCCGACATGGTAGAGGGACATGGTTGAGGCGGGCCTCGGTGGCCGACATGGTAGAGAGACATGATAGAGGCGGGCCTTGGTGGCCGACATGGTAGAGGGACATGGTTGAGGCGGGCCTTCTTCAGGTTCAGGTCTTCTTCAAAATCTCAACAAACACAAACCTGTTCTGTGACTGAGTCCCCAGGGGTTAATCACCGCACACACATGCCGATAAGAGGAACTCCAGCAATATATCATTCTAGACTCTTGCGTTCTTTTTTTGAATCCGGCGCATGGCCGGTATGTAAAACCCGGCCCTACGAGTTGTGTGTCTGTTCTCTTAATCTGTTCTTGGGTACGCCTTGTTTTGTTACAACAACGACTTCTGTGACCCTCATCAGATGGCGAGCTTAATCAATTGGCCAATGTGTCAATGTGAGAAGCAGAAGAAAACTACCCACGTGAAGAAGGACGAGATATATTATTACGCAATTGCCGCTTCTTGGAAGCGTCAACAACAATAGAATAATGCATACATTCCCAGAGCCTCGTGTGACGGCGTCTATTGCCCGACCCCCCCCCCCCCTCCCCCCTCGGGGTGCAGATCTCTCACTGATGCCCTGGTACTTGGGATCGGTAGGCGAGTCATAGGGTCACTCAGCTCTTAGTTTTTGATCTTGTATCGTGATTTATGTGTTCCACTTGTCTTCCTGAGCGCTGTGCCTGAGTGGTCGGGGGTTGGGGGTGTCGCCCGCAACCCGTGGGTGGACCTGGGGGGGGGGGGGGGGAGGGGGGCGGTAACGTTCCCGCTGCGTACGCATCAGTTTCTCACCTCGGTAACGTTTTTGAAATAGTGTATGCCTGCACTTCTCCCTCCTAGCTGACATGTTGCTTTCTCTTGAATCCCCATCGGCGGGTGGCATCTGGTTATAAACTGGTCCCTGTAAACCTCTGCTGATGTCTAAATTCACGGACACCATTTGTATGATCCGCCGTGCCCTGTCACCGGTCTTATCTGCCGTACACTGTAACCCGTGTTATCTTCCGTAATTGTAACCCGTGATATCTGCCGTACACTGACCCGTATTATCTGCCGCACACTGACCCGTATTATCTGCCGTACACTGACCCGTATTATCTGCCGTACACTGATCCGTATTATCTGCCGCACACTGACCCGTATTATTTGCTGTACATTGTAACCAGTGCTGTCTGCCGTACACCGTCACCCGTACCACTGTTTATGAAGTACAGTCATCACCTCATCCCAATACATTCCGACGCATGCATTAATGACATGCTTTTAAAAATGGATTTACGTATTTATGCATTGACGTGGCGCGTGGCACCATGACGAATGAGCACCGGTATTGCAACTCCAAAGGTCACCCGCGCGATGACCTTTAGGGCGTCTGTCGACGCGCGGCGCGGCGCGGCAGGTGGCGCTGCAAGCCTCTATCGACGCGACCCTATGACAGCACGGCTGGGTGGGGACGGGAGGGGGGGGGCGGGGGGTCACCCGACATCAGCCGGTCATGCCTGTACACAGACAACAGACACATCGGGCCCGACCGCTAACTGTTAAGCATCCCGACTTGATGACTTGTTCCGTCGATGAAATATAAGGGCACATAAGCCTGCGGGAGTGGTGTGCGAGCCATATGACGGGAGTAGTTCCCCCGGTAATCAAAACTGCTGCTGGACACGCCCCCCACCCCCTCCCCAGTAATCCGCTTTGATGTGAACTGCTGAACTACTGTTCACCTAATTTCTGTACACCAGGGTGGGGGGGGGGGGCTCCATTGTGTAGGTATTAACGCACTAGACCGCACACTGATCATCCGCGGGGTTTGGATTCGAATCCCGCCCCGGGCACCTAATTTTGGGCATGTTGTATCCGTTCATGGTACCACGGGAGGTTCCTTAAGTTGACCTAGTTTAGCCCTGGCGTGCGCAGAAGCGGCTTAAAACACTGCTTTTTGCGAGGAATATAGAATTACTGGTGAGCGGCAGCATGGAAGAGACACGTGGAGCCCGGGCGGGGTGGGGGGGGGTGACCTGTTTATGGGGAAGACATGTGCTGTCATCATCCTGCCATGTCATCTAAACTCTATATGAGGAGGAATCAGGTTGGGGTGCCCCACTCCCCTCCCCGCCCCCCGCCGCCGCCGCCGCCGCCGCCGCCGCTGCCGCCACCGCCACCCACACAACCCCCACCACTCTCTCCCTCCCTCCCCCGTTGTTACAGTCCCGTCGTCTGACCCGTCAGCTGACCTCGTCTCTTCCCATCCATCCCTCTTGGAGCGGTGTACCGGCCTTTTTTAGCCAGCGAACTGTGTAAATATCCCTCGTTATTTCAGCTTGATTGATGCTTCTCTAGATCCCAGGGTGGCCCGGTTGTGATGTTGCTTGGAAACGGTTTGATCGTGCCTGCCCAAGCCATGAGTGGCTATGTGGTACGTCCTCTCGATCGGGGATGGCGAGGGCGCGTGGGGGGGGGGGGGGGGGGGGGCAAGGGGGGGTTTGCTATATGGATGGGGAAGGGTGAAGGGAACGTCAGTCTTGGTTACATGTCTCTTCCATAAATCCTGGTCGCGTGTCTCTACTATTCAACTTAGCCACTTGTCTCTGCCCATCCTCAGAGTCAGTCACATGTCCGCCCATCTTAGCCACTTGTCTCTGGCCATCCTAGTCACATGTCTGCCCATCCTAGCCACATGTCTGCCTATCCTAGCCACATGCCTCTACCACTCATCTTGGCCACATGTCTCTACCGCCCGTCTTGGCCACATGTCTCTACCGTCCGTCTTGGCCACATGTCTCTACCACCCGTCTTGACCACATGTCTCTACCCCCCGTCTTTGCCACATGTTTCTACCGTCCGTCTTGGCCACATGTCTCTACCCCCCGTCTTTGCCACATGTCTCTACCGCCCGTCTTGGCCACATGTCTCTACCGCCCGTCTTGGCCACATGTCTCTACCACCCGTCTTGGCCACATGTCTCTACCACCCGTCTTGGCCACCTGTCTCTACCACCCGTCCTGGCTACATGTCTCTACCGCCCGTCTTGGCCACATGTCTCTACCGCCCGTCTTGGCCACTTGTCTCTACCGCCCGTCTTGGCCACATGTCTCTACCGCCCGTCTTGGCCACATGTCTCTACCACCCGTCTTGGCCACATGTCTCTACCACGCGTCTTTGCCACATGTCTCTACCCCCCGTCTTGGCCACGTGTCTCTACCGCCCGTCTTGGCCACATGTCTCTACCGCCCGTCTTTGCCACATGTCTACCCCCCGTCTTGGCCACATGTCTCTACCCCCCGTCTTGGCCACATGTCTCTGCCGCCCGTCTTGGCCACATGTCTCTACCGCCCGTTTTGGCCACATGTCTCTACCACCGGTCTTGGCCGCATGTCTCTACCACCCGTCTTGGCCACCTGTCTCTACCGCCCGTCTTGGCTACATGTCTCTACCACCCGTCTTGGCCACATGTCTCTACCACCCGTTTTGGCCACATGTCTCTACCACCCGTCTTGGCCACATGTCTCTACCACCCGTCTTGGCCACCTGTCTCTACCGCCCGTCTTGGCTACATGTCTCTACCACCCGTCTTGGCCACATGTCTCTACCACCCGTTTTGGCCACATGTCTCTACCACCCGTCTTGGCCACATGTCTCTACCACCCGTCTTGGCCACCGGTCTCTACCACCCGTCTTGGCCACATGTCTCTACCACCCGTCTTGGCCACATGTCTCTACCGCCCGTCTTGGCCACATGTCTCTACCACCCGTTTTGGCCACATGTCTCTACCACCCGTTTTGGCCACATGTCTTTACCGCCCGTTTTGGCCACATGTCTCTACCACCCGTCTTGGCCACATGTCTCTACCACCCGTCTTGGCCACCTGTCACTACCGCCCGTCTTGGCTACATGTCTCTACCACCCGTCTTGGCCACATGTCTCTACCAGCCGTCTTGGCCACATGTCTCTACCACCCGTCTTGGCTTCATGTCTCTACCGCCCGTCTTGGCCACATGTCTTTACCGCCCGTCTTGGCCACATGTCTCTACCACCCGTCTTGGCCACATGTCTCTACCACCCGTCTTGGCCACATGTCTCTACCACATGTCTCTACCGCCCGTCTTGGCCACATGTCTCTACCGCCCGTCTTGGCCACATGTCTCTACCACCCGTCTTGGCCACATGTCTCTACCGCCCGTCTTAGCCACATGTCTTTCCCGCCCGTCTTGGCCACATGTCTCTACCGCCCGTCTTGGCGACATGTCTCTACCGCCCGTCTTGGCCACATGTCGCTACCACCCGTCTTGGCCACATGTCTCTATCGCCCGTCTTGGCCACCTGTCTCTACCACCCGTCTTGGCCACATGTCTCTACCACCCGTCTTGGCCACATGTCTCTACCACCCGTCTTGGCCACCTGTCTCTACCACCCGTCTTGGCCACCTGTCTCTACCGCCCGTCTTGGCTACATGTCTCTACCACCCGTCTTGGCCACATGTCTCTACCAGCCGTCTTGGCCACATGTCTCTACCACCCGTCTTGGCTTCATGTCTCTACCGCCCGTCTTGGCCACATGTCTTTACCGCCCGTCTTGGCCACATGTCTCTACCACCCGTCTTGGCCACATGTCTCTACCACCCGTCTTGGCCACATGTCTCTGCCACCCGTCTTGGCCACATGTCTCTACCACCCGTCTTGGCTTCATGTCTCTACCACCCGTCTTGGCCACCTGTCTCTACCACCCGTCTTGGCCACATGTCTCTACCACATGTCTCTACCACCCGTCTTTGCCACATGTCTCTACCACCCGTCTTGGCCACATGTCTTTGTCGTCCGTCTTGGCCACATGTCTCTACCGCCCGTCTTGGCCACATGTCTCTACCGCCCGTCTTGGCCACATGTCTCTACCGCCCGTTGTGGCCACATGTCTCTACCGCCCGTCTTGGCCACATGTCTCTACCGTCCGTCTTGGCTACATGTCTACCACCCGTCTTGGCCACATGTCTCTACCACCCGTCTTGGCCACATGTCTCTACCACCCGTCTTGGCCACATGTCTCTACCACATGTCTCTACCGCCCGTCTTGGCCACATGTCTCTACCGCCCGTCTTGGCCACATGTCTCTACCACCCGTCTTGGCCACATGTCTCTACCGCCCGTCTTGGCCACATGTCTTTCCCGCCCGTCTTGGCCACATGTCTCTACCGCCCGTCTTGGCGACATGTCTCTACCGCCCGTCTTGGCCACATGTCGCTACCACCCGTCTTGGCCACATGTCTCTATCACCCGTCTTGGCCACCTGTCTCTACCACCCGTCTTGGCCACATGTCTCTACCACCCGTCTTGCCACATGTCTCTACCACCCGTCTTGGCCACCTGTCTCTACCACCCGTCTTGGCCACCTGTCTCTACCGCCCGTCTTGGCTACATGTCTCTACCACCCGTCTTGGCCACATGTCTCTACCAGCCGTCTTGGCCACATGTCTCTACCACCCGTCTTGGCTTCATGTCTCTACCGCCCGTCTTGGCCACATGTCTTTACCGCCCGTCTTGGCCACATGTCTCTACCACCCGTCTTGGCCACATGTCTCTACCACCCGTCTTGGCCACATGTCTCTGCCACCCGTCTTGGCCACATGTCTCTACCACCCGTCTTGGCTTCATGTCTCTACCACCCGTCTTGGCCACCTGTCTCTACCACCCGTCTTGGCCACATGTCTCTACCACATGTCTCTACCACCCGTCTTTGCCACATGTCTCTATCACCCGTCTTGGCCACATGTCTTTGTCGTCCGTCTTGGCCACATGTCTCTACCGCCCGTCTTGGCCACATGTCTCTACCGCCCGTCTTGGCCACATGTCTCTACCGCCCGTTGTGGCCACATGTCTCTACCGCCCGTCTTGGCCACATGTCTCTACCGTCCGTCTTGGCTACATGTCTACCACCCGTCTTGGCCACATGTCTCTACCGCCCGTCTTGGCCACATGTCTCTACCACCCGTCTTGGCCACATGTCTTTACCGCCCGTTTTGGCCACATGTCTCTACCACCCGTCTTGGCCACATGTCTCTACCACCCGTCTTGGCCACCTGTCTCTACCGCCCGTCTTGGCCACATGTCTCTACCACCCGTCTTGGCCACATGTCTCTACCACCCGTCTTGGCCACATGTCTCTACCAGCCGTCTTGGCCACATGTCTCTACCGCCCGTCTTGGCCACATGTCTCTACCGCCCGTCTTGGCCACTTGTCTCTACCGCCTGTCTTTGCCACATGTCTCTACCGCCCGTCTTGGCCAGATGTCTTTACAGCCCGTCTTGGCCACATGTCTCTACCGCCCGTCTTGGCCACATGTCTCTACCGCCCGTCTTGGCCACATGTCTCTACCACCCGTCTTGGCCATATGTCTCTACCACCCGTCTTGGCCACATGTCTCTACCATCCGTCTTGGCCATATGTCTACCGCCCGTCTTGGCCACATGTCTCTACCACCCGTCTTGGCCACATGTCTCTACCACCCGTCTTGGCCATCTGTCTCTACCACCCGTCTTGGCCACGTACCATCCGAGGCCCGTAAATTATGGGATCTTCTTTTAGCACTGAACCCGTTTGAAATGGCGCCTGCTACACATCTTACACCCCCCTCCCCCCCAAACTCCACCCCTCCCCCACCTTCACTCCTTACCTTATCCCCCTTTTGTGGAGATCTAAATGGAGCTCTGAGACCAGCGACCTAGGTTGCTTAGGGGAACCGGAATGAAATGGCGCCTTTAATCAGAGTGAGTGCGCCCATTATAGCCCGCTCCACCCAAGCTTGGCGGCCCCTACCGGCGGAGTGTGAGACCCGGGGCGCCCCTCCCGCCGCCTGAGGAAAGCCGCCCCTCGAGCAGGGAGGGTGGAAGGGGGGGTGGCCGCTTAAATTGGAACGTCGCGCCCGGTTAACCCCTTAGGTTGTCTTGGGAAGCTGCTGGGTCTGACGCTAGTCCTGCCTGACACGGAACGGAAAGGCAAGATGTCCCTCGGAGAGGGGCCTAGGGGCGGTGGGGGGCGGGCAATTAGAGACCAGGCTAACCCGGGGGGGGGATCGGGGTCGCGAGTGGGGGTGGGGGGGGGGGTCGGATGCCCCCCCCCCCGTCCAGACTCACGCACGGTCACCCACCCGCTTACTGGGAGGACGCTGAGCCATTGTTAACGTGTCCGCCATGTACTGGCCTCTGTGGTGTCAGCCCCCACGACCACAGACGCGGGTTAAAGCACCTGCAGCAGCTTCTACCAGCAACTACCAGCATGTCTCATAGGGTGTACGGTGACATTCTGTCCTTTCAGTATTCAGTTCGACACTATGGCCTTCAACGAACATGCAGCTTCCAGTTTAGTACTACATGGCTATATAGAGGGGAGGGAATACCTTTTTCGCCATCCGCGATTGGCATTCGTGAATTCTTGGGCGATTCGCGATTATAGCTGTTGGCAATTTGTGGGGATCGTTATCCGTACAATTCCTGGCTCAACGTGAAGACCCTTTGCCTATTTAACGCGCTCTGTTATAGCAGTCTCTAAATTCCTCGATATTTGCGATATCACATTTAAGGTGTTTAATTTCGGGCCCGGTCTGGAGCAGGCCTTGGGGGGTCGATGTTACTCGTGATTCACGGCGGGTATTCCTGCTTAGTACTCAGACACATTATGGCTTTTTACCAACGTGCTTCCAGTTTAGTATTAAAAATCTATGGCTGTAGACCACCATGTTTTCAGTGTATTACTCACCGTGGCTATATCTGACGGAGGTGTGACTGCCCTGAATGTCGGACAAGACCCCCGGCGGACAAAACCCCGGCGGACAAAACCCCGGCGGACAAAACCCCGGCGGACAAAACCCCGGCGGACAAAACCCCGGCGGACAAAACCCCGGCGGACAAAACCCCGGCGGACAAAACCCCGGCGGACAAAACCCGGACAAAACCCCGGCGGACAAAACCCCGGCGGACAAAACCCCGGCGGACAAAACCCCGGCGGACAAAACCCCGGCGGACAAAACCCCGGCGGACAAAACCCCGGCGGACGTAATCCCCGGTCGCAAAAACCCCGGCGGACAAAGGCCCCGGTAGACATAATCCCCGGTGCCGATATTTAGCAGTGCTTCTGCAACTCATGGAGACTGAATCAAAATATTTATGTGTTGTATAGGATTAGTAGGTAACTTTTGCCATAGTTTACTATGGTTTGGAAAAACATTTGTGGCATTATGAGCCATTAGTCACCAGTTGCCTTATCTGAGCACTGATAGCTGAGGCGCTATTCCAGTCACCCAGCGTTATTTGGGTATTCGGGTTTCTTGTTATCGAAACTTAAAATTTTAAAAATAAGGCAGGGTCGGGGTCCTTTATTTCTATCACCGTCTGAAACAAATCGGTCACACTTTGATAGTCTGTTTGTCCAAGGGCATCAGCCTGTCCCTCTGCCAAGGACATCAGCCTGTCCCTCTGCCAAGGACATCAGCCTGTCCCTCTGCCAAGGACACCAGCCTGTCCCTCTGCCAAGGACATAAGCCTGTCCCTCCGCCAAGGATATCAGCCTGTCCTTCTGCCAAGGACATCAGCCTGTCCCTCTGCCAAGGATATCAGCCTGTCCCTCTGCCAAGGACATCAGCCTGTTCCTCTGCCAAGGCATCAGCCTGTCCCTTTGCCAAGGACATCAGCCTGTCCCTCTGCCAAGGCATCAGCCTGTCCCTCTGCTAAGGACATCAGCCTGTCCCTCTGCCAAGGACATCAGCCTGTCCCTCTGCCAAGGCATCAGCCTGTCCCTCTGCCAAGGACATCAGTCTGTCCCTCTGCCAAGGCATCAGCCTGTCCCTCTGCCAAGGACATCAGCCTGTCTCTCTGCCAAGGACATCAGCCTGTCCCTCTGCCAAGGCATCAGCCTGCCCCTCTGCCAAGGACATCAGCCTGTCCTTCTGCCAAGGCATCAGCCTGTCTCTCTGCCAAGGCATCAGCTTGTCCCTCTGCCAAGGCATCAGCCTGTCCCTCTGCCAATGACATCAGCCTGTCCCTCTGCCAATGACATCAGCATGTCCCTCTGCCAAGGACATCAGCCTGTCCCTCTGCCAAGGACATTGGCCTGTCCCTCTGCCAAGGCATCAGCCTGTCCCTCTGCCAAGGACATCAGCTTGTCGCTCTGCAAAGGACATCAGCCTGTCCCTCTGCCAAGGACATCAGCCTGTCCCTCTGCCAAGGACATCAGCCTGTCCCTCTGCCAATGACATCAGCCTGTCCCTCTGCCAATGACATCAGCATGTCCCTCTGCCAAGGACATCAGCATGTCCCTCTGCCAAGGACATCAGCCTGTCCCTCTGCCAAGGACATTGGCCTGTCCCTCTGCCAAGGCATCAGCCTGTCCCTCTGCCAAGGACATCAGCTTGTCGCTCTGCAAAGGACATCAGCCTGTCCCTCTGCCAATGACAGCAGCTTGTCCCTCTGCCAAGGACATCAGCCTGTCCCTCTGCCAAGGACATCAGCCTGTCCCTCTGCCAAGGACATCAGCCTGTCCCTCTGCCAAGGCATCAGCCTGTCTTTCTGCCAAGGACATCAGCCTGTCTCTCTGCCAAGGACATCAGCCTGTCCCTCTGCCAAGGCATCAGCCTGTCCCTCTGCCAAGGACATCAGCCTGTCCCTCTGCCAAAGACATCAGCCTATCCCTCTGCCAAGGACATCAGCCTGCCCCTCTGCCAAGGACATCAGCCTGCTCCTCTGCCAAGGACATCAGCCTGTTCTTCTGCCAAGGCATTAGCCTGTCCCTCTGCCAAGGACATCAGCTTGTCGCTCTGCAAAGGACATCAGCCTGTCCCTCTGCCAATGACAGCAGCTTGTCCCTCTGCCAAGGACATCAGCCTGTCCCTCTGCCAAGGACATCAGCCTGCCCCTCTGCCAAGGACATCAGCCTGCTCCTCTGCCAAGGACATCAGCCTGTTCTTCTGCCAAGGCATCAGCCTGCCCCTCTGCCAAGGACATCAGCCTGCTCCTCTGCCAAGGACATCAGCCTGTTCTTCTGCCAAGGCATCAGCCTGTCCCTCTGCCAAGGCATCAGCCTGTCCCTCTGCCAAGGCATCAGCCTGTCCCTCCGCCAATGACATCAGCCTGTCCCTCTGCCAATGACATCAGCCTGTCCCTCTGCCAATGACATCAGCCTGTCCCTCTGCCAAGGACATCAGCCTGTGCATCTGCCAAGGCATCAGCCTGTCCCTCTGCCAAGGACATCAGCCTGTCCCTCTGCCAAGGCATCAGCCTGTCCCTCTGCCAAGGACATCAGCTTGTCCCTCTGCCAAGGACATCAGCCTGTCCCTCTGCCAAGGACATCAGCCTGTCCCTCTGCCAAGGACATCAACCTGTCCCTCTGCCAAGGCATCAGCCTATCCCTCTGCCAAGGACATCAGCCTGTCCCTCTGCCAAGGACATCAGCCTGTCCCTCTGCCAAGGCATCAGCCTGTCCCTCTGCCAAGGACATCAGCCTGTCCCTCCGCCAATGACATCAGCCTGTCCCTCTGCCAAGGACATCAGCCTGTCCCTCTGCCAAGGACATCAGCCTGTCCCTCTGCCAAGGACATCAGCCTGTCCCTCTGCCAAAGCATCAGCCTCTCTCTCTGCCAAGGACATCAGCCTGTCCCTCTGCCAAGGACATCAGCCTGTCCCTCTGCCAAGGACATCAGCCTGTCCCACTGCCAAGGACATCAGCCTCCCTTAAAACACTTTGAACACTGGCCGTCGCCTCCCTTAGAACACCTTGAACACTGGCCCTCGCCTCCCTTAAAACACTTAGAACACTGGCCGTCGCCTCCCTTTGAACACCTTGAACACTGGCCGTCGCCTCCCTTAGAACACATTGAACACTGGCCGTCGCCTTCCTTAGAACACTTTGAACACTGGCCGTCGACTCCCTCAGAACACTTAGAACACTGCCCCCCCCCCTAGAAAGCTTTGAACACTGGCCGTCGCCTCCCTTAGAACACCTTGAACACTGCCCCCCCCCCCCACTAGAAAGCTTTGAGCACTGGCCGTCGCCTCCCTTAGAACACTGAGCACTGGCCGTCGCCTCCCTTAGAACACTTAGAACACCCGCCGTCGCCTCCCTTAGAACACTTAGAACACCCGCCGTCGCCTCCCTTAGAACACTGGCCGTCGCCTCCCTTAGAACACTTAGTACACTGGCCATCGACTCCCTTAGAACACTGGCCATCGACTCCCTCAGAACACTTAGAACACTGGCCCCTGTCCCTAGAAAGCTTTGAACACTGGCCGTCGCCTCCCTTAGAACACCTTGAATACTGGCCGTCGCCTCCTTTAGAACACTTTGAATACTGGCCATCGACTCCCTCAGAACACTTAGAACACTGCCCCCCCCCCCTAGAAAGCTTTGAACACTGGCCGTCGCCTCCCTTAGAACACTGAGCACTGGCCGTCGCCTCCCTTAGAACACTTAGAACACCCGCCGTCGCCTCCCTTAGAACACTGGCCGTCGCCTCCCTTAGAACACTTAGAACACTGGCCGTCGCTTCCCTTAGAACACTTAGAACACTGGCCGTCGCCTCCCTTAGAACACCTTGAATACTGGCCGTCGCCTCCTTTAGAACACTTTGAATACTGGCCATCGACTCCCTCAGAACACTTAGAACACTGCCCCCCCCCTAGAAAGCTTTGAACACTGGCCGTCGCCTCCCTTAGAACACTGAGCACTGGCCGTCGCCTCCCTTAGAACACTTAGAACACCCGCCGTCGCCTCCCTTAGAACACTGGCCGTCGTCTCCCTTAGAACACTTAGAACACTGGCCGTCGCCTCCCTTAGAACACCTTGAACACTGGCCGTCGCCTCCCTTAGAACACCTTGAACACTGGCCGTCGCCTCCCTTAGAACACTTTGAACACTGGCCGTCGCCTCCCTTAGAACACCTTGAACACTGGCCGTCGCCTCCCTTAAAACACTTTGAACACTGGCCGTCGCCTCCCTTAGAACACCTTGAACACTGGCCCTCGCCTCCCTTAAAACACTTAGAACACTGGCCGTCGCCTCCCTTAGAACACCTTGAACACTGGCCGTCGCCTCCCTTAGAACACCTTGAACACTGGCCGTCGCCTTCCTCAGAACACTTTGAACACTGGCCGTCGACTCCCTCAGAACACTTAGAACACTGGCCCCTGCCCCTAGAAAGCTTTGAACACTGGCCGTCGCCTCCCTTAGAACACCTTGAACACTGGCCGTCGCCTCCCTTAGCACACTTAGAACACTGGCCGTCGCCTCCCTTAGAACGCTTTGAATACTGGCCATCGACTCCCTCAGAACACTTAGAACACTGCCCCCCCCCCCTAGAAAGCTTTGAACACTTGCCGTCGCCTCCCTTAGAATACTTTGAATACTGGCCATCGACTCCCTCAGAACACTTAGAACACTGCCCCCCCCCCCTAGAAAGCTTTGAACACTGGCCGTCGCCTCCCTTAGAACACTTAGAACACCCGCCGTCGCCTCCCTTAGAACACGGGCCGTCGCCTCCCTTAGAACACTTAGAACATTGGCCGTCGCTTCCCTTAGAACACTTAGAACACTGGCCGTCGCCTCCCTTAGAACACCTTGAATACTGGCCGTCGCCTCCTTTAGAACACTTTGAATACTGGCCATCGACTCCCTCAGAACACTTAGAACACTGCCCCCCCCCCCCCTAGAAAGCTTTGAACACTGGCCGTCGCCTCCCTTAGAACACCTTGAACACTGCCCCCCCCCCTAGAAAGCTTTGAGCACTGGCCGTCGCCTCCCTTAGAACACTGAGCACTGGCCGTCGCCTCCCTTAGAACACTTAGAACACCCGCCGTCGCCTCCCTTAGAACACTGGCCGTCGCCTCCCTTAGAACACTTAGAACACTGGCCGTCGCCTCCCTTAGAACT
Organism: Arenicola marina; assembly: GCA_964019135.1. Classification (NCBI taxonomy): domain Eukaryota; kingdom Metazoa; phylum Annelida; class Polychaeta; family Arenicolidae; genus Arenicola; species Arenicola marina. Next base: position 3,385,992 of record OZ025251.1, read on the forward strand.
TCTTGAACACTGGCCGTCGCCTCCCTTAGAACACTTTGAACACTGGCCGTCGCCTCCATAAGAACACCTTGAACACTGGCCGTCGCCTACCTTAAAACACCTTGAACACTGGCCGTCGCCTCCCTTAGAACACCTTGAACACTGGCCGTCGCCTCCCCTACAAACACTTTGAATACTGGCCATCGACTCCCTCAGAACACTTAGAACACTGCCCCCCCCCCCCCTAGAAAGCTTTGAACACTGGCCGTCGCCTCCCTTAGAACACTGAGCACTGGCCGTCGCCTCCCTTAGAACACTTAGAACACCCGCCGTCGCCTCCCTTAGAACACTGGCCGTCGCCTCCCTTAGAACACTGGCCGTCGCCTCCCTTAGAACACCTTGAACACTGGCCGTCGCCTCCCTTAGAACACCTTGAACACTGGCCGTCGCCTTCCTCAGAACACTTTGAACACTGGCCGTCGACTCCCTCAGAACACTTAGAACACTGGCCCCTGTCCCTAGAAAGCTTTGAACACTGGCCGTCGCCTCCCTTAGAACACATTGAACACTGGCCGTCGCCTCCCTTAGCACACTTAGAACACTGGCCGTCGCCTCCCTTAGAACGCTTTGAATACTGGCCATCGACTCCCTCAGAACACTTAGAACACTGCCCCCCCCTAGAAAGCTTTGAACACTTGCCGTCGCCTCCCTTAGAATACTTTGAATACTGGCCATCGACTCCCTCAGAACACTTAGAACACTGCCCCCCCCCCCCTAGAAAGCTTTGAACACTGGCCGTCGCCTCCCTTAGAACACCTTGAACACTGCCCCCCCCCCTAGAAAGCTTTGAGCACTGGCCGTCGCCTCCCTTAGAACACTGAGCACTGGCCGTCGCCTCCCTTAGAACACTTAGAACACCCGCCGTCGCCTTCCTTAGAACACTTAGAACACCCGCCGTCGCCTCCCTTAGAACACGGGCCGTCGCCTCCCTTAGAACACTTAGAACACTGGCCGTCGCTTCCCTTAGAACACTTAGAACACTGGCCGTCGCCTCCCTTAGAACACCTTGAATACTGGCCGTCGCCTCCTTGAGAACACTTTGAATACTGGCCATCGACTCCCTCAGAACACTTAGAACACTGCCCCCCCCCCCTAGAAAGCTTTGAACACTGGCCGTCGCCTCCCTTAGAACACTGAGCACTGGCCGTCGCCTCCCTTAGAACACTTACAACACCCGCCGTCGCCTCCCTTAGAACACTGGCCGTCGCCTCCCTTAGAACACTGGCCGTCGCCTCCCTTAGAACACTTAGAACACTGGCCGTCGCTTCCCTTAGAACACTTAGAACACTGGCCGTCGCCTCCCTTAGAACACCTTGAATACTGGCCGTCGCCTCCTTTAGAACACTTTGAATACTGGCCATCGACTCCCTCAGAACACTTAGAACACTGCCCCCCCCTAGAAAGCTTTGAACACTGGCCGTCGCCTCCCTTAGAACACTGAGCACTGGCCGTCGCCTCCCTTAGAACACTTAGAACACCCGCCGTCGCCTCCCTTAGAACACGGGCCGTCGCCTCCCTTAGAACACTGGCCGTCGTCTCCCTTAGAACACTTAGAACACTGGCCGTCGCCTCACTTAGAACACCTTGAACACTGGCCGTCGCCTCCCTTAGAACACCTTGAACACTGGCCGTCGCCTCCCTTAGAACACTTTGAACACTGGCCGTCGCCTCCCTTAGAACACCTTGAACACTGGCCGTCGCCTCCCTTAAAACACTTTGAACACTGGCCGTCGCCTCCCTTAGAGCACCTTGAACACTGGCCCTCGCCTCCCTTAAAACACTTAGAACACTGGCCGTCGCCTCCCTTAGAACACCTTGAACACTGGCCGTCGCCTCCCTTAGAACACCTTGAACACTGGCCGTCGCCTTCCTCAGAACACTTTGAACACTGGCCGTCGACTCCCTCAGAACACTTAGAACACTGGCCCCTGCCCCTAGAAAGCTTTGAACACTGGCCGTCGCCTCCCTTAGAACACCTTGAACACTGGCCGTCGCCTCCCTTAGCACACTTAGAACACTGGCCGTCGCCTCCCTTAGAATACTTTGAATACTGGCCATCGACTCCCTCAGAACACTTAGAACACTGCCCCCCCCCCTAGAAAGCTTTGAACACTTGCCGTCGCCTCCCTTAGAATACTTTGAATACTGGCCATCGACTCCCTCAGAACACTTAGAACACTGCCCCCCCCCCCTAGAAAGCTTTGAACACTGGCCGTCGCCTCCCTTAGAACACTGAGCACTGGCCGTCGCCTCCCTTAGAACACTTAGAACACCCGCCGTCGCCTTCCTTAGAACACTTAGAACACCCGCCGTCGCCTCCCTTAGAACACGGGCCGTCGCCTCCCTTAGAACACTTAGAACATTGGCCGTCGCTTCCCTTAGAACACTTAGAACACTGGCCGTCGCCTCCCTTAGAACACCTTGAATACTGGCCGTCGCCTCCTTTAGAACACTTTGAATACTGGCCATCGACTCCCTCAGAACACTTAGAACACTGCCCCCCCCCCCCTAGAAAGCTTTGAACACTGGCCGTCGCCTCCCTTAGAACACCTTGAACACTGCCCCCCCCCCCTAGAAAGCTTTGAGCACTGGCCGTCGCCTCCCTTAGAACACTGAGCACTGGCCGTCGCCTCCCTTAGAACACTTAGAACACCCGCCGTCGCCTCCCTTAGAACACTGGCCGTCGCCTCCCTTAGAAAACTTAGAACACTGGCCGTCGCCTCCCTTAGAACATCTTGAACACTGGCCGTCGCCTCCCTTAAAACACCTTGAACACTGGCCGTCGCCTCCCTTAGAACACTTTGAACACTGGCCGTCGCCTCCATAAGAACACCTTGAACACTGGCCGTCGCCTCCCTTAAAACACCTTGAACACTGGCCGTCGCCTCCCTTAGAACACCTTGAACACTGGCCGTCGCCTCCCCTACAAACACTTTGAACACTGGCCGTCGCCTCCCTTAGAACACCTTGAACACTGGCCGTCGCCTCCCTTAGAACACCTTGAACACTGGCCGTCGCCTTCCTCAGAACACTTTGAACACTGGCCGTCGACTCCCTCAGAACACTTAGAACACTGGCCCCTGTCCCTAGAAAGCTTTGAACACTGGCCGCCGCCTCCCTTAGAACACATTGAACACTGGCCGTCGCCTCCCTTAGCACACTTAGAACACTGGCCGTCGCCTCCCTTAGAACGCTTTGAATACTGGCCATCGACTCCCTCAGAACACTTAGAACACTGCCCCCCCCCCCCTAGAAAGCTTTGAACACTTGCCGTCGCCTCCCTTAGAATACTTTGAATACTGGCCATCGACTCCCTCAGAACACTTAGAACACTGCCCCCCCCCTAGAAAGCTTTGAACACTTGCCGTCGCCTCCCTTAGAATACTTTGAATACTGGCCATCGACTCCCTCAGAACACTTAGAACACTGCCCCCCCCCCCTAGAAAGCTTTGAACACTTGCCGTCGCCTCCCTTAGAATACTTTGAATACTGGCCATCGACTCCCTCAGAACACTTAGAACACTGCCCCCCCCCCGCCCTAGAAAGCTTTGAACACTGGCCGTCGCCTCCCTTAGAACACCTTGAATACTGGCCGTCGCCTCCTTGAGAACACCTTGAATACTGGCCGTCGCCTCCTTGAGAACACTTAGAACACTGGCCGTCGCCTCCCTTAGAATACTTTGAATACTGGCCATCGATTCCCTCAGAACACTTAGAACACTGCCCCCCCCCCTAGAAAGCTTTGAACACTGGCCGTCGCCTCCCTTAGAACACCTTGAACACTGCCCCCCCCCCCCTAGAAAGCTTTGAGCACTGGCCGTCGCCTCCCTTAGAACACTGAGCACTGGCCGTCGCCTCCCTTAGAACACTTAGAACACCCGCCGTCGCCTCCCTTAGAACACTGGCCGTCGCCTCCCTTAGAACACTTAGAACACTGGCCGTCGCCTCCCTTAGAACATCTTGAACACTGGCCGTCGCCTCCCTTAGAACACTTTGAACACTGGCCGTCGCCTCCATATGAACACCTTGAACACTGGCCGTCGCCTCCCTTAAAACACCTTGAACACTGGCCGTCGCCTCCCTTAGAACACCTTGAACACTGGCCGTCGCCTCCCCTACAAACACTTTGAACACTGGCCGTCGCCTCCCTTAGAACACCTTGAACACTGGCCGTCGCCTCCCTTAGAACACCTAAAAGACTGCCCCCCCCCCCCCTAGAGAGCTATCACGGGTTACTGGTGACTTTAGATGTAGTGCCATTAGGTTGAAGTAGTAGTGCATTACTCAGATCTTTGTCGTGTTTTTTTTTTTACAAATTGGTCGAGATGCATTTGGAGGACTTGCGCCGTATGAGGGTGCCCGCCACCACCACAGGGGGGGGGGGGGTGAGGGGGGTGAGGCGGCGGTGGGGGTCGGGCGTGCACGTCATGTGTTCCCGTTATTGACACCAGGCTTGTTGCGGCGGTGATGCGGCTTCAGCCAACCCCCTCTGTGCCTCCAGTGATCTGACATTTGTACCGCTATCGATCAGGAACCAATAGTTATTGATCTGTTGATTGGTCAAAGCCGGAATCTTTACTGTGGCGCCCGCGTGACGTCACACCTCGTGACGCCTGCACACGTGGCACTGGGCGGACGTAAGACCCTTGTCTACCCCCACCCCTTCACCCCCACCCCCCCCCCTTCAACTCACCCGCCCCCTTCACCCACCGACCTACCACCCCATCTACTCGGTCGACCGATATAACATTGTTTTTATTACGTCTACCTATATTTATAATTCCATATATATCCCGAGTCGTATGCTGATTATTGTTTGTCATAATCAGTGTCTGTGATAATCATTGTTTGCGTGAATGCCGATTGGTATGATTGATTGCCTAATCCGCTTGTTGTCGCAGATAATCTGACGCAAAATGGGGGGGGGGGGGGCGTTTCCAAAGAAAGATTTCAATTTTAAAATAAATGTTCCATATCTGGCCGATGCAGATTTCTAGGAGACATGAGTACTCGATCCGAGATTAAACTCCCGAAAATACGTATCCACACAGAGTTTATCGGTAGATGGTGGCTGGTGGCGTGGCTGGTTGTGTGGCTGGTTGTGTGGCTAGTTGTGTGGCTGGTTGTGTGGCTAGTTGTGTGGCTGGTTGTGTGGCTAGTTGACACGTGGTCGGGGATGATGGTGAGGGTACGCCCACCCACCCACAGCCTGACAGTTGACACCAGGCGGGGGGGGGGGGGGGGGGTGCTGGGGGCTTGGCATGGCGGTACCAGAGCTGCTGCAGTAACGATGAGGGCGTGGTGGGCCGGGTGTTGTGCGTGAGGGCGGTAGGCTGAGGGTGGTGGGTGGGTGGGGTCTTCGGTCTGGAGTGGGTTGTGGTGGGGATTTACTTCACCATTGTGCATCAGCTTCAGGACTACAATGGAGAGAAGGGGTGCGGGGGTATGGAGGGTAGGGGTGGGGTGGCGGTAGAGCTGGCAGAGATGGGAAGGTGAATGTGGGGAAAGTGTGTGGGGGGGGGGGGGTGGTGCCACGCCACGCCAACCCTTATCTCACGTCCCACCCCGCATGGCGTGACGTCAGAACGACGCGCCCCCGCCATTGGTCGGGCTTGCATGGGGTAAGTCTGTATTTAAGGGTTGAAGAGTGAGCTCTCGTCCGCAGCCTTCCTACTCGGTCTCACTTCCGCCGTTCACTCGCCATCGTCATCATCGTCGTCTAGTCGCTCGTCCTATCGCCAGGCCCCCTTCAGCCAGCCAGCCACCGACACTGACATACGACACACGCCATCACTTCGGATTCCCCCACTGTTTTCTTGTCACGTGACACTCACGCACCACTCGTCGCCATGGCCAACCCAGATCCCTACGGAATCAGACAGGTATGTCGAAAAGCAGGTCGCCGGGGCCCGCGCCGGAGCTCTGACGGCCGGGGGCCACGGGGGGCTGGGGGTCGGGGACCAGGGGCCGAGGGCCGGGGGTCGGGGACCGGGGGCTGGGGGTCGGGGACCAGGGGCCGAGGGCCGGGGGTCGGGGACCGGGGGCTGGGGGTCGGGGACCAGGGGCCGAGGGCCGGGGGTCGGGGACCAGGGGCCGAGGGCCGGGGGTCGGGGACCAGGGGCCGAGGGCCGGGGGTCGGGGACCAGGGGCCGAGGGGCGGGGGTCGGGGACCAGGGGCCGAGGGCCGGGGGTCGGGGACCAGGGGCCGAGGGGCGGGGGTCGGGGACCAGGGGCTGAGGGCCGGGGGTCGGGGACCAGGGGCCGAGGGTCGGGGACCAGGGGCCGAGGGGCGGGGGCCGGGGGTCGGGGACCAGGGGCCGAGGGCCGGGGGTCGGGGACCAGGGGCCGAGGGTCGGGGGCCGGGGGAGACCAGGGGCCGAGGGATGGGGGATGGGGCTGAGTAGGTCAACTCAGTGGCCTCCTCTCCACCGACCCGGAGTCTCCCCCCCCCCCCGGAGTCTCCCCCCCCCCCCCCCGCCCGCCGGTTTTCTTTGATGGTCGCCCTGGTTACGAATGTCCAACTGTTAACGTGGCCATCCGTTCCCAGCCTGATGTCGGCCATGCTGTTATTTTACTTTTAATTTAATATGTTTGGTATATATACTATTTTATGATATTTTGAAGCGATTTGTTTGCGCTTACTTCGTTGATTATTAAGTTCTCTATGTTTATTCCTATCGCTTGTTACATTTAAACAGTTCAATAAGGCTGGTGACTAGGTGTGCTATCACATGCGGTGTTAGGCCCTTTGGTCTGTTGAACCAATCAGAGCAGCCCCTTAAGCTGAGGATCGACCCAATCAGACTGCCACCCGACTGGTCTAGTGGTCAGCCCGCTGGGCTTGGTCGAATGATCTCTGCGGGCCAGCCATAGTACCGGATGGTGTCTATGTCTATATTCATGCAGGATTTAAAAAAAAAATCCATGTCCTCCTTCGAAAGAGTGTAGGGGGAACATCCAAGGGGACATGGCTCCTCTCTGCCCTTGGTCCGCCCGATGGCGGCGATATGACCTTCAAGTGTCCTTCCGAACCCCAACCAGCGGCCAACCAATCAGTTTTCTAGGAGATGCCTTCATGTGATAGGCTGGGCGTTATCTTTGGACGTTCTGTTCTAGTTGTTTTTTGGGGAGTCGCCCGGCGAGAGAGGTTGGACGTGATTGGTTCGCGTCTCGCCCGTGTCTATTATCGGCTGTGACTTGCTATGTCCGCTGTCACGTGTCAGGGGGGGGGGGGACATGGGGGTCCCCGCGCCTAGTGGGGTTCTCTTGCACAACGGGGGTCCCGCCTAATCGGTTCTTGCAGTGAATACTAGGTGTAAGTTATACGTGAGCTATGCGAAACCAGTATTTATGGACCTGGACAATATGTGTCCATGGTTACTGGTGTGATGTTGAGGACATCTAAATAGAAGTTGATGACATATTCACGACGGCGTATCTATTAATGATGAAATTTTGTTCACACCTACATGTCAGCAAGTATTGAAATGTTGTTTACATTTATACATGTCAGCTTGATATCTCGCTATCCATGCTGCAGTCCGTTGTCGGCCAGTGATAGTGC
>OZ025251.1:4025456-4085884 GCA_964019135.1 Arenicola marina
CCCCCGTCCCCCTCTGTAATGAGCGACTGTAAGGACCCCCCGTCCCCCTCTGTAATGAGCGACTGTAAGGACCCCCCGCCCCCTCTGTAATGAGCGACTGTAAGGACCCCCGCCCCCTCTGTAATGAGCGACTGTAAGGACCCCCGTCCCCCTCTGTAATGAGCGACTGTAAGGACCCCCCGCCCCCTCTGTAATGAGCGACTGTAAGGACCCCCCGTCCCCCTCTGTAATGAGCGACTGTAAGGACCCCCCGTCCCCCTCTGTAATGAGCGACTGTAAGGACCCCCCGTCCCCCTCTGTAATGAGCGACTGTAAGGACCCCCCGCCCCCTCTGTAATGAGCGACTGTAAGGACCCCCCGTCCCCCTCTGTAATGAGCGACTGTAAGGACCCCCCGCCCCCCTCTGTAATGAGCGACTGTAAGGACCCCCCGCCCCCTCTGTAATGAGCGACTGTAAGGACCCCCCGTCCCCCTCTGTAATGAGCGACTGTAAGGACCCCCCCGCCCCCTCTGTAATGAGCGACTGTAAGGACCCCCGCCCCCTCTGTAATGAGCGACTGTAAGGACCCCCCGTCCCCCTCTGTAATCGACTGTAAGGACCCCCGCCCCCTCTGTAATGAGCGACTGTAAGGACCCCCGCTCCCTTCTGTAATGAGCGACTGTAAGGACCCCCCGTCCCCCTCTGTAATCGACTGTAAGGACCCCCCGCCCCCTTCTGTAATGAGCGACTGTAAGGACCCCCGCTCCCTTCTGTAATGAGCGACTGTAAGGACCCCCCGCCCCCTCTGTAATGAGCGACTGTAAGGACCCCCGCCCCCTCTGTAATGAGCGACTGTAAGGACCCCCCGTCCCCCTCTGTAATCGACTGTAAGGACCCCCCGCCCCTTCTGTAATGAGCGACTGTAAGGACCCCCGCTCCCTTCTGTAATGAGCGACTGTAAGGACCCCCCGCCCTCTCTGTAATGAGCGACTGTAAGGACCCCCCGTCCCCCTCTGTAATGAGCGACTGTAAGGACCCCCCGTCCCCCTCTGTAATGAGCGACTGTAAGGACCCCCCGCCCCCTCTGTAATGAGCGACTGTAAGGACCCCCGCCCCTCTGTAATGAGTGACTGTAAGGACCCCCGTCCCCTCTGTAATGAGCGACTGTAAGGACCCCCCGCCCCCCTCTGTAATGAGCGACTGTAAGGACCCCCCGTCCCCCTCTGTAATGAGCGACTGTAAGGACCCCCCGTCCCCCTCTGTAATGAGCGACTGTAAGGACCCCCCCGTCCCCCTCTGTAATGAGCGACTGTAAGGACCCCCCGCCCCCTCTGTAATGAGCGACTGTAAGGACCCCCCGTCCCCCTCTGTAATGAGCGACTGTAAGGACCCCCCGCCCCCTCTGTAATGAGCGACTGTAAGGACCCCCCGCCCCCTCTGTAATGAGCGACTGTAAGGACCCCCCGTCCCCCTCTGTAATGAGCGACTGTAAGGACCCCCGCCCCCTCTGTAATGAGCGACTGTAAGGACCCCCGCCCCCTCTGTAATGAGCGACTGTAAGGACCCCCCGTCCCCCTCTGTAATCGACTGTAAGGACCCCCCGCCCCCTTCTGTAATGAGCGACTGTAAGGACCCCCCGCTCCCTTCTGTAATGAGCGACTGTAAGGACCCCCCGTCCCCCTCTGTAATCGACTGTAAGGACCCCCCGCCCCCTTCTGTAATGAGCGACTGTAAGGACCCCCGCTCCCTTCTGTAATGAGCGACTGTAAGGACCCCCCGCCCCCTCTGTAATGAGCGACTGTAAGGACCCCCGCCCCCTCTGTAATGAGCGACTGTAAGGACCCCCCGTCCCCCTCTGTAATCGACTGTAAGGACCCCCCGCCCCCTTCTGTAATGAGCGACTGTAAGGACCCCCGCTCCCTTCTGTAATGAGCGACTGTAAGGACCCCCGCCCCCTCTGTAATGAGCGACTGTAAGGACCCCCCGTCCCCCTCTGTAATGAGCGACTGTAAGGACCCCCGCCCCCTCTGTAATGAGCGACTGTAAGGACCCCCCGTCCCCCTCTGTAATCGACTGTAAGGACCCCCCGCCCCCTTCTGTAATGAGCGACTGTAAGGACCCCCGCTCCCTTCTGTAATGAGCGACTGTAAGGACCCCCCGCCCCCTCTGTAATGAGCGACTGTAAGGACCCCCGCCCCCTCTGTAATGAGCGACTGTAAGGACCCCCGCCCCCTCTGTAATGAGCGACTGTAAGGACCCCCGCCCCCTCTGTAATGAGCGACTGTAAGGACCCCCGCCCCCTCTGTAATGAGCGACTGTAAGGACCCCCCGTCCCCCTCTGTAATGAGCGACTGTAAGGACCCCCGCCCCCTCTGTAATGAGCGACTGTAAGGACCCCCAGTCCCCCTCTGTAATGAGCGACTGTAAGGACCCCCGCCCCCTCTGTAATGAGCGACTGTAAGGACCCCCCGTCCCCCTCTGTAATCGACTGTAAGGACCCCCCGCCCCCTTCTGTAATGAGCGACTGTAAGGACCCCCGCTCCCTTCTGTAATGAGCGACTGTAAGGACCCCCCGTCCCCCTCTGTAATGAGCGACTGTAAGGACCCCCCGTCCCCCTCTGTAATGAGCGACTGTAAGGACCCCCCGTCCCCCTCTGTAATGAGCGACTGTAAGGACCCCCGCCCCCTCTGTAATCGACTGTAAGGACCCCCCGTCCCCCTCTGTAATGAGCGACTGTAAGGACCCCCCGTCCCCCTCTGTAATGAGCGACTGTAAGGACCCCCGCTCCCTCTGTAATGAGCGACTGTAAGGACCCCCGCCCTCTCTGTAAGGAGCGACTGTAAGGACCCCCCGTCCCCCTCTGTAATGAGCGACTGTAAGGACCCCCGACCCCCTCTGTAATGAGCGACTGTAAGGACCCCCAGTCCCCCTCTGTAATGAGCGACTGTAAGGACCCCCCGTCCCCCTCTGTAATGAGCGACTGTAAGGACCCCCCGTCCCCCTCTGTAATGAGCAACTGTAAGGACCCCCCGTCCCCCTCTGTAATGAGCGACTGTAAGGACCCCCGCTCCCTCTGTAATGAGCGACTGTAAGGACCCCCAGTCCCCCTCTGTAATGAGCGACTGTAAGGACCCCCCGTCCCCCTCTGTAATGAGCGACTGTAAGGACCCCCCGTCCCCCTCTGTAATGAGCGACTGTAAGGACCCCCGCCCCCTCTGTAATGAGCGACTGTAAGGACTCCCCGTCCCCCTCTGTAATGAGCGACTGTAAGGACCCCCCGACCCCCTCTGTAATGAGCGACTGTAAGGACCCCCCGTCCCCCTCTGAAATGAGCGACTGTAAGGACCCCCCGTCCCCCTCTGTAATGAGCGACTGTAAGGACCCCCGCCCCCTCTGTAATGAGCGACTGTAAGGACCCCCCGTCCCCCTCTGTAATGAGCGACTGTAAGGACCCCCCGCCCCCTCTGTAATGAGCGACTGTAAGGACCCCCGCCCCCTCTGTAATGAGCGACTGTAAGGACCCCCGTCCCCCTCTGTAATGAGCGACTGTAAGGACCCCCAGTCCCCCTCTGTAATGAGCGACTGTAAGGACCCCCCGTCCCCCTCTGTAATGAGCGACTGTAAGGACCCCCCGCCCCCTCTGTAATGAGCGACTGTAAGGACCCCCGCTCCCTCTGTAATGAGCGACTGTAAGGACCCCCCCGTCCCCCTCTGTAATGAGCGACTGTAAGGACCCCCCGTCCCCCTCTGTAATGAGCGACTGTAAGGACCCCCGCTCCCTCTGTGATGAGCGACTGTAAGGACCCCCCGATCCCCTCTGTAATGAGCGACTGTAAGGACCCCCCGTCCCCCTCTGTAATGAGCGACTGTAAGGACCCCCCGCCCCCTCTGTAATGAGCGACTGTAAGGACCCCCCGTCCCCCTCTGTAATGAGCGACTGTAAGGACCCCCCGTCCCCCTCTGTAATGAGCGACTGTAAGGACCCCCCGCCCCCTCTGTAATGAGCGACTGTAAGGACCCCCGCCCCCTCTGTAATGAGTGACTGTAAGGACCCCCCGTCCCCCTCTGTAATGAGCGACTGTAAGGACCCCCCGCCCCCCTCTGTAATGAGCGACTGTAAGGACCCCCCGTCCCCCTCTGTAATGAGCGACTGTAAGGACCCCCCGTCCCCCTCTGTAATGAGCGACTGTAAGGACCCCCCCGTCCCCCTCTGTAATGAGCGACTGTAAGGACCCCCCGCCCCCTCTGTAATGAGCGACTGTAAGGACCCCCCGTCCCCCTCTGTAATGAGCGACTGTAAGGACCCCCCGCCCCCCTCTGTAATGAGCGACTGTAAGGACCCCCCGCCCCCTCTGTAATGAGCGACTGTAAGGACCCCCCGTCCCCCTCTGTAATGAGCGACTGTAAGGACCCCCGCCCCCTCTGTAATGAGCGACTGTAAGGACCCCCGCCCCCTCTGTAATGAGCGACTGTAAGGACCCCCCGTCCCCCTCTGTAATCGACTGTAAGGACCCCCCGCCCCCTTCTGTAATGAGCGACTGTAAGGACCCCCGCTCCCTTCTGTAATGAGCGACTGTAAGGACCCCCCGTCCCCCTCTGTAATCGACTGTAAGGACCCCCCGCCCCCTTCTGTAATGAGCGACTGTAAGGACCCCCGCTCCCTTCTGTAATGAGCGACTGTAAGGACCCCCCGCCCCCTCTGTAATGAGCGACTGTAAGGACCCCCGCCCCCTCTGTAATGAGCGACTGTAAGGACCCCCCGTCCCCCTCTGTAATCGACTGTAAGGACCCCCCGCCCCTTCTGTAATGAGCGACTGTAAGGACCCCCGCTCCCTTCTGTAATGAGCGACTGTAAGGACCCCCCGCCCTCTCTGTAATGAGCGACTGTAAGGACCCCCCGTCCCCCTCTGTAATGAGCGACTGTAAGGACCCCCCGTCCCCCTCTGTAATGAGCGACTGTAAGGACCCCCCGCCCCCTCTGTAATGAGCGACTGTAAGGACCCCCGCCCCCTCTGTAATGAGTGACTGTAAGGACCCCCCGTCCCCCTCTGTAATGAGCGACTGTAAGGACCCCCCGCCCCCCTCTGTAATGAGCGACTGTAAGGACCCCCCGTCCCCCTCTGTAATGAGCGACTGTAAGGACCCCCCGTCCCCCTCTGTAATGAGCGACTGTAAGGACCCCCCCGTCCCCCTCTGTAATGAGCGACTGTAAGGACCCCCCGCCCCCTCTGTAATGAGCGACTGTAAGGACCCCCCGTCCCCCTCTGTAATGAGCGACTGTAAGGACCCCCCGCCCCCCTCTGTAATGAGCGACTGTAAGGACCCCCCGCCCCCTCTGTAATGAGCGACTGTAAGGACCCCCCGTCCCCCTCTGTAATGAGCGACTGTAAGGACCCCCGCCCCCTCTGTAATGAGCGACTGTAAGGACCCCCGCCCCCTCTGTAATGAGCGACTGTAAGGACCCCCCGTCCCCCTCTGTAATCGACTGTAAGGACCCCCCGCCCCCTTCTGTAATGAGCGACTGTAAGGACCCCCGCTCCCTTATGTAATGAGCGACTGTAAGGACCCCCCGTCCCCCTCTGTAATCGACTGTAAGGACCCCCCGCCCCCTTCTGTAATGAGCGACTGTAAGGACCCCCGCTCCCTTCTGTAATGAGCGACTGTAAGGACCCCCCGCCCCCTCTGTAATGAGCGACTGTAAGGACCCCCGCCCCCTCTGTAATGAGCGACTGTAAGGACCCCCCGTCCCCCTCTGTAATCGACTGTAAGGACCCCCCGCCCCCTTCTGTAATGAGCGACTGTAAGGACCCCCGCTCCCTTCTGTAATGAGCGACTGTAAGGACCCCCCGCCCTCTCTGTAATGAGCGACTGTAAGGACCCCCCGTCCCCCTCTGTAATGAGCGACTGTAAGGACCCCCGCCCCCTCTGTAATGAGCGACTGTAAGGACCCCCCGTCCCCCTCTGTAATGAGCGACTGTAAGGACCCCCGCCCCCTCTGTAATGAGCGACTGTAAGGACCCCCCGTCCCCCTCTGTAATCGACTGTAAGGACCCCCCGCCCCCTTCTGTAATGAGCGACTGTAAGGACCCCCGCTCCCTTCTGTAATGAGCGACTGTAAGGACCCCCCGCCCCCTCTGTAATGAGCGACTGTAAGGACCCCCGCCCCCTCTGTAATGAGCGACTGTAAGGACCCCCGCCCCCTCTGTAATGAGCGACTGTAAGGACCCCCGCCCCCTCTGTAATGAGCGACTGTAAGGACCCCCGCCCCCTCTGTAATGAGCGACTGTAAGGACCCCCCGTCCCCCTCTGTAATGAGCGACTGTAAGGACCCCCGCCCCCTCTGTAATGAGCGACTGTAAGGACCCCCAGTCCCCCTCTGTAATGAGCGACTGTAAGGACCCCCGCCCCCTCTGTAATGAGCGACTGTAAGGACCCCCCGTCCCCCTCTGTAATCGACTGTAAGGACCCCCCGCCCCCTTCTGTAATGAGCGACTGTAAGGACCCCCGCTCCCTTCTGTAATGAGCGACTGTAAGGACCCCCCGTCCCCCTCTGTAATGAGCGACTGTAAGGACCCCCCGTCCCCCTCTGTAATGAGCGACTGTAAGGACCCCCCGTCCCCCTCTGTAATGAGCGACTGTAAGGACCCCCGCCCCCTCTGTAATCGACTGTAAGGACCCCCCGTCCCCCTCTGTAATGAGCGACTGTAAGGACCCCCCGTCCCCCTCTGTAATGAGCGACTGTAAGGACCCCCGCTCCCTCTGTAATGAGCGACTGTAAGGACCCCCGCCCCCTCTGTAATCGACTGTAAGGACCCCCCGTCCCCCTCTGTAATGAGCGACTGTAAGGACCCCCCCGTCCCCCTCTGTAATGAGCGACTGTAAGGACCCCCCGTCCCCCTCTGTAATGAGCGACTGTAAGGACCCCCGCCCCCTCTGTAATGAGCGACTGTAAGGACCCCCCGCCCCCTCTGTAATGAGCGACTGTAAGGACCCCCAGTCCCCCTCTGTAATGAGCGACTGTAAGGACCCCCTGTCCCCCTCTGTAATGAGCGACTGTAAGGACCCCCCGTCCCCCTCTGTAATGAGCGACTGTAAGGACCCCCCGACCCCCTCTGTAATGAGCGACTGTAAGGACCCCCCGTCCCCTTCTGTAATGAGCGACTGTATAAGGACCCCCCCTTCCCCCTCTGTAAGCGTGAACATGCGATAAAGAATGGTGTTTATCCGGCGTCTGCTGGTAAATAGTCCGTTACAAAGCCCCACGAGGTGAATTGCTATTCTATATTATATGACATAGAATTTTTCAAGCACGGATTTTCTGACAAATTTTACTGAATTTTTAGACTCCTTCCCCGGCCATAATTAGCAGGGTTAACAACTACACCGAAACATAAATAACGACGTCACTTATCTCACTCAGATTGGATGACTTAACATGTAAACCAACCTATCATATACCACCCAAATTGCTTCAATATTTAACACAACCCCCGAAATTGATTCCATATTTTGCTTGTCAATTGGATAAATTAGACGAATTGTTCGAAGCAGATGTGGGTTTTTATCGTCCAAGGAAAGTGTTTGTGCTGGGATACTGCCGGCAAACAATTCATATCAGAGCAGACTGCACACTATGGCATAAGGTTATTTGGTTTCAAACTGCGGCATCGACCCGACCGCAAGTTATCGACTAATCAACAACAACCTCATGGCAACGGCCTCTCAGCCCACCAAATACAGTCATCTTATTCCACTCCCCCACCAACGATCGACCCTCTCCCAAAGCTTCGCTCTGGGGGCAGTGTCCTGTGAGTGATCCCCCCCCGTTCACAGCCATCACCCGCCCCAGAGCCAGCGCCCTATGTTATGTCAGGACCACCCACCCATAGCTCCCCCCCCCACGCCCCCCCTCCCAACCTCGACCCCTAGGCCTAAACTTCCGGCGGCACCCTCGTCCGTCACGACCCGCCACGCATCGATCGCCAAAGTGGCTCCTCGTTTGGGTTGCCATGGCGACAGCAATGCGTGGTTGACTTAATTCTCCGTGTGGGACCTGCGCATTCTGCCAGCAGAGATAGCTCGTTCCTCATGTGACTACAGCTTAAGCGGAACGCCCTCTGCAGGGAGATCGGGACCTGCGATATGTGGTGCTCCATTCATTAGTGAGAAAGCGATTTAAAGGCAGCCACGCATGCAGAGAAAACAGCGGCATATGGGACTTGACAGGCACATTTAAGTCCAACATATCAGCAGAAACCTCAGATGGGTGACATTAAAGATTGTTTCTGTAGCATATGCCGTCATGTTCAAGGTTGATAGCGGAATCGATTGCTGATCTTTCATAAAAGAGCATTCTACGAAGCAGTGAATGAGTCACGAAACATGACAAGTTTGCTCTCCGGAAGCCTCATCTTCACTATGTTGACTAGCGTATTTCACAGAGGTAAGTATTACTGGTAGCTGCACGCTTCTTTTCCGAAGTAATTATGCTGCACGGCTCCTCTCTCCTTCCAAATTCTTACCGAAACCGAAACTGATTTCTTGCTTACGCTGGATCTTTACGTTTCCCCTTTAGCTTTGCATAAGTTAATCTTGAGCTGTCCTCAACTTCACCTTTACCTCACCTTAAGTTGATCTTGCTAACACCTCCAAAAAAACGCACACGCAAGCTACCTTAAAATATTCTTTTAGTAAGTAAAGTAAATTTACCCCCTCTGAATCATGGACTATAATAAACAAACGTGAAAATAATAATCTCTGTCAATTCATTCTTTCCCTCTCACTTCTCGCGTTGTCCATTTTCAGCCGTCGCCGCCAACAACAGTTCCCTGGCGTATCCAGACCTGGCATCCACAGATTTCGACAACGCTGGTTACGTCATCAGCGTGATCGACGTGAACGAGACTGCCACGGGATCTGACCTCTGGTGCTACGAGTGTCGCGATAACTTCAAGAAGATCTACGACCCGGACAACGTCCCCTGCCTGAAAAACCTCTCCCAGATCATTGTTCGCCAGTGCGGAGTTCGGGATCGATTCTGTCGGGTATGTGGCCTGTGTTTGCCAGGATTTAACACACTGTGTCAAGTGTCAGTGTCAAGTCCGGGATATTTCACTTAAAGTTCAGCTCCGGGATTTTTCACTTAAAGTTCAGCTCCGGGATATTTCACTTAAAGTTCAGCTCCGGGAGTTTTCACTTGAAGTTCAGCTCATAGATCCAAAGAGACCTTTAATAGTTTTATCCCTATATATTACGCCATCAAAATAGAATACCGTTAAATTGATTCGGGAGCGCATTTGGACCATTCTCCCATATGACGCGTTAAAACACCAAGAAATAGTCAGAGGCAATCATTCGACGTTTCGTGACGTAAACGCAGGTTCCCATTTCAAAAGCTAGTGCACTGTACGCATGAGACTGGCAGTCATACAAGTTCTTTTGACTTGTAACTCAACTAGTTACAATACATCCCAAGGTAAAACGAGATTAAAGATACGATGAATTTAACACATGAAACTCATACTTGTTACGTCTTTTCTCAAAAATGCCGCAACATCTAAATAGTTACATAAACCATTCTTGATATTTGAGGGGTGTTATCATCGATAACTGTCAACTGTTTTAACGTCGCAGGTCGAGCGGATTACTCTCCACCGCCAGGTGGTGACAATCGAGAGAGGGTGTGCAGAGATATGTTACTACGGCTGTAAGTATCACGGCTATGGCTTGACGCTGAAGACCTGTACCTCCTGCTGTAACACGTATGGCTGCAACACGGACAGTGGAGCAATGGCGGTGGTGGCGGGTATGGGCGTCTACTCGTGCGTACTGACCTTAAGCTGGACTCTGTCGGCCATGGGGATCACACAACTGGCCAGATAGCGGAGAGACCGAGGCAAGCATGTGTCCCGGGGGTCACCCACGTTAATGCCTTTTTGATACAGATATACATGTGTCAGATGTGGCTCATACGCGGCCTATGGCGGAGAGAAAGGAGGAGTGGTTCAAACATGGCAGAGAGAAAGTAGGAATGGTTTAAATGTTGCAGAGAGAAAGGAGGAGTGGTTCAAACATGGCAGAGAGAAAGGAGGAGTGGTTCAAACATGGCGGAGAGAAAGGAGGTGTGGTTCAAACATGGCGGAGAGAAAGGAGGTGTGGTTCAAACATGGCGGAGAGAAAGGAGGTGTGGTTCAAACATGGCGGAGAGAAAGGAGGAGTGGTTCAAACATGGCGGAGAGAAAGGAGGTGTGGTTCAAACATGGCGGAGAGAAAGGAGGTGTGGTTCAAACATGGCAGAGAGAAAGGAGGTGTGGTTCAAACATGGCGGATAGAAATGAGGAGTGGTTCAAACAGGGCAGAGAGAAAGGAGGAGTGGTTCAAACATGGCGGAGAGAAAGGAGGAGTGATTCAAATATGGCAGAGAGAAAGAAGCAGTGATTCAAACATGGCGGAAAGGAAGGAGGATTGATTCAAATATGGCGGAGAGAAAGGGGGAGTGGTTCAAACTTGGCAGAGAGAAAAGGGGAGTGGTTCAAACGTGGCGGAGAGAAAGGAGGAGTGATTCAAACATGGCAGAGATAAAGGAGCAGTGATTCAAACGTGGCGGAGAGAAAGGAGGAGTGATTCAAACATGGCGGAGAGAAAGGGGGAGTGGTTCAAACATGGCGGAGAGAAAGGAGGAATGGTTCAAACATGGCAGAGAGAACGGAGGAGTGATTCAAATATGGCAGAGAGAAAGGAGCAGTGATTCAAACATGGCGGAAAGAAAGGAGGATTGATTCAAACGTGGCGGAGAGAAAGGAGGAGTGATTCAAACTTGGCAGAGAGAAAAGGGGAGTGGTTCAAACGTGGCGGAGAGAAAGGAGGAGTGATTCAAACATGGCAGAGAGAAAGAAGCAGTGATTCAAACATGGCGGAAAGAAAGGAGGATTGATTCAAATATGGCGGAGAGAAAGGAGGAGGGGTTCAAACATGGCGGAGAGAAAGGAGGAGTGATTCAAACATGGCAGAGAGAAAGGGGGAGTGGTTCAAACGTGGCGGAGAAAAAGGAGGAGTGATTCAAACATGGCAGAGAGAAAGGGGGAGTGGTTCAACATGGCGGAGAGAAAGGAGGAATGGTTCAAACATGGCAGAGAGAAAGGAGGAGTGATTCAAACATGGCAGAGAGAAAGGGGGAGTGATTCAAATATGGCAGAGAGAAAGGAGTAGTGATTCAAACATGGCGGAAAGAAAGGAGGATTGATTCAAATATGGCAGAGAGAAAGGAGTAGTGATTCAAACGTGGCGGAGAGAAAGGAGGAGTGGTTCAAACATGGCAGAGAGAAAGGGGGAGTGGTTCAAACGTGGCGGAGAGAAAGGAGGAGGGGTTCAATTGTGGCGGAGAGAAAGGAGGAGTGATTCAAACATGGCAGAGAGAAAGGGGGAGTGGTTCAAACATGGCGGAGAGAAAGGAGGAATGGTTCAAACATGGCAGAGAGAAAGGAGGAGTGATTCAAACATGGCGGAGAGAAAGGAGGAATGGTTCAAACATGGCGGAGAGAAAGGAGGAGTGATTCAAACATGGCAGAGAGAAAGGGGGAGTGGTTCAAACATGGCGGAGAGAAAGGAGGAATGGTTCAAACATGGCAGAGAGAAAGGAGGAGTGATTCAAACATGGCAGAGAGAAAGGGGGAGTGATTCAAATATGGCAGAGAGAAAGGAGCAGTGATTCAAACATAGCGGAAAGAAAGGAGGATTGATTCAAATTTGGCGGAGAGAAAGGAGGAGTGATTCAAACATGGCAGAGAGAAAGGGGGAGTGGTTCAAACGTGGCGGAGAGAAAGGAGGAGTGATTCAAGCATGGCAGAGAGAAAGGGGGAGTGGTTCAAACATGGCGGAGAGAAAGGAGGAATGGTTCAAACATGGCAGAGAGAAAGGAGGAGTGATTCAAATATGGCAGAGAGAAAGGAGCAGTGATTTAAACATAGCGGAAAGAAAGGAGGATTGATTCAAATTTGGCGGAGAGAAAGGAGGAGTGATTCAAACATGGCAGAGAGAAAGGGGGAGTGGTTCAAACGTGGCGGGGAGAGAGGAGGAGTGATTCAAGCATGGCAGAGAGAAAGGGGGAGTGGTTCAAACATGGCGGAGAGAAAGGAGGAATGGTTCAAACATGGCAGAGAGAAAGGAGGAGTGATTCAAACATGGCAGAGAGAAAGGGGGAGTGATTCAAACATGGCGGAGAGAAAGGAGGAATGGTTCAAACATGGCAGAGAGAAAGGAGGAGTGATTCAAACATGGCAGAGAGAAAGGGGGAGTGGTTCAAACGTGGCGGAGAGAAAGGAGGAGTGATTCAAACATGGCAGAGAGAAAGGAGGAGTGATTCAAACATGGCGGAGAGAAAGGAGGAATGGTTCAAACATGGCGGAGAGAAAGGAGGAGTGGTTCAAACATGGCGGAGAGAAAGGAGGAGTGGTTCAAACATGGCGGAGAGAAAGGAGGAGTGGTTCAAACATGGCGGAGAGAAAGGAGGAGTGGTTCAAACATGGCGGAGAGAAAGGAGGAGTGGTTCAAACATGGTGGAGAGAAAGGAGGAGTGGTTCAAACATGGTGGAGAGAAAGGAGGAGTGGTTCAAACATGGCGGAGAGAAAGGAGGAGTGGTTCACGTATGAATCAGGTATAAATGTGGCGAAAGAACAATGATTCCTAAAATGTCAGATTGTTTTCATTTACTCGTTTGTTTTGATCATGGTTCGACTCCATACGCCGCGAATCTGTTGCATGCATCCGTCCTGGTGGCGGCTACGCGACTTTCTGAGCTCTGTGGGTAACGCTTCGCACTCATTTTATACGCTTTTCGCTCAAATAAACCGTTTGATATTTATCTTTGGATGTCTTGTGTACACGATAAACTCCGTTGTATCAGACCCCCTTACCAGTCCTGATGGGGAACAAAAACAAAATTGATGCGCTTGAATACAGTTTGCAGTGATGCACAATATCTTTACATGGATAAATAACATCATAACATATTTCTAATAAATTTAATAGGACAACCTTTATTTGAGATCTCTCAAATAAATTATGTCCCCTTCCAATTATTAAAAATATAGAATTTGCAAGGCTGATGCTCATAATTAGCTACCCTACCCACTCGCCTAAATAATGGGGCGAAATTAGTGAAACGTAAAATACCCACCCAGTTTATAGAGCTGCCCATAGACAACGATAGAGCAATTGTCAACCTACACTATGATTTTCTAAATATTTTACGGAAATGTCTTGGACCTGGTCTATGAAAATGTTGACTGTTTACAGATTGGACATGCCATCTTATCTAAACAGGCAAGAATTGGCAGCAATGCCCCACTTTTGATGACGTAGTACACAAGAAAGGTACACTTTCCCACACGAGATGCACAAGTTCGGCCCAAACATTGCTTAACTATATACTGTTATTCATTGCGTAACAGTGTGTCCTCATATGCACCAAGAACCTTATTACGTCATTTCAAAATCATTATTTTGGGCGATACAGTCTTGTCTAAGGTCAATAATAATTGGTGTTTCGTCGCTTGTGAGACCAGTTACTCATATCGAACGACCAATATACCTTGTACATATGTTAACCAACTTTCTGCCATCCACTTGCCCCGTTCTGAATAAAAAGGACACACCAGTATATGGTCATGGTAGCTCATATGGGAGGCCATCACTGGGTCTGCCTGGACACATGATGAACTCCTGTCTCCTTATGTAACATGTATGTTAATATGTACTTGAAATAATAAAATGATTCTGATTGTAATGTATAAGACGCGTCCTGCGTTTTGGGTGCTATCAACGCCCAGGTACAGACCCACAGGGTGAAATGGCGACTCCACGCTGAAACCATTCTACACGATGACTTCAATTATTACTCCGAACCCAAAGATATACATATAGGCCTATGGAAAAATCTAAGAGATAAATATCACATCGGCATGCAAATAAAACAAATGAATGGCAGAATGATATGTCATCACATGTCCTTACGAACGATTGGTTAGTTACCCGGAAAGCTCTGAACGATGCATTAATCAAAAAAAAAATCCTTAACGATTGGAATATAAGAGAGGACGTCGTGTGGATGGTTATATCAACGAAATTACTATGATCATAGTAAGGTCTTTGGTTATATTCCTAAAGAGGATACATAAAAGGAACAGAAAATGCATAAATAGCACAAAAAACACCTATAACTTTCCATGCGAAACCTCCAGTTACCAAAATATAGGGAACCATTTTGTTGGCTTTGTTTTCTGCTTTATGCTGATTGGTGACTTATTAAGCAAATTAAGACTCAATATGCATATAACTATTGCACAACATCTTTGGTCTACTCATAAAATCACCAGGAAAATCTTTAGTTGATACACAACGGGCATACCTTCCTGTAACTGGACATGGCTTTACCCTCTCGACTGAAATTATCTAACATTCCGAGTCAGTCATTTCCTGGCAGACATAATAAATATTGCACCAATGGCTTGATCAATACATGTATCTCCGATTTGATCAAATCCGGTCATTGCAGAAATCTTTCCGTGTGTGAACTCACGGGCTGTAATTCTATCGATCTTTTCCCGCGTGTCTGTGTCACGATCTGGCCCGATGACGAGGCCACTGTATGGTTGCTGGGCCCCGCACGAGGGCGCCACTGTAGTGGCTGGTCTATGCCCCGCACAAGGGCGCCACTGTAGTGTCTGTGTCACGCTCTGGCACGGTGAAATGTATGAATGCCCCCGCCCTGCCAAGGAGGCCGGGACCATGCAGGGACCTCGGAAAGAGGCGGCCGTCATTGACAGCGAGACGACTGCGGGCCTGCGGGAGAGGCCTGAGCGGGCTCCAGTGCCCGGATCACAAGTAGGAGGGAGGTCTGGGCGGGCTCCATGCAGTGCCCGGATCGATACTCTGAATGGCATGGCGCTGGGTGGGGCGCTGGGGGTGGGGGGTGCTGCCCCGCCTTGTGCAGCAGTCAGCCGCCCAGCAATGCCAGGCAGCCTGCCCGAAGCTGCCGTACGTGCAGCCCTGCCATACCCACCCATCAGTGTATGGAGGAGTCCCGTGCACGCCAGCAGCTAGATAAGGCACCACGGCCATCTTCACAAGGACCACTGGTCGCTGGGCCTAAATGTCAACATAAACCATTGATTTACTTCACTCCTGATGAGGGATTGCGAGCATTGCGCACTATCTATGCACTGAATGCTTCTTGATGGAGCGGCAGACGACTCTCTAAGCCACCATCATTACTCACTCCAAAAAAAATCATTTATCCCCTGAAACGTCCTAAACATGAAGGCTCCAAAAATATGGAGGACTATGATGCCAGAATCTACACTAGCATTGCTGGCTGTCTTTGTCATCATATCAGGTAAGTGGAAATGCAAATAAGTTTAATTGTCACTGCGTACTGTCAATATATAGAAGAGGTAAACGTCTTATGGTTAAGAGGGGGAGATAAAATGTGTCTCACACGGAGAGTCAAGCGCTAGTCAACCGCTAGATGTCTTGGAAGCCATATTGGATGAGGTAGACGCCCAGGCTGTGCCAAGCGGACCTGCGTCACAACGCCCCCCTCGGGGGCGGGGGGCGGGGGCACTACATTAGTACCGTGGTGGGGTGTGCCCCAACGCATACTTCCATGTGCCCTGTATTCGTCAACTTCGTGACAATGATGGGTTAATTAGCCACGTGGTTAAACGACAGGACCATGGGTCAGACCGATAGCCGAAGTGCTTGAGGCCTAGATGCATCTGTAGTACCACACATGGGTTAATTAGTCACGTGGTTCAACGACAGGACCATGGGTCAGACCGATAGCCGAAGTGCTTGAGGCCTAGATGCATCTGTAGTACAACACATGGGTTAATTAGTCACGTGGTTCAACGACAGGACCATGGGTCAGACCGATAGCCGAAGTGCTTGAGGCCTAGATGCATCTGTAGTACCACACATGGGTTAATTAGTCACGTGGTTCAACGACAGGACTAATCTATGGAGCAGACCGATAGCCGAAGTGTATGAGGCCTAGATGCATCTGTAGTACAACACATGGGTTAATTAGTCACGTGGTTCAACGACAGAACCATGGGTCAGACCGATAGCCGAAGTGCTTGAGGCCTAGATGCATCTTTAGTACCACGAACACTTCGGTAGAACACGTCCAGGACCAAGTTTAAGGCTGCGTCACAGAGTAGGTGTTATATCTACTCTGTGGTACCGTTATGCAGATGGCAATGATGTCGCCAAAGATGTATGGTACAGCTTGTCTGTAACTGTACATGTTTTTATAAATAACCATATAACACTTGTTGTTGCAACAATTTAAGAAGGAGTATTAAATACTCTGCAAGGGCGGATCCAGAGGGGGTTGTCCAGGGGGTCAGAATGCAAAATGTAGGCCATATCTGCAGCGTGGACCCCCCCGCCCCTACCACCCTTTTTAGGAAGAGCGCTATCTGAGACGGTGTGACCCCCCCCCCCCACGTTCGCTAGTTAACAGTGCTCCCCCCCCCTCCCCGGTCATCAAAAAAATGGTGGCTCCCCCGGTCGCAACTTTGTTCAGAGCCCCTCCCCCACCCCCTCCCCCCCGGTTCGGACCCGCCCCCATTTCAAATTCCTGGATGCGTCCCTGCTCTGGTAGGCGCGTATGTTAGTTTATGTCTAATGCCTTGCCTGCTTTTACATTCGTACGTTATGACCTATGATCACCATTGGTATATCCCTTAAATTTCACAGCTTTATCTGATACAAGTATCTTCTATTTCTATGTTTGCGTGCATGTAATTTACCTATTCGATTGCGTCACATACAAAGGAAACCCAGATGCACCGCGTACAGTTTCCCTCTGGGGGGTAGAGGGGGGTGGGGGATGGGGATGAAGTTGCAGTGGTGTCGTTGGAGCTAATTAACATTCCATTCTCAGCATTATATGTTGCTATGATTCATGTTTTAGCCATCGGTGCCGAGGCGGCAGAGGCTGCGTATGGCACCAATCGAGATTACGTCATGGAACCCCCGGGACCGGGTAACCTGTCCTGTTACCATTGTTACCACAGCGTTCACGGTCCGAACTGCTTGACCATGCAACACAAGGACAAACTACTTGTCCAACACTGCGCAGAGGGTCAATATTACTGCATGGTAATGTCATCCCAGCTATGTGTGCGTGTTTGGGTGGGGGTGGGGAGGGGGGGCATGGGGATGGAATTTATTCTAGCGTGTCTGTTTTGGGGGGCCATATTTTAGCTCGTAATGGAGCCTTACGGAAATGTACCTTGTAATATGAACTTCTGAAAATGCTTTCTCATATATATTTATATATCTATAATGCACGTTGTAAGATAACTGTGGTGGTTAAATGTGTTCTTTAATGGTAAACAACCAGAAGTCCCCCATCATTCAGAAAAGAGACTGGTAACTGCCTGGCGATGTCTTCCTGAAGCACATATGATAAATGTACTAAACTAAGAACCCTGTTCATGTTCATCCACACAGGTTGAGAAGTACCTATCGGACGGCCAGCTGAACACGTTCACCCGTCAGTGTGCCGAGTCCTGCGACACTGGCTGTGCAGCCACCACTCTCGTCTCCCTCGAGAAGTGCTTCGACTGTTGCCGTGGCGACTTCTGCAATACTGGCGACGGAAGCGGCGTCAGCAAATCCGCGCCCAGAGAAAGCAGCCGCTTGGTGGCTCTGGCGTCGCTGGCGTCGCTGGTGGTCGCCATCGCGTTCATCACTTCCGGTTGTTGATTGCCATGGACAAATGTACTGTTCTTCCCGTGGAAGTGTCATGCGACCGTGTCGCCATCCAACAAATGAACGTTTCATATGAGGTGCATAAATCGTTACAAACAGTCATTCACCTATCATTGACCTATTTAACACTCATATGTACGGTTTTTGTTTTAAAGTTTGTTTACCAGAACCTGATAATTCCTATGAAAAACGTCATCACGCCAGCCGTTGGCAAGAAAATATGATTATAAAGCGTGTGCGAAAACGTTTGACCACAAGCTGATAATTTCCACACAGAATAATTACAAGATCGTTTCACAAAAGCGAAAAGGTCTTATTCTGGCATGGTGATTCGGACTTCATGCTACTAGTAGACATTTGCGCTGGGGACCGGGCAGTCAGTCAGAGCACACTTAATTTACAGCCAAAAACTGAACAAGTCGTGTTTCTGCTCTTTATTCGCCAAACATGAAAGAAATACTTGACCGATGCTGATGGTTTATTTCATCACTACTTTATACTTCTTGATAACATATATTATGTCCTGTGAACGAAATAAGACAAAATATACGTGTAGGTGGAATCATGAAGTGAGACGCCGTCGCCATGAAGCACCATGAGCTACCCCCGAACCTCGCCTTAACACATCACAGCTAATGTGTCAGATCAAGGGACAAAACCTGGTTGGAAAAGCGAGTGTGGGTTGGTTGGGGAGGGTCTCCGACTCTTGGGCGTACCCGCGTCTCTATGACGACATTGGTGTGTTAATTTCCATTGAAGTAAGTTACATCTAAAATTTGTGTTCTCTATTACCGTGATGTTTTAACACAAATGAATGTACAGACTGAATGCATGTATATGATGTATGCTTGAACTTATATATTTATAAGTTCATATAAATAAAGAACTTTATATATAAACAGGATTTTGATCGGCTTTGACAGGATGCAAGCTGTCATCATTTGTCGCTCTGTTCAGTTTGAGTGTCTGCTCGTCACAGCACAGGTTGCTGTCGAACGTCCCGTGGCCATATCGTCCTGAAAGATCTCACACCGATTCACACTGTACAGCTAGGTGCTTATTCGCATGTATTGGTCAGAGCTGAAGCTCAGTATGTCGTCATTTGTCCAAACACATATGCCGACGTGGCGCCTTTAGAATATTAACGATGTTGAGACGCCGTTAGTGACGACATACCCAGTTCAAATGTCAAGTCAAAGGTCATGTCACGAATGTTGACGCAGTTCGTACCGCAAATATCGATTATTATATATGGCGTACGTGTACACTTTACGCACTTCACTTTACATCTTAGCCCACGTGTTCGAATGTGCGATAGTGAGGTAAAGTAAGATAGTGTGCGATAGTGTGAAACTAAAATAGTGCGCGATAGTGCGCAACTAAGATAGTGTGCGATAGTGTGGTAAAGTAAGATAGTGTGCGATAGTGTGAAACTAAGATAGTGTGGTAAAGTAAGATAGTGTGCGATAGTAGTGTGAAATTAAGATAGTGTGCGATAGCGATAAAGTAAGAAAGTGTGCGATAGTGAACAAGTAAGATAGTGTGCGATAGCGAGAAAGTAAGAAAGTGTGCGATAGCGAGATAAAGTAAGACAGTGTGCGATAGCGAGATAAAGTAAGATAGTGTGCGATAGCGAGAAAGTAAGATAGTGTGTGATAGTGAGATAAAGTAAGATAGTGTGAAAGTAAGATAGTGTGCGATGGTGTGAAACTAAGATAGTGTGCGATAACGAGAAAGTAAGATAGTGTGCAATAGCGAGCTAAAGTAAGATAGTGGGCGATAGCGAGAAAGTAAGATAGTGTGTGATAGTGAGATAAAGTAAGATAGTGTGCGATAGCGAGAAAGTAAGATAGTGTGTGATAGTGAGATAAAGTAAGATAGTGTGCGATAGTGTGAAAGTAAGATAGTGTGCGATGGTGTGAAAGTAGGATAGTGTGCGATAACGAGAAAGTAAGATAGTGTGCAATAGCGAGAAGGTAAGATAGTGTGCGATAGCGAGATAAAGTAAGATAGTGTGCAATAGCGAGATAAAGTAAAATAGTGTGCGATAGTGAGGTAAAGTAAGATAAGTCCAAACACATATGCCGACGTGGCGCCTTTAGAATATTAAAGATGTTGAGACGCCGTGAGTGACGACATACCCAGTTCAAATGTCAATCAAAGGTCATGTCACGAATGTTAACGCAGTTCGTACCGCAAATATCGATTATTATATATGGCGTACGTGTACACTTTACGCACTTCACTTTACATCTTAGCCCACGTGTTCGAATGTGCGATAGTGAGGTAAAGTAAGATAGTGTGCGATAGTGTGAAACTAAAATAGTGCGCGATAGTGCGAAACTAAGATAGTGTGCGATAGTATGGTAAAGTAAGATAGTGTGCGATAGTGTGAAACTAAGATAGTGTGCGATAGCGAGAACGTAAGAAAGTGTGCGATAGTGAACAAGTAAGATAGTGTGCGATAGCGAGAAAGTAAGAAAGTGTGCGATAGCGAGATAAAGTAAGAAAGTGTGCGATAGTGAACAAGTAAGATAGTGTGCGATAGCGAGAAAGTAAGAAAGTGTGCGATAGCGAGATAAAGTAAGACAGTGTGCGATAGCGAGATAAAGTAAGATAGTGTGCGATAGCGAGAAAGTAAGATAGTGTGTGATAGTGAGATAAAGTAAGATAGTGTGCGATGGTGTGAAACTAAGATAGTGTGCGATAACGAGAAAGTAAGATAGTGTGCAATAGCGAGCTAAAATAAGATAGTGGGCGATAGCGAGAAAGTAAGATAGTGTGTGATAGTGAGATAAAGTAAGATAGTGTGCGATAGCGAGAAAGTAAGATAGTGTGTGATAGTGAGATAAAGTAAGATAGTGTGCGATAGTGTGAAAGTAAGATAGTGTGCGATGGTGTGAAAGTAGGATAGTGTGCGATAACGAGAAAGTAAGATAGTGTGCAATAGCGAGAAGGTAAGATAGTGTGCGATAGCGAGATAAAGTAAGATAGTGTGCAATAGCGAGATAAAGTAAAATAGTGTGCGATAGTGAGGTAAAGTAAGATAAGTCCAAACACATATGCCGACGTGGCGCCTTTAGAATATTAAAGATGTTGAGACGCCGTGAGTGACGACATACCCAGTTCAAATGTCAATCAAAGGTCATGTCACGAATGTTAACGCAGTTCGTACCGCAAATATCGATTATTATATTTGGCGTACGTGTACACTTTACGCACTTCACTTTACATCTTAGCCCACGTGTTCGAGTGTGCGATAGTGAGGTAAAGTAAGATAGTATGCGATAGTGTGAAACTAAAATAGTGCGCGATAGTGTGAAACTAAGATAGTGTGCGATAGTGTGGTAAAGTAAGATAGTGTGCAATAGTGTGAAACTAAGATAGCGTGCGATAGTGTGGTAAAGTAAGATAGTGTGCGATAGTAGTGTGAAACAAAGATAGTGTGCGATAGCGAGAAAGTAAGAAAGTGTGCGATAGTGAACAAGTAAGATAGTGTGCGATAGCGAGAAAGTAAGATGGTGTGCGATAGTGAGAAAGTAAGAGAGTGTGCGATAGCGAGATAAGTAAGACAGTGTGCGATAGCCAGATAAAGTAAGATAGTGTGCGATAGTGAGAAAGAAAGATAGTGAGCGATAGTGTGAAAGTAAGACAGTGTGCAATAGCGAGATAAAGTAAGATAGTGTGCGATAGCGAGATAAAGTAAGATAGTGTGCGATAGTGAGAAAGTAAGACAGTGTGCAATAGCGAGATAAAGTAAGATAGTGTGCGATAGTGAGAAAGTAAGATAGTGTGCGATAGCGAGAAAGTAAGATAGTGTGTGATAGTGAGATAAAGTAAGATAGTGTGCGATAGTGTGCGATAGTGTGAAAGTAAGATAGTGTGCGATGGTGTGAAAGTAGCATAGTGACTGCGATAGTGAGAAAGTAAGATAATGTGCAATAGCGACATATAGTAAGATAGTGTGCGATAGCGAGATAAAGTAAGATAGTGTGCAATAGCGAGATAAAGTAAGATGTGTGCGATAGTGAGAAAGTAAGATAGTGTGCGATAGCGAGATAAAGTAAGATATTGTGCGATAGTGTGTGATAGTGAGATAAAGTAAGATAGTGTGCGATAGTGTGAAATGTAAGATAGTGTGCGATAGCGAGAAAGTGTGCGATAGTGAGCAAGTAAGATAGTGTGCGATAGCGAGAAAGTAAGATAGTGTGCGATAGTGAGAAAAGAGTGCGATAGCGAGATAAAGTAATATAGTGTGGGATAGCGGGATAAAGTAATATAGTGTGCGATAGCGGGATAAAGTAAGACAGTGTGCGATAGCGAGATAAAGTAAGATAGTGTGTGATAGTGAGACAATGTAAGATAGTCTGCGATAGTGAGACAAGGTAAGGTAGTGTGTGATAGTGTAAGACAGTTTGAGATGAATGTGAGATGAAGTTTTCCTTTCTCGTTGTCGTTATGTGGAAGTGTGTACATCACTGCCGCATCACAGGTAAGGTTTGTCTGGCGCTTGAGCCTGTCTTAGTACAAGTCCCAAGGAACACAACTGGCTCCATTGCTTGAGACACGTCACACAATGTCTGTTGTCTTCACAGGACATCTGACGCTAGGTGTCAGATGTCAGATGTCAGGTGTCAGCGGACTCCAGTAAGCGTTCACATCCTTGTCGTGTTCTACCAGTACTGTTCAAAACAACAAAGGGAACACGTCCTCCAATAGGAAATTATCTCTCTTTTATTACATGTCCATGCAGTAAGATAAGTACATGCTCATACTCGTTGGCTAACGTACCAAGTACCCTTACCAATCGTGTGCCATCACATGTATGTGGAGGAGTAAGCATGCAATGTTACCGGGTGCAAACGGAAGGCGTTTTCGGCCACCTTTATGCCCAATTTAGCAGTTGTTGACCCAAAAACTCACGAATATATTACGTGTAAGCAGTAGAAGAGCTCATTGAGCCGCTACTAATGTAGCAATGATTTCGGAACCATCCAAGCTGGTCCCACATCGTGATAACTACGTCCACCAACATGACGTCGCCGGGTGTCTTCCCCAAACACACCCCACCCGTTATTCCCCTTATAACAGGGAAGATTGACCAATTGGCGGCTAGTGAGTATGTTATTCTCATCCGGGTATTACAGTCTGTGCACACAAGGCCGGATAGCAAATCAAACGAGACCTGACGAGACTGGGCTCGAGGATATATTGGACCACCAGGATGCATTAGACCACCTGGATACATTAAATCAGCAGGATGCATTAGATCGTCAGGATCCATTAGACCACCTAGATCTATTAGATCATCAGAATGCATTAGATGACCTGGATCCATTAGATCGTCAGGATCCATTAGACCACCTGTATGCATTAGACCACCTGAATCCATTAGATCATCAGGATCCATTAGATCGTCAGGATCCATTAGACCACCTGGATCTATTAGATCATCAGGATGCATTAGATCATCAGGATGCATTAGATCACCTAGATCCATTAGATCATCAGGATGCATTAGACCACCTGGATCTATTAGATCATCAGGATGCATTAGATTATCAGGATGCATTAGACCACATGGATCCATTAGATCATCAGAATGCATTAGATCATCAGGATGCATTAGACCACCTGAATCCATTAGATCATCAGGATGCATTAGACCACCTGGATCTATTAGATCATCAGGATGCATTAGATTATCAGGATGCATTAGACCACCTGGATCCATTAGATCATCAGAATGCATTAGATCATCAGGATGCATTAGACAACCTGAATCCATTAGATCATCAGGATCCATTAGATCGTCAGATTCCATTAGATCATCAGGATGCATTAGACCACCCGGTTACATTAGATCTTCAGGATCCATTAGACCACCTGGATCCATTAGATCATCAGGATGCATTAGACCACCTGAGTCCATTAGATCATCAGGATCTATTAGATCATCAGGATGCATTAGATCATCAGACCACCTGTATCCATTAGATCATCTGGATGCAATAAACCACCTGAATCCATTAGATCTTCAGGATGCATTAGATCACCAGGATGCATTAGAACACCTGGATACATTAGATCATCAGGATGCATTAGATAATCAGAATGCTTTAGACCACCTGGATACATTAGATCGTCAGGATCCATTAGACCACCTGGATCCATTAGATCATCAGGATGAATTAGACCACCTGGATCCGATAGATCACCAGGATGCCTTAGACCACCTGGATCTATTAGATCATTAGGATGCATTAGATCAGGATGCATTAGACCACATGGATCCATTAGATCATCAGGATGCATTAGACCACCTGAATCCATTAGATCATCAGGATCCATTTGATTACCAGGGTGCATTAGACCACCTGGATACGTCAGATCACCAGGATGCATTATATCATCAGGGTGCATTAGACCACCTGGATACATTAGATCATCAGGATGCATTAAACCACCCGGATCCATTAGATCACCAGGATGCATTATATCATCAGGGTGCATTAGACCAATATCCAACATAGCCAGGCAATAATATCGGCAGACAAGTGATACTGTCATCCAATGTAATATCCGTGGATCAGGCAGGCAGTTAACAACCCAGACAATTGACGTCGCGTCCAACAGAGTCGCGCCAAACAAGTGTCCATGTCCAAATACGATAATAAGAAATAGAATATTGTACATGGATTATTAGAATTCCCTTTAACAATAGGACTGTGTCAACAATTCAGTAACAAGATATAAAGTTTTCGAGCATTTATCAGGTTCTCGGCCCTACTTACTACTTACACGCGCAGGTAAAACATGCGTCGTCTCTCCATTATTAAACATGCCACGGAAGGCGCATACAAAACAAGCTAAAGCTGCACAATGCTGAAATTAACCCACTGCCATCGAACAACGACAAAGTCGTTTGATCTCAAGCTATTATGCCGAAGAGATTAATTACTGGATAAATATAGGTTGAATAGATTACCCCCCAGAAAGGTTTGGTTGCGATCCCGCCTTTTTTCAATCCGCCATATTTTAAACTTGTTCAAACTCATCCCAAAACTTGAAGCCTCCACTCTCCTGTTTGTGCCAGCCACACTGGAGTATTGCAGGGGACGATACGCACCTCTTGAGCAGAAAGGTCATTCCCAACAATGTCTCTTTACCCTAGAATTGAATGAAACGTGTGCAGCACATAAAGCGTTGCTCAGGTGACCTCTATATAAGTGGACTTTGTGACCAGTAACGCTGTTGCATAAGGACATTATACAAGAAAATATTGTATAAAACTATGACTAAACGATAGGCCTGCAGGATACAGGATACATGTTGGAAGATAGCTATATCATATATTCAATGAAAAGTGGTTGCTATATTATATACCCCCGTTCAGTGAGAGGTGGTTGCTATATTATATAACCACGTTCAGTGAGAAGTGGTTGCTATATTATAGAACCACGTTCAGTGAGAAGTGGTTGCTATATTATAGAACCACGTTTAAGGAGAAATGGTTGCTATACTATATAATCACATTCAATTAGAAGTGGTTGCTATATTATATAACCACGTTCAATTAGAAGTGGTTGCTATATTATATAACCACGTTCAATGAGTAGTGATTGCTATATTATATAACCACGTTCCATGAGTAATGATTGCTATATTATATAACCACGTTACATGAGAAGTGGTCGCTGTTATATAACCACGTTCCATGAGTAATGATTGCTATATTATATAACCACGTTACATGAGAAGTGGTTGTGGGAAGCAGAACCCCTTAATGGCAGATAACCACACTATGGGACCTTCACTTCACCTGGGAGTGCTTATTATGCTTATTCCAACGCCCACGTGACCCGTAAATGAAGATATGTTACATAACCCTTGAGACCGGGCTTCAGGAATCAAATGTAGGTCAGGGTACAGCTATATTATACAACCCTCGAGACCGGGCTTCAGAAACCAAATGTAGGTCAGGGTACAGCTATATTATACAACCCTTGAGACCGGGCTTCAGGAATCAAATGTAGGTCAGGGTACAGCTATATTATACAACCCTTTAGACCGGGCTTCAGGAACCAAATGTAGGTCAGGGTACAGCTATATTATACAACCCTTGAGACCGGGCTTCAGGAATCAAATGTAGGTCAGGGTACAGATATACTATGACCAGACTTCAGGAAACAAATGTGGGTTAGGGGACAGCTATATTATTAGTGACTCTCATGCGTACACAATGACCATACAAGACAATCTCAACTGTATAATTTATAGCAGACCACCCAGCAAAGTTTGATTTCACTCACAGATGAGAGGTTGTGAAAATTGACGTCCATATCACTTTACGAAGTACTTAAAGCCATTCAAGCAGTTCCCACCAAAATCCTGATAGGATCTAACATTGTAATATGTTATGGCCGGTTATAACAAAACTATCTACCCTTTTCTGTCATTTTCGGTAGCAGGTATTGCATTCCTAAAACTGTGCAATAAAACAGTGCACTACACACAGATCTGTGACGTAGTACACGCAGTTTCTAACGAGCGATCAGATGTGAAGCGTATATTTGTGCCATATTTGCCATTACATTCTAAATACACTGTACACGTCTGTTAAATGTGAATGCCAATCTTTTCATTGCCGCACAGTATGGCCGATTTTTGTATTTGGCGGGGAAAATATATCTGTATAAAACCACTTTAACCAACAGCAATGCAAAACGAGGCTATGCAATTGTCTCTATAAGTTGTAAGTGCACTTTTGATGTTGTAGCTTTGGTAAATAAGTACTTATCAACGGAACTTATACTAACACAGAACATTGTTGCAATATTGGAAGAAAGTTGACGAGTATACTGGACAACACGAATAACGAGCAGGAATTCACAATATTGCTCTTCAGGTGGTGAAAACTTAACAAATATTTACATAATTTCAGCTTCAAGTTTTCATTTCATCTTGGCACGCGACGTGTCAGTATCAGCAGTTGGGAGATATAGGTGTCGAGGGGCGACCGCCGGGACAGACCTTACGTCACCCCTCCGACCCCAGAGCTGCATCGCTATGTGCCCCAGACAATACGCAATTAGTGCGGTTTGTAACGGTATTCTCACCGGCCTTGGTAACATACGATACTCAACAGGATGTGACGTCAGGACAGGATGTGACGTCAGGACAGGACGTGACGCGAGAATACACAACCACTCTACTTCTGCACTGTGGATATCCGTGTTGTCACAGATCAAGACAAAACAACTTTGGCACGCTGCCTTCACGTGTACACGGTACATACATGGTGAGCCACTTTCTTGAGGTACAATCGGAATGATGACGTCACAGAGACGACATTACGTTGAGAGAATGTGGCAAGAATAGAAAATGGACAGATGAATAACATCACCGGAAGTGTGTGCGGTGGCCATTGAGCGCTGGGCGGTGCCTGGGGGAGGGCCAGGCGACCAAGGACGGCGTGAGGGGTGACACTGAAGGTCGGCGCAAGGTCACACACATCGGGACTGTACTTTGGTCCACTTTACCAAAGCCACCGCATGAGGCGCGCTGTATATTGTAGTCACTGTAGGAGATACCGATCCAAGGCGACCAAATCCCTGTTCTGACCGCCAGGGGAAATCCCCATTTTCTTACTCGAGGGTACACATCTGAGCGCTTCATTCCTGCTGCATACCGCGCCGCCTGGTGGTTGTATGTTGATCATGTCCGCTCGGCGCGTCGTCCGTAGTTGTGGCGTTATGCTTTGGTTCCGGCATTGTGAATGGACGGCGACTGGGGCGACAACTGCGGGGACGCTGAGGCGGAGGTGGTTGTGTTGTTGTTGGGGAGGAGGCCTTCCACCATGGGTCTGATCTGGTCCCATACCATCGACAGCTGCACAGTGGAGAGAGCGGGGAGACAGGTCAGAGCGCCCCAAGTTGGGTTGGCTACTCACAATCGTTCATTAGTCGCAAAGTATTAAGACTTTATGTCGACCAGAACAATATGGTACCTCTTACTATGGGCTTTAGTACACCGTGAAATCTACACCATAATGCATATAGGCACTAGCAAAGCAGTTGCTCACTTCCCTGTGCCTCCCCCCCAACTCACCTCCCTGTGCGCCCGCCCCTCCTGCTCCCCCCCCCCCCCCTACTCACCTCCCTGTGCGCCCGCCTCTCCTGCTCGCCCCCCACCCCCCACGCACCTCCCTGTGCGCCCGCCCCTCCTGCTCGCCCCCCCCACCCCACTCACCTCCCTGTGCCCCCCCCCACTCACCTCCCAGTGCGCCTGCCCCTCCTGCTCGCCTCCCCCCCACTCACCACCCGGGGCGCCCTTCCCTCCTGCTCACCCTCCCCCCCACTCACCTCCCTGTGCGCCCGCCCCTCTTGCTCGCCCGCCCCCACCCACTCACCTCCCTGTGCGCCCGCCCCTCCTGCTCGCCCCCCCCACTCACCTCCCTGTGCGCCCGCCCCTCCTGCTTGCCCCCCCTATGTCACCTCCCTGTGTGCCCGCCTCTCCTGCTCGCCCCCCCCCCACTCACCTCCCTGTACGCCAGCCCCTCCTGCTCGCCCCCCCCCACTCACCTCCCTGTGCGCCCGCCCCTCCTGCTTGCCCCCCCTATGTCACCTCCCTGTGTGCCCGCCTCTCCTGCTCGCCCCCCCCCCACTCACCTCCCTGCGCGCCCGCCCCTCCTGCTCGCCCCCCACCCCCCGACTCACCTCCCTGTGCGCCCGCCCCTCCTGCTTGCCCCCCCCCACTCACCTCCCTGTGCGCCCGCCCCTCCTGCTCGCCTCCCCCCCCACTCACCTCCCTGTGCGCCCGCCCCTCCTGCTCGCCCCCCCCCACTCACCTCCCTGTGCGCCCGCCCCTCCTGCTCACCCCCCCCCACTCACCTCCCTGTGCGCCCGCCCCTCCTGCTCGCCACCCCCCCACTCACCTCCCTGTGCGCCCGCCCCTCCTGCTCGCCCCCCCACCCCACTCACCTCCCTGTGCGCCCGCCCCTCCTGCTCGGCCCCCCCTCCCCCACTCACCTCCCTGTGCGCCCGCCCCTCCTGCTCGCCCGTCACCCCCCCACTCACCTCCTTGTGCACCTGTCCCTCCTGCTCGCCCGCCCCGCCCCACTCACCTCCCTGTGCGCCCGCGCCTCCTGCTACCCCCGCCGCCCCCCCGCCACTCACCTCCCTGTGCGCCCGCCCCTTCTGCTCGGCCCCCCTCCCCCACTCACCTCCCTGTGCGCCCGCCCCTCCTGCTCGGCCCCCTCCCCCACTCACCTCCCTGTGCGCCCGCCCCTCCTGCTCGGCCCCCCTCCCCCACTCACCTCTCTGTGCGCCCGCCCCTCCTGCTCGCCCGCCCCCCCCCCCACTCACCTCCCTGTGCGCCCGCCCCTCCTGCTCGCCCCCTCCCCCCCACTCACCTCCCTGTGCACCCGTCCCTCCTGCTCGCCCCCCCCCCCCCACTCACCTCCCTGTCAGCCCGCCCCTCCTGCTCGGCCCCCCTTCCCCACTCACCTCTCTGTGCGCCCGCCCCTCCTGCTCGGCCATACACTGCAGCGCGTGGTAGACCATCTCGAGGTTAGCGTGGACCAGCTGAGTCTCCATCTGGACGCAGTGCAGCGAGAAGAAATTCCGATTCTCCATGTTCGAAATCTCGTTCTCTTGCTGGGATCGCAAATACAAAAAGAGACACCATATATTAAGTATTCAATATAGTTAGTGCCAGTGGTCTATCTCACGAACATAGTTTAGCCGGCTACGGGGCTTAGTCGGCTAAAATCGCCCATAATTTACATGGTGACTTAAGGCAAAACAACGTTCGTGAAATAGCAAGTCTGTATAGCAAGACCGCGCGGCAAATAACAGGCAAATAGCATTTTATATGTTGTTCCCACGGGTGCTATAATAAATGTAGACTGGAGTCAGGTCTGTATATATGCACACAGTGTGTGGATGTGCTTCGCAGGACAAGTGTAGATAGATATGGAACTAAACACCTTTGTCTGTGTCAAACAGACGGATCGAAACGATTTCAAAATCCACCCCTTGTCGAAACTTAACTAGTTTGCTCACCGTCCTTGACGTGACATGCCTTTCCTGCTAGAGCCCCAATCCCTACACCTAGCCGTACCCTCACAGACTGCCGCACAAAGGGATATCAATGCATACCTTCAGGATCCGGACAGACTGCCGCACAAAGGGATATCAATGCGTACCTTCAGAATCCGGACAGACTGCCGACAGAGGGATATCAATGCATACCTTCAGAATCCGGACAGACTGCCGCACAAAGGGATATCAATGCATACCTTCAGAATCCGGACAGACTGCCGCACAAAGGGATATCAATGCATACCTTCAGGATCCGGACAGACTGCCGACAGAGGGATATCAATGCATACCTTCAGAATCCGGACAGACTGCCGCACAAAGGGATATCAATGCATACCTTCAGAATCCGGACAGACTGCCGCACAAAGGGATATCAATGCATACCTTCAGAATCCGGACAGACTGCCGACAAAGGGATATCAATGCATACCTTCAGGATCCGGACAGACTGCCGCACAAAGGGATATCAATGCATACCTTCAGAATCCGGACAGACTGCCGCACAAAGGGATATCAATGCATACCTTCAGAATCCGGACAGACTGCCGACAGAGGGATATCAATGCATACCTTCAGAATCCGGACAGACTGCCGCACAAAGGGATATCAATGCATACCTTCAGAATCCGGACAGACTGCCGCACAAAGGGATATCAATGCAAACCTTCAGAATCCGGACAGACTGCCGCACAAAGGGATATCAATGCATACCTTCAGAATCCGGACAGACTGCCGACAAAGGGATATCAATGCATACCTTCAGAATCCGGTGTTCCAACTGCTCAACCGTTTCAACCTGAAACAGATAAATATGTTTTAACTTACATTTTCGAATCAAGACTAAAGGTATCTCAAGATTATGATGCATATGTTGTCTCTTTGAGTCTGTAAAACAACAATTTCAACATAAAACTGATCGGACTAGTTTATCGCACGCGGACGTGATAGCGAGCAACGGTCGACATCACACAAAATACCGAACAGCCAACAGTGATCGGACTAGTTTATCGCGCGCGGACGTGATAGCGAGCCGCGGTCGACATCACACAGAATACCGAACAGCCAACAGTGATCGGACTAGTTTATCGCGCGCGGACGTGATAGCGAGCCGCGGTCGACATCACACAGAATACCGAACAGCCAACAGTGATCGGACTAGTTTATCGCACACGGACGTGATAGCGAGCCGCGGTCGACATCACACATAAATTCCGAACAGCGAACAGGCGCGCAGGGATATAAAGCGAGCCACCAACTTCTGCTCCGGTGAACAAATTTGCTTCTCTCCGGATAACCCACAGGCTTTCAGGATGTAAATTCAAGACAAAATATACTTATTTGACATAGAGAAGAGGATGGTAATATAAAAAATTACCTCGGAGGGACCTGTGATGGTAGCTGACATCTTCTTCTTCTTGTACTGTTTCATCTTGGCCAGGGCGTGTTGGTGGTCGCTGAGCACTCCCCGCTCGTGCCGTTCACACAAGTCCTGCGCACAAAGTGACCATCATGAACATATATCAAATATCGAAAACACCCTGTATGAAAGGTATACAAAAACCCATATGTAACGTCATGTCTGCAATACTCTAATTCTTAGCGATGACTACACATGCGTACGAATCACAATGCAACCCTCTCATAGCACCAGCGACACTCAAAAAAGGACCGAGCTACAGCGTTCCTGATCACGTGACCGACGTGGTCGGGACTGCAGTTCACGAGAGCCCAGAGACTGGAGAGCGGATTCTGACCACGTGACCGACGTGGTCGGGACTGCGCTTCACGAGAGCCCAGAGACTGGAGAGCGGATCCTGACCACGTGACCGACGTGGTCGGGAGTGCGCTTTACGAGAGCCCAGAGACTGGAGAGCGGATCCGGACCACGTGACCGACGTGGTCGGGACTGCGCTTCACGAGAGAGGCTGAGGAGGGGAACCAGCCTAGCTGCCAGGTGTGGGCATGATTCGGGAGAGGTGTGGACAAGGCTACACCTTCTTTGTCAATAACTCCGCTCCCACACAAGCGATGACCGTGACCACCGTGTCAGTCGTGTCTTAGACGACGCGCAGTGAAACACGCTCATAACAATCGTCTCCACATTTCTGTGGGAGCAGTTCTCTCTCACATGGTCTTGTTGGTCAAGATACATATATCGGGTATTACTCATTTTGCGATAAATATGTATAAATAATGTCGTTCAGATGGAAGTCGTTCAAATCAAAGTACCAAAACTAGAAGTCGTCTAACTCAAGGTACAAGAACTGGAATTCATCTAATTGGAAGCACACTGATGGGTCTGGGCAATTAGGAGGCAAGTCCAATCAACAGGTGACAATGACCGTTATACAGTCTCCAGCTTTTGGGTTTGGACAACAGCGCCACAGCTTAAATTAGTATTATGTTGAGGCACGCGGCTCTCAGCGCATCAAGTAGTGTCCTTGATACCACTTTGTAACTAGTCATACAGCTCACCCGATATGCCAGCAGAAGGTCCAGGAATGTGTTCAGTATTTCCATAACGCCCTCCTCTTGTTTCTGGGCCTGAAAAGTACCAAGTTTCAGCTTCAGAATAAACAAGTGAAACCTACAAATTTATTTTCAGCACAAAACTCAGAAGCACGAAAATCTAGCAAACATGTTGTCTTGCACAATAGAGAATTCATAAAAACTAGATTAAACTAAAGAATAATAACTTAAGCGATAATAGCGACAATCGTTCATTGGGATTCAATTTTTTTTTTACTTACATAATTATGCTACTGACCTTTGAGCGAGGAAATATGTAGCGGAACACTTATGAACAGTTGTCATAGCCAATGCCAGCGCTGAGATATGGAAGCACATAGAATGGCCGTTTAGCCTGGCATACATTGCCGTCACACCGGGGATGACCGAGGATCGTTAGACACCCTACCTGTTCCCCTGCCTTGTCAGCCAGCGCAGTGTACTCCACGGCGAGGCTTTTGAAGCCCTGCCGGAAGTGTGTCCACGTTTCACTGTTCCCAGACGTCCAAGCCGATATATTCGTCGTGTCGGAACTTAAGGCACTGCATCGAAAAACACCATGATAACATACACCCACAGGTCACTGCATCCAATAACACCATGATAACATACACCTACAGGTCACTGCATCCAATAACACCATGATAACTTGCACCCACAAGTCACTGCATCCAATAACACCATGATAACATGCACCCACAAGTCACTGCATCCAATAACACCATGATAACATGCACCCACCGGGCACTGCATCCAATAACACCATGATAACATTCACCCACAGGTCACTGCATCCAATAACACCATGATAACATACACCTACAGGTCACTGCATCCAATAACACCATGATAACATGCACCCACAAGTCACTGCACCCAATAACACCATGATAACATTCACCCACAGGTCACTGCATCCAATAACACCATGATAACATGCACCCACAAGTCACTGCATCCAATAACACCATGATAACATACACCCACAGGTCACTGCATCCAATAACACCATGATAACATACACCTACAGGTCACTGCATCCAATAACACCATGATAACATGCACCCACAAGTCACTGCATCCAATAACACCATGA
Organism: Arenicola marina; assembly: GCA_964019135.1. Lineage (NCBI taxonomy): Eukaryota > Metazoa > Annelida > Polychaeta > Arenicolidae > Arenicola > Arenicola marina. The sequence goes on from OZ025251.1 coordinate 4,058,925, forward strand.
TAACATGCACCCACAAGTCACTGCATCCAATAACACCATGATAACATGCACCCACCGGGCACTGCATCCAATAACACCATGATAACATTCACCCACAGGTCACTGCATCCAATAACACCATGATAACATACACCTACAGGTCACTGCATCCAATAACACCATGATAACATGCACCCACAAGTCACTGCACCCAATAACACCATGATAACATTCACCCACAGGTCACTGCATCCAATAACACCATGATAACATGCACCCACAGGTCACTGCACCCAATAACACCATGATAACATTCACCCACAGGTCACTGCATCCAATAACACCATGATAACATGCACCCACAGGTCACTGCACCCAATAACACCATGATAACATTCACCCACAGGTCACTGCACCCAATAACACCATGATAACATTCACCCACAGGTCACTGCACCCAATAACACCATGATAACATTCACCCACAGGTCACTGCACCCAATAACACCATGATAACATGCACTCACAGGTCACTGCACCCAATAACACCATGATAACATGCACCCACCGGTCACTGCATCCAATAACACCATGATAACATTCACCCACAAGTCACTGCACCCAATAACACCATGATAACATGCACCTACAGGTCACTGCACCCAATAACACCATGATAACATGCACCCACAGGTCACTGCACCCAATAACACCATGATAACATGCACTCACAGGTCACTGCATCCAATAACACCATGATAACATGCACCCACAGGTCAGTGTGGTTGTGAGACGAGTCTAGATGATGTCATGGTCACTGCAACCAATAACACCATGATAACATGCACCCACAGGTCACTGCATCCAATAACACCATGATAACATACACCTACAGGTCACTGCACCCAATAACACCATGATAACATGCATCCACAGGTCACTGCATCCAATAACACCATGATAACATGCACTCACAGGTCACTGCACCCAATAACACCATGATAACATGCACCCACAGGTCACTGCATCCAATAACACCATGATAACATGCACTCACAGGTCACTGCACCCAATAACACCATGATAACATTCACCCACAGGTCACTGCACCCAATAACACCATGATAACATGCACTCACAGGTCACCGCACCCAATAACACCATGATAACATGAACCCACAGGTCACTGCACCCAATAACACCATGATAACACGCACCCACAGGTCACTGCACCCAATAACACCATGATAACATGCACCCACAGGTCACTGCACCCAATAACACCATGATAACATTCACCCACAGGTCACTGCATCCAATAACACCATGATAACATGCACTCACAGGTCACTGCACCCAATAACACCATGATAACATTCACCCACAGGTCACTGCATCCAATAACACCATGATAACATGCACTCACAGGTCACTGCACCCAATAACACCATGATAACATTCACCCACAGGTCACTGCACCCAATAACACCATGATAACATGCATCCACAGGTCACTGATAACATGCACTCACAGGTCACTGCACCCAATAACACCATGATAACATTCACCCACAGGTCACTGCATCCAATAACACCATGATAACATGCACTCACAGGTCACTGCACCCAATAACACCATGATAACATTCACCCACAGGTCACTGCACCCAATAACACCATGATAACATGCACCCACCGGTCACTGCATCCAATAACACCATGATAACATTCACCCACAAGTCACTGCACCCAATAACACCATGATAACATGCACCCACAGGTCACTGCACCCAATAACACCATGATAACATGCACCCACAGGTCACTGCACCTAATAACACCATGATAACATGCACCCACAGGTCACTGCACCCAATAACACCATGATAACATTCACCCACAGGTCACTGCATCCAATAACACCATGATAACATGCACTCACAGGTCACTGCATCCAATAACACCATGATAACATTCACCCACAAGTCACTGCCCCCAATAACACCATGATAACATGCACTCACAGGTCACTGCACCCAATAACACCATGATAACATGCACCCACAGGTCACTGCACCCAATAACACCATGATAACATGCATCCACAGGTCACTGCACCCAATAACACCATGATAACATGCACCCACAGGTCACTGCACCCAATAACACCATGATAACACGCACCCACAGGTCACTGCACCCAATAACACCATGATAACATTCACCCACAGGTCACTGCACCCAATAACACCATGATAACATTCACCCACAGGTCACTGCACCCAATAACACCATGATAACATGCACTCACAAGTCACTGCATCCAATAACACCATGATAACATGCACCCACAGGCCACTGCACCCAATAACACCATGATAACATGCACCCACAGGTCACTGCACCCAATAACACCATGATAACATGCACTCACAAGTCACTGCATCCAATAACACCATGATAACATGCACCCACAGGCCACTGCACCCAATAACACCATGATAACATGCACCCACAGGTCACTGCACCCAATAACACCATGATAACATGCACCCACAGGTCACTGCACCCAATAACACCATGATAACATGCACTCACAAGTCACTGCACCCAATAACACCATGATAACATTCACCCACAGGTCACTGCACCCAATAACACCATGATAACATTCACCCACAGGTCACTGCACCCAATAACACCATGATAACATGCACTCACAAGTCACTGCATCCAATAACACCATGATAACATGCACCCACAGGCCACTGCACCCAATAACACCATGATAACATGCACCCACAGGTCACTGCACCCAATAACACCATGATAACATGCACCCACAGGTCACTGCACCCAATAACACCATGATAACATGCACCCACAGGCCACTGCACCCAATAACACCATGATAACATGCACCCACAGGCCACTGCACCCAATAACACCATGATAACATGCACCCACAGGCCACTGCACCCAATAACACCATGATAACATGCACCCACAGGTCAGTGTGGTTGTGAGACGAGTCTAGATGATGCCATGGCAGTCAAGCAGGCAAGCCAATGACGAGGTACTTTAATGGATGTACGAGTATCGGGTATATTAGATCAGCACCACAGACTGTACGCTTACCCGATGACGTTTGTACGGTTACCCGAGGACGTTTTTGTACGGTTACCCGATGACGTATGTACGGTTACCCGATGACGTATGTACAGTTACCCGATGACGTATGTACAGTTACCCGATGACGTATATACGGTTGCCCGATGACGTATGTACGTTTACCCGATGACGTATGTACAGTTACCCGATGACGTATAGACGGTTGCCCGATAACGTATGTACGGTTACCCGATGACGTCTGTACAGTTACCCGATGACGTCTGTAAGACAGTTACCCGATGACGTCTGTACCAGCCACGGCTCGGTCAGACAAATAACGTAGGATTGCATTACAATACACCAGTCTTTAATGGACGTAATAATACAAGAAAAACTAAATTAAACGAAACGAATTAAAGTGGGTGCTTCTTGAATTGGGCACACTAAGAGCCCAGATACATCATTTACACTCAAAAGATTGCAAAATATTTCTGTATGAGTGACTAACTTTAAGCAACGTAACCAACGGCTTCATACCTTAACTGTTTGCCGAGTTGCAGCATATCACTTGCATAGCCAGTGGCGCGGAGGACGGTGCGTTCAGAAATGTCGCGCAGCTTGGTGACGGCAGCGGTCAGCACTTTAATGTGGTCTCGACTGGTGCTGAATTGCAGCTGCGTGTCCATAGGAACCAAGTCCTGCGAAATGAAATTTTAGGCTTTTATACCACTTCTGTGCACACAAAAGCTAAATCGGGGCAAGGAATGAGCCTCCGGGAACAATGAACGAATTGGGTGAAACACGCCTCAGACCAGATGGCTCAGACCGGGTTTGGAACCAGGCAGCTTTAATCTGTAGTCGACTGTTCTATAACTCGGCCACGGATGTTTCTTGGAATACCTGTATCACAAGTCCAGAAACTCAAGTAATACCCTTATAACCCGACAGGGGCAATGTGCACATGGGTTTATTTGTAGGCCTTCTGTGGACCCCGCACCAGAGATACCCAAGAGAGACTATAACAGAATGGCTGACCTTGGCTTTGAGGGCATTAACGTTCGTCATGAACTCGTCTGGCGACCCTTTGAAATGTTCCTTCATCTTGTGCTGCATGTCCTGTGAGGATGAAAGGAAGCTCAATATGTTAGTCTGGTACACATCTAGGTATTGATGCAGAATATACATCACTACTACCATTGAATGTTAATCATATCAAGACGCCACTGTCCTTGAAAAACTACACTAAATACAGAATATCAGCAATGAGAACGCGGAGTGCCATGTTGGGATTAATACCCGGCAAAAGACGAAATAACTGAGCATTGACAAAACAAATATTAAAACAGGTAAACAGCTACTGGATAATAATATGATTAGGTACTAAATGAAATCAGCTGGTGTAGTGCGCTAACCAAAACTACACGTAGCCTCCCCCCCCCCCACCACTCCTGCTCAGGTTCTAAAGCGAGTATCTATCTACTTTGTTGGGTTACGTACTGAGCCTTTAAATGTGAAGAAGTATTTGAGAATGGCATCATTCGTTAACATGGGGTGGCGCACGACTAGGCTGAGGAACCGTCGCAGAGCCCTCCGCCTGTGCTCGATAAACTCTCTGTTGCCTAGACGACAAGAACATTTATGATAAAACAGTAATGCTCTTCACTAAATAACTATTATGTAGTAAGCCTTGCTGCAGTGCCATGTAAATGCAAAAGGCATTCTATTTTTTATTTAAAAGGTATGCACATTGATAATTTAAAAGGTATTCATATCAATAATTTAAAAGGTATTCATATTAATATTTTAAAAGATATTCACATTTACAAATTCAAAAGGTATTTACATGTACATTGATAACATAAGGATCCAGCAAACCAAAGACCAAGTTTCGAACTTTTACAAAGAAATTTATGGTGAACAAACATAAGCATATTCAAAGTAACAGTTCAATTGACCACAAACTTACTAGTGGGGTTATTTTATTCCATATATACCTGTATTAATGCGAGTATGTTTAAGAGATCTTACCACCCATCATTTTCTTTGGAGGGAGAAGTGGGATCATTCTGTAGGGGTACTTCATCAGTAAGGTGTCTTGGAAAGCCAGGAAGTCATTATACCGCCGCAATACTGTACTCTTGTATCTCTATGGAATCATATAATCAGGGAAGTGGTTAACAGATCAAATAAATCAATCAATAAACCTGCAGTATAATATGACATCTTCATAACATACTCAAGTAGATAAAGTAACTATGTAAGCATTTTATAAATGAAAGGAAAGCGATGAAATTAAAAGTCCCTGTTACAATACAAGTCTTATCCTTTATTTGTTTTAGGTTTCAAACAGACGCACATATGTATATATCAACAATAACCTCTACACAAATAGCTATTAATACTAAGCCAAATCTGAGTGTAAATACAAGGCCCTGACATACACAGTGAAAAACGCAAAACATCTGTCAGGACCAGCTCTCACAGATTGGCAAGGTACTTAAAGGGTATCCCCTCAGCTATAACCACTCACCCGACTCGTCACTTCATACTCCACATGTTTGAGGATAATGCCTTTCTTCTCTGGCACTAGCTCCACATGTATCGTGTCCAGTTCACATATGTCCTGATAACAGAGACCCAATATGTTGGGCATCTTCTCTCGTCGCAAGCGTATGCTTAGCTTCTTCAAAGTTTGTATGTCACCAAGAGCAGGTTTAGGCAATTCTGCAATATGAGCATAAACTTAACGTCTGTTCACTAAGAGAGAAGAAAACATGCAGCAAGTATAAATTTAGTTGCACAGAAGCTGGGCAGACAAGCAGGACAGTGGGTGTAGGCAGAGAGATACAAAGAAAGTATGAAATGTCTATAATTTATACTGCAATATTTGAATACCCAATGAGATTATGCAACATATAAATTGCACAGAACAGTGCAACATTGACATTCATTGCCAGACAGGCTAACCTGCATAGAACAGTGCAACATTGACATGCAATGCCAGACAGGCTAACCTCCATAGAACAGTGCAACATTGACATGCAATGCCAGACAGGCTAACCTCCACAGAACAGTGCAACATTGACATTCATTGCCAGACAGGCTAACCTCCATAGAACAGTGCAACATTGACATTCAATGCCAGATAGGCTAACCTACACAGAACAGTGCAACATTGCAATTCAATGCAAGACAGGCTAACCTCCATAGAACAGTGCAACATTGACATTCATTGCCAGACAGGCTAACCTGCACAGAACAGTGCAACATTGACATTCAATGGCAGACAGGCTAACCTACACAGAATAGTGCAACATTGCTATTCAATGCCAGACAGGCTAACCTCCATAGAACAGTGCAACATTGACATTCAATGCCAGACAGGCTAACCTCCATAGAACAGTGCAACAATGACATTCATTGCCAGACAGGCTATTCTCCATAGAACAGTGCAACATTGACATTCAATGCCAGACAGGCTAACCTCCATAGGACAGTGCAACACTGACATTCATTGCCAGACAGGCTAACCTCCATAAAACAGTGCAACATTGACATTCATTGCCAGACAGGCTAACCTCCATAGAACAGTGCAACATTGACATTCAATGCCAGACAGGCTAACCTGCATAGAACAGTGTAACATTGCCATACCTGAATCTGAGTAGGTTTCCAACAGCTTGTCGCTGACATTCTTTCCTTGTTGAGCCAATGCAACTAATGCCAGGGCTTTGTATAATCCATTCCTTGTCAAATAGCCTTGTTTATTATCCACTATATCCCATATCTGTAAACCGTGTAATAAGTGTAAATAGCTTAACAGGTATACTTAATACAATAGCAAAAATATTAGAAAGTATAGATATCTGCGTGGAGAAAAAGTAACTACTATGTGAGGTTTTTAGCTGCAGAATAGGTACCTAAACCTGAAAACCTGCAGCTAAATCCACTAAAACAGAGCTTGACTTACGCCATTGGCACGATTTATGGGTTATTTCCTAGATGGTGCTCTGGACCAAACATTGTCTGTGGCAGTCGACCCTGATGCTAAACTCAGCCCTTGTAGAGTTTTTGCATCCTCATAATGCAAACGTATAAATTTGTCAATTGTTACCACTGGTTACAGCCATCTGATGGGTGTCAATCAAATATGGCAGCAGTCCACTGATCACTATAAACATAACTGGATTTAACTTGATCCAATGAATACCTATAATTCTGGATATTTATTTATAGCGACTGGGTCTATAAGTCATTCCACTCCTGTGAGTTCCTTTATGTGCAGTAGTTTTCTTTTTGCGGTTTTCCTGAAACAATTCTAATTCAAAGAGACACATGCCTGCCTTGGCGCAAGTGCCCCCAGGCAAGCCCGCTTCTCTAGGGGCACAACGGTAACAATGCTAAAAACCTTCGACGTTAGTAGGGAATCGACTGTAGCTTTTATTATAATGTGTGCTTGAACAATCATAGTGTTTACGTATTCTATATACCTTGTCCTATCATCTGACATCAATAAAGTGTATCAACACTAAGTTGTTTCGGTTATATTTTCGCAAAGAAATGTTGGGGCACACAACTGTTCCCGACCAGCCGTCCGCCATATTTGTTTTTGGCGGATGCTGGTACCTGTGAATGCAACTTGGTTCCTCCTTTCCGTTAGCATATGACTTTCCACTAGAGGGCCTTGTCAGTCGCTCACTTTAAACTTAAGGACAACAGCAGCGCCCTCTTTCACAGGTCATTGACTGTTACAAAGTTTGGGACCCAGGCTATAAATAGTTCAAATGGTTGCCGGATTCGCCAGGTGGCGCTGCATACTCATGGCCGTTGGTAGGGAAAAGTCGTATGCTCTAACATTTGTTCGCGAAAATATGACTGCAACTATATAGTGATGACACACTTTCTTGATGTCAGAAGATAGAACAGGGTATATAGAATACGTAAGCACTATTATTGTACGTGCCCATATTATAATAAAAGTTACAGCCGATTCCCTACTAACGTCAAATGCCTGCCATGCTCTCGGCATGCTGTCTGCAGAATCTCGTTTACCACGTTTACCACCGCGCCACCCAACTAAGGGGTGGGGACACCATACAGCCGATCCAGTACGGCAGTAGTATGGCCGTCCTGTCCAGATACAGGGAGGGCGGGAACGAGGGAACGAGGGACCAGGCAAAAGTCCCCATGTACAGACTGGAATCAAGACCCAAAGTAGAGTATCTCCCGAGATTAGAAATACTATGTGAACTCAATGTTAACTTACCTGTGATAAAGTTTGATTCGGGAGACTGGATTTGACAAGTAGTTTCACAAACATGTCGTAATCCACATGTTCTTGATTTGGGCACACTATATCATACAACTCTCTGTAGAATGCCGGAACCGACCCTGAAAGAAGAATATGAACACATTAAACAACATATCAAACTATATTCTATTCCAAGTTATTTCAAATCAAAGAACTTATCAGATTACAAGATAAAAAAAACTTCGGGAAACGCCTCCCACCAACTGATAGGTCTGTCGCCATGTTTACAACTGGTCATGTGACTTCTTGTTTTAAATACCGTTCTTTGCAAAACATCCCGATAATTAGGCCTAGATCACGAACTGAAGCCCCCTCGAGCCCCCGAGGCTGATCAACTTTCGCTGTTTTGGTTTTCCCCGGGAGGTTCGTGGGCACATCTTTATATCCATGTGCACAACCCTTTTTGCAAAACACCAACATTTTAACGTCTTTGAATGGGTTTTTTGCCATAAAGTGAGATCGCTGTCTCTCACTAATGATATATCGCTTCCCCAGCAAACAAGTTAAGGTCATGGGAACGTTTTTTGGGGGTTCGGTTTTGGTTGAGATAACGTGAAAATGTAGAGTTATTTTGACGTTGCTCGAATGTTTTGCGATAACGTTGTCCGACATTCAGTCCAGTATTAAAATTGTGCTTCTGCGAGAAACCACTGCGTATATGATGAATTAATTAAAAGCATTAAATTATTGCCAAATACAATCAATTACATATTGTTTTTCATGATGTGTAATTTTTCAGGTAACGTTGTCTTAACGTTGGGAAAACGTCCACGCTCGATTTCTCACCATTTTGTATTTATAACAACTGCTACACGCAGCCAAGTTTTATTAGTCACTAACCATGGCAAAGGTTTTATTTTTATGGGATAAAGGCTAGAAAATATTACTTCAATGTTTGCGACGAACGTTGTAACAACGTGATCCTGATGTTAATTACAATAAAAACACGTTGTGTGTTAGCTGGGTCTGTTCCAGTCCGGAGTAGGTGTATGCATGCTGGTTGCCCATGCTGGTTACCTACATTCTAAAAAACAAAAACAATTCATCTTAATATCTGGAAAAATCCTGAACCTGCCTATGAATGTAATTCACTCGGCGCGAAACATACAGCTTTGCCTGTCTAACACTGGTGTACTATAGTTGTTCAGAATTGTTGCTAAAGCGAATTAAAGTGCCACACTAACGAAACTAAGAACCGTAACTTTTACTCAACAACCCAGTTTTTTCAACATTTATACTTCTATTGGTACGTACGATATTAATTTTACAAGTTAATTTACGCTTGTTCTGAGTTTTTTTTTATATCTCACCTCCAGTCTCCTTTATCCTGTTTTTGCACAAGAAGCCATATGTCATCGGGCATGTCATATGCATTTTCTTGCACAAACCTGGGAGGTGACAATTAAATTTTGTTCTCGAAATGCTCAGTCGCAGAGTGCGGGATGGGTTTCTCCCGCGCCTGGGGTGGGGGCACTACCCCTATAGTTAGGCATATGTGTAGTATTTCACCATGCGCCACGCCGTAACCCGGACGCTGGCCTTATCATGTGGCTCCGGGTGGCTCCGACAACCCAGGTTCGTCTCCATCGGCACCAAATGTAGTATTTCTGGTCCCAGGCCCGAATGGACGCCGAAAGTTCTCTACCCGCCCCTGGCGGGATTCGAACCATCAACCTTCGCATCCAGAGCGAACACCTTACACGTTAGGCCAAAGGGAAATTCCCATTTGGCCCGAGGCGCTTGGTGTCTTTTATCCACCGAGCCTGGGCCGAGATATCACATATGCATATGTGCCGCTCAAACAACCATTTGTTTCGCTTTTTTCTCTCAATCCCCAGAGCAGAAATCTACAATTTCACTCGATATGCCCATCCGACACTGAAGCTTGTTTTTTTAATTGCAGCTTTTGACTCTCTATTCCGTAATGTAACCGTAATGTAGAAAATCAAAAGTACCGTTTATTCATTATCATTTCGTTGTTTCAACATGTTCTCGCGTAAAACCATGTGACCTATACAAAATCATTCTTCAGTTTGAATTTATTTCATTATTAGATATATTTTGGACACTGTTTTTTCATGTGTGTTCATATTTTAGCTCTAATAAGCGAGCAAAAAGGCACCGATGGTTTATATATGCTAATTTAGGGGTAAACTGACAACATAATGTAAGGTAAGCGCCACGAGACATTGACGAGATTTCACCGGATGTTTGGAAGGTGGTAACCAATCGTTTACGGTGGATACGCGAAATGTGCTGTTGATGTTGATGCTACAAACACTGACACAGTAGGCCTAGAATCGTGTACAGGTTTCTTACCTTCACATGTGTAGGTATTGAACTTGGTAAAGAACACCTAAACTTTGACGGACGAGGATAATAAGGCTTAATGTAAACAGTTAATGGGAGGAAATGATCATGAAAATCGAAACGAGCACTTGTTTAGTCTTTAGAGCACCTGCCTGGCAGCCTGCATGGACCATGGTGTAAATCCATGGCAAGGCTGCGCGGCGTGAGGGCCGCGCGATCTCCCCACCCCTTACATGGGGGTGGGGGGTGGCGCACGGCCCTTACGTCTGACATCCGCCTGCATGCGTCACATGCTGAGACTGGGTCGGTTAGTGAGTGACAGACTGATACTGACAATGACAAGTGACTGGAGCCTCAATCAGAGATGTCCCCCCTGTATTTATCATAATAGCACTTAAAGTTGCATGTCGAGATCTTTCCTGCCAAAGCTAAGCCCAGGCGAAATTTATATCAAAATTTGCAGGCATTTGCGGGACACCACAGAATTCTGTCGCGGTACTAGCTGCTACTTATACCAAAGCATCGCGAAGCACACAAACTGATGACGATTACCACTAGAATGAAAACTTGTAGTAAATTGATATCACGGGCAAGGCTAAGAGACACTATTTGGCAGTCTGGCATAGCTGGAGTATAGACAAAGAAATCATGAATAATTCAAGGAGTGATTCTTATTTGTAGTTTGACCTCTTTAGTTTTGGCGGGAAAGAGCTTGACATGCAACTTTAACCTTGAAAACAAGACCTTAAACTGTCCTTAGGCTGGCTTAGACAGGTAATGGATGACAAGTAATGTCTAAACTCATCGCACTTGACTGCTATATTCACTTAACCTATTTTTTTGACTAAAACATTCACTTGTCAACTGTATTTTGAAATAGCAGATTTCTTCCTAGATATCAATGGAAGTGTGGAGACAAAAGATTCATACTCATTCAGGCAAGATGACTGCATGAAGTAACATTTTTACAGATGACTGAACAATTTTACTTCGTGCTCAAACGGCCATGGTGTCTCATCGTTAACTTATGCCTCCAATGTTGCACCACTATGAACAAGCAAGCTTGGAATGGCCTGCCTACCTGAAATAACTCTAAGTCAGTTCCACTGTAGTGGTACTGCCCTGGAGGCATAAGTTGCAGATGAGACACCATAGCCAATCAAACGTGATCACTGAATAGCAAATAAGTGTGTTGAGTTTAGATGTTACTTGTCATTGTTTACCAACTGTCTAATGACAGTAACATCTTGTTTTCAGGCTAAATAGCACTGTTTAAATAGTATATATATCCTATATATTTATATATCACATAAGCTTATATTATAATATCATTATACAAATAGTGCTAGATATGGAGGGTTGCTTGAACATGTCACACTGGTAACATTTACATATCACACCATGCAGCAATATGCATTTATATATCAAGACCTTTAATTTTGTTGTATGATATGAGTGTTGCCATTCTACAGCAGATAAGGCTCCATACAGTGATTAGGTCCAGCTAGGGCAATGAACGATTCAAATGAAATATATGTGGAGTTAGATTGGAGGACCTAGTGATTATTAAATTTAGTCACTTTGGAACTGGTAAGGGCGAATCCAGAAACAGACTCAGTTTTTTAAACAGTGTCATTGTAAGAATACTGGTAATGCAATGATCATGAGTTTGACCCCTAAGAAGGTCCCTAAACAATTTTTACTACCGTATTTCACGTATGTTTTCGGACACTGTATGTTTTCGGACACCCCCTCAAAGGCAGAAATAGGATAAATTTAGTGTACTGTAAGTTTTCGGACACCCAACGCAGATAATTTTTCAATTGTATGTATATTTTCGGACACTATCGGACCTAAATTAACAATGCGTCTAGGCTCCTTTGTTATTGCGTAGTGCCGGCCCCCATGATTGCACTTCACTGCTTGTGATTGCAGGCTTTCGGCGAGAGGGGCAAGTCCCTGTCTACGGGGTTATTTGTGCCGTGTATCAGGTGTGAAAGAGCAACACCTTGGTTGCTAAGTAATGAGCTGGGCTTTGGTCTCCATTGTGCTGGCCGGCGGACGAGTCAGTCGGCGGAGGAGTTGTTTATAAACCGCGAAAGTAAACAAGCCTTAAATCACAGAATGCATGAAAGTATTTGATTAATTTATTTAACCGAAGACTGCGGCGCGTCGGCTGCAGAATCAAAGTTTCTCAAGAATTGATCCATGCTCTGTATCGTTTTCCGAACAACTGTCACAGGATCGTATGCGCAGCTATATATATGGCACCTCTCGGATGGGAATCCCCTTTGTTCTTGTAACTGTGTTTTATCTCTCAGAAGTTACCGTTATATTTGGCACGATGATTGCAGTTCATTGTCACTGATTGCAATTCATAACCACTGTTTGCCTAAAGCCATATCTTCATTGACATTAAAGTTATCGAGTATATTTTATCTCCTGTAGCAGATGAGAGATCTGACGCTAGCAGATTGCACTCCGAGTATCTTCAAAACAATATTATACTCTTGATCACCTTAGCCGCTGTTAAGGTGTGAAGCAGCAATACCTGGGTGTTAAGTGATATAATCGGCATCAGTCGACTCGCAATGTAGTAATTCTTAATCGATATTTTGTTATGTATGTATGTTTTCGGACAGTAGATGCGGGAGTCCATTTTATTGACTGTAAATATTCGGACAGCCAGAAAAACAATTATTTTTAAGTGTCCGAAAACATACGTGAAATATGGTAATATCAAAATATATTTATTAGATATATTATATATTTTTTATTAATTTAACTCTTGAGAAAAATTCTAAAATACCTAGCTGTTGCAAGGTAAAAACTTATCAATTTACTTATAGATAATAACTATAGACTACAGAAAGTTACTGCCAAGTAAGTTCTTAAAATATTTATTATTCTATAAAGCAATGAGGTGTTAAAGTCTTGAAAAAGAAGTTTGTTAGCCCTTTTTATATTCAGGAATAATGACATGCAGACATAGATAAAATTTATAAATACTTAGGCATATATCATTTTACTTTTTTTCAATAAGGATACATTATATTACTAAGAAATATATCTATCATTACTTTGTCTCCTTGATCTCAATCTCAGATTCTGTATAAAGTCTACTGGTCTTTGAGCTGGACAGAAGAAGTGTACCTGAATGTATGAGATATTGATGATTATATATGTAGACAAGTTATTAACTTCCAATTTATTTCCTGTTGCAGCATTGATTTGAATGTGCAGTAGGATTATGGATTATGCAATGCTGTGACAATGGCTGAGGATATGGTATGTGATATTTAATTTTGTAACCTACTGAAATATTGTTTTTATATCAATAATAGTTAAGTAATAATTCAGTATATGATTATTACACAGTATATGTGAGTATTTATGAAATAACCAAGTACTGTAAACTGCCTTTTGACTGCAAAGTCGCGGTGTTGATTTCAAGTGATTACTGTGAGGGGGCAAGGTGCATTTGATGGGGGGTGGCAGGGGTAAAATACGGAAATTGACGGGGTGGCCAAAATAATTGATTGCATCATAACATCATCAATGTAACATGATACAGCTGCTGTCCTCCTTATAATATATAGTTTTCCGAAAATGATTCTGGGCACATGGCGACCTGGTCTGGAGACCAAAGTCGGGGTGCAGCTTCTAATATGTATGCAACTTCAAAAAGGCAGTTTACGGTACTTAAATACATTTCCATTTAAACTATTTAAAAAAAGTTTTTTCACCAAAATAATTATGGAAGGAATTTAACAGATTTACCATTTGCCATATGTATAGATGACTTTATTTTCTCTTCAGGGTTATGTTGATGACATAGAAACTGAAGTAAGCAACTCTTGGGTATTAAAGAATAATGAGTTTTTTTAGGACGGGATTATAAATACTGTGTTACAATTTCTCTATATGCTTGTGAAGGCTGATACCAATATTTAACTTTAATGTAACATTATATTTAGTCATGATGAAGATATATATGAATCTTTAATTGATTTAATGTAGGTACATGTATATACTCTGCCCACTGAATGGCAATATTGACTTAGCAATATAGCAAGCATGATGCTTTGAACACTAATGTTAAGGATCTGTAGTAAAGAAACTTATTTGCGCTATGATCTGATTTCAGGTATCGAAGCCTAAGAAGTCTCGAGCATCTCCACGACCAAGAAGTGAGTTCATATGCTTTTGTCCTGACTCTACAGGAAGGCATTTAGTGTTACATGCAAATGCCAAACCAGCTGTCAAACCGACCGCCAAACCAGCTATCAAGCCGACCGCCAACCAGACCGCCAAACCAGCTGTCAAACCAACCCCCAAACAGACCACCAAACCGACCGCCAAATAGACCGCTAAAACGGCTATCAAACAGACCGCTAAACCGACCCCCAAACAAACCGCCAAAACGACCGCCAAATAGACCGCTAAAGCGGCTGTCAAACAGACCGCTAAACAGACCGCCAAACCGACCGCCAAATAGACCGCTAAAGCGGCTGTTAAACAGACCGCTAAACCGACCCCCAAATAGACCGCCAAAACGACCGCCAAATAGACCGCTAAAGCGGCTGTCAAACAGACCGCTAAACAGACCGCCAAACCGACCGCCAAATAGACCGCTAAAGCGGCTGTTAAACAGACCGCTAAACCGACCCCCAAATAGACCGCCAAAACGACCGCCAAATAGACCGCTAAAGCGGCTGTCAAACAGACCGCCAAACCGACCGCCAAATAGACCGCTAAAGCGGCTGTTAAACAGACCGCTAAACCGACCCCCAAATAGACCGCTAAACCGACCGCCAAACAGACCGCTAAGGCTGCTGTCAAACCGACCGCCAAATCAGTTGTCAAGCCGACCGCCAAACAGACCGCCAAATAGACCGCTATAGCTGCTGTCAAACCCACCGCCAAATCAGCTGTCAAGCCGACCGCCAAACAGACCGCTAAGGCTGCTGTCAAACCGATCCCCAAACAGACCGCCAAACCAGCTATCAACCGACCGTCAAATAGACCGCTAAAGCGGCTATCAAACAGACCGCTAAACCGACCCCCAAACAGACCGCCAAAACGACCGCCAAATAGACCGCTAAAGCGGCTGTCAAACAGACCGCTAAACCGACCCCCAAACAGACCGCCAAACCGACCGCCAAATAGACCGCTAAAGCGGCTAAAGTTGCTGTCAGACCGCTCGCCAAACAGCCGCTAAACTGGCTGTCAAACCGCTCGCCAAACGGCCACTAAACTGGCTGTAAAACCGTCCGTCAAACCAGCCGCTAAGTTGCCCGTTAAACCAGCCCATTCTGGCTCATCTCGCCGAAAATATCATAATTTCAGGGTAGATCGATGTTATCGAAGTCCACAGTTTGATATTTAGCCAATTGCATAATCTCATCCAAGTTAACATTGCTGATTGTTTGCTTGTTTACTCTCAGGTGCAGCCTCAAAGAAAGGAAACAAAGGTAAACATGAAATATCGTTGCAATTAAACTAACCATGTACTATCACTTACATGTATCGCCGTCATGAAATTAGTTTCTGCTTATAATATCATGAAGCACTAGCGATTGGTAGGAATATATTTGGACACATCGTAATATTCCTTTTTGTTCGTTCTCATGAGAAGGTTCTCCATATACCACCGGAGCTGTCCGAAGCAAGTCGGCCAGAGAGTCGTGGCTTTTTGCGGTAAAAAGTGGAACAGGTTTGGAGTCATTCTACATTTTAGTAACCACCCTTTAAGATAAAATTTTATAAGAACCATAAGACAGGCCACTTTATGTATGACATGGAGAACCCTAAGATAGGCCACTCTACGACACGGCTAACCATAAGATAGGCACGCATAGGAACTTATATGCTGTTAGCTTATTCTTTGCAACCACCCATGACTTTTTGTCATACCATTCTGTCACCGGTTCTCACCCTCAGCCTTGGGGGCAAGTGGCAAGTCTCCGACCCGGACAAAGACTCCCACCGAGTACTGGACAGACACCCTGAGGCGCACAGGTGTGGGGTATACATCCACAGGCAACCTCGACTCATTCTCCGGCCTCAAGAAATCTCAGACTAAGAACATGGCGTACGGTAGCACGAGTCATTTCCTGCGACAAATGGCTGGCACGGAGAAATCCTTCCCATCCTCGGAGCCCGCCCCGTGTAAGTCACCAGTTACTCGTACTACAACACTTTCCCTGGCAAACATATAGTTTGAAGGGAAAGGATGTATTTAGGTTCTTAGTGTATAAGATATCACTTGTGGTACACAATAAATAAAAGGGCATGTTGTTGAGCCACTTTTTTAAAAAACAAACTGGGGCACCTCATATAGGAATGTGGGGCTCTTCCGTCATAAAAAACATTGGGCATCGTTGCCGTGTTTTGCCTTTTTAGACCTGATAACTTATCTATTTGGTACTGGGTACAGGGTCAACATTCGCACTGCGACATAATGTGTCTGAGATATGTATCCATCAGATTTTGAAGCTCCTAATATGGGTTCGAAATGGCTGTATGAGCAGCTTTAAGTGTGTACATATGGCTTCTACAGGCCCTAGGACTGGTATATCACGTCATTATTTTGATGTGTATATCACTGGGCTTTGGCCAGTGATCTCTGGGAGATAGAGCGTCTACAGGATGACCATCCCATGTCCTTTATCGAAATCACCAGGGCTTTAAACCCGATGACATATGGCTGCGCTCTACCCTGGATCCAAATTATTGAAGCGGCGTGGCCTTTATAGATGAACGCATCATCAAACCAACCAACCAAGTCAATGAGATACGGCTTCTGTTGTAATTTAATTACCAAATCCGTGTGTGGACTTGAACAGTATAAGTTACATTTTGGCCAGTAACAGTGCACTTGTACTATATTTTAGAGGTAACATATCCCATAGTGTCATACCTGTAGCGTCTTTCGTTGAAGCAATATGGTGCGTTGTCTTCGAGTCGCTGTTGTAGGAGATTCTGGTTTTTGTGCTTCCAGCTAAAGCGGCGCCAGGAAAGCCTGCCTATAAGACACCGGAGGAATACTACGACGAAGTCCTGGCTTTAAAGAAGGTAGTCACAAGTGTGATTCAGAATGAGAGTTATTGTCATTGTGGCCTATGTTGGCAGGTGTGTGGAGGTCAATCTAAAACACCAACAGTTCATTTCTTGGTTATGTATGTCATGAATGAATACAGTGCGAAGTTTGGAAGTTGAACATTTGGGAAGGCTGTATTCGTGCTTTGGTCACGTTGGCATTCTCAATGAAAAGACCCGGATGACCCGGCGAACGATGGCCCGCAACGGAAACACATCCGGCAACTGAAAGTATTTACATTTGTAATGTAAATTGAAATATTTAAGAAACTGTATTTAAACTAGTCAATAATACTGCATTTTGCTTTATTAATTGATGCTGTTTTCTGTTTAACTTTATTTATTTCTCGATATTGCATATAGATATCAATGACTACCTCCATTTTATTTCTCCACAGCAAATTCATGCGATGAATTCCGACAGTTCAACTCTCAAGTTAAAAGTCCGAAGAATCGAAGAGGACAATATCAAGAAGGTACCTACGTCTGCAATGATCGTTGTAAAACGCCTGGACTGAGTGCCGCTGATAACGTTGTATCGGTTGATGGTATTGACTGTGTCTGGTGGCAAAACGCCTGTAAAAACAGTGCCACTGATAACATATATTGGTTTCTTTCCTTTCGTAGGAGAGAGAAATTGAACATCTTCTCGACCCCAGCAAGGTAAGTAGTTGCTAACTTTACTAAATGTTTTGTTGTTGACTATGGATCACCATGATTCTGTGGTAAGCACATACATTAAAATTAAATTACATCAAGAATATATCAGAAGCCGCCTTCTGACACTCGGTGGCGTGAACTGTATGTAGGACTCTGTTTGTGGGTTGTCGCAGCGCTAAAGTAAGGAACATATCACCTTGCAGTTGTCGCCGACCATGAACATTCACACACGTGTATGCGCTCCAGGTTTGACGTTATGCCAGATCTGTCGTAATGCATAAGAACAACATTCGCAGTTTATATGAATTGCGCGAGTCACATGACGCAAAATTATTGGAAAGTGATTTTCTAGATAGTTAATCGTGGAAGTTTACAATATACATTGATCAAAGAGAAAACACGAATGTAAGGTGTTAATAAGTAAGTGATAATTATTAAATTTCATGCCGGTTCCAGCCTTCAACTAATCCATGGTCCTGCCAAATAGTCTTATTTGCAAGCCCTAATCTTCGTCTTCTTGACGCATTTTCACAATCAGCTTGTCATACAATAATAGGGTACATAAAGCGGGTTAGTGTTGTAGGGAATAACAGGGAAGCAATTTGAAGTGATAAAATCACATGCTAGGATGAAACTGTTGATTTTGCCCTAGGCGTCAAAATCGGCTTATTACGACAGATCTGGCATTACATCAAACCTGGAGGGCACACACGTGTGACACTCGCTACATATATCGTAATTCTTGTTTTGGTTGCCGACAGAGCGATGAAATGAGAAGGACGTTAGCTGATAAGAGACCTGACACAGGAACTGTAAGTGTTTTTCTAATATGTTGTACATACAGTTTGAGTTTAATATGTGCAATAACGTGATCGTATATAAATTGTTGACGTTTAAGCAGAATGGACATTTTACCAATTTTAATCTTCATATGCTCAGTGCATATACATATTC
The DNA here is from genome assembly GCA_964019135.1 of Arenicola marina. Taxonomy (NCBI): domain Eukaryota; kingdom Metazoa; phylum Annelida; class Polychaeta; family Arenicolidae; genus Arenicola; species Arenicola marina. Next base: position 4,078,351 of record OZ025251.1, read on the forward strand.
TGCGTCATACTTTTGTGTTTAATCCGGGATTTTTTTTATACCTTGTTTTCGCAATTGAATAGGTCATACACAGCTTGAAGCAGAAGATTTTGAAGTTGGAGCACCAATTGAAAGACAAGGAAGCGGAATATAAGTTAGTCAATTCGACACTTTAGATATTATGATGCATATATATTAGATATTTTTTATATATATATCGAATGCATTTGGTAACTGATACTTGTTGAGCGACTTTATTAATGACGCACAACCCCCTGTGTATTTATTGCCTCATGTTTTTTATTGTTTGAGTATTAATTTCTGCTGTTTAAGTGCAAAACATATTTGCATTTTTATTATTAGAAATAATTACGTTAGTGAAAATGATGTCGTTACCGAGGTACTTATTTGTTACCGATGTAGCGGCAGTTATTTGGTGATTATAGGTTAATTTAAAGTCTACTCCGTCTTCCTTTGTATCTGTAAGAATGTTCTGTATTGCGTCCTAGTAAACTACACAGTGACCTCAAGACGACAAAAGTCGAGGAACTGAAAATACAGATGGAGGCGTTTTACAAAGAGATTGTCCGCCTCAACCAAATCAAAACCCTGCCGACAAATTCCGTTGCACGGTAAGACTAAATCTACATTATTGATTCATTACCTATTTTTATCATTCTTATAACCAGTAAGACAATAGATTTAGTACATCATTTCCCCCCCCACCCCCCTTCCACTCCACCCCTTCGTCAGCGACCATTTCCATGTTCTCCCCTTGTGCAAGAATTCCCCACCGTACCCATGTTATCTCTACAGTTTTACCAGGCTGCCTTTGATCTGTTACCCATCTGCCGTGCCGACTGCTTTCTGCCATGTCATGTCCTGTCGTATATTTGGGTTGGGTGTACAGGAAGACGGCTCCACTGGTCCAGGAAAGTCCGGGCAAGCTGAAAGCCCTGCGCGAGACCATTCTGCGCATGAATGAGCAAAGCACGAGACTAATGGCTGAGAACAAGGCGCTCAAACAGGACCTCAACAAGTTCATGGAGGACGCTCAGAACAACCGAGATAAGAAGAGTGCGTAGCGTGCCATTCTGGGCACCGCCTGATACTCCTCGCAGGCCGGGCCTTGAGCCTTCGTAATTACTGAGCTGTAGTCTACACACCCACCGGATCCCCTGTCATCGAGGTTCTTCAGTTCAACTAAACTTTAATTAAACTTAACTTAGGCTCGACTTAACTTGAGTTAATATAAACTTGGTTTCAACTAGTGTTGGGTTCGAATTAGCTTGGGTTAAAGTAATTGAGTTCAGCTGAATTTGAGTTAAACTAAACTTAGGTTCAGCTTAACTTGGGTTCAATTTAGCGGTTCCACTTAACTTGAGTTCAACTAAAGGTGGGTTCAACTAAACTTGGGTTCAGCTTATTGAGTTCCGTTGAATTTGAGTTAAGCTGAACTTTGGTTCAACTTAACTGGGGTTCAATGTAGCGGTTTAACTTAACTTGAGTTCAACTAAAGTTGGGTTGGTTTCTTGAGTTCAACTAAAGTTGGGTTGGTTTAACTTCACTTGGGTTCAACTTAACTTGAGTTCAACTTATTGTACAAACAAAATGGACAAGATAAGCTTTCGATTAAACGTTGGAATATGTCACAAATAATTATATAGATCTGGTCCGTTTTACTCCTGCAGAAGAATATGACGACATGTCGAAGAAAGAATTGATGTCTGCAATTGGCAAGCTTGAAAAGGTCAGTTCAGATCTGATATCCCTATCTGACTTATCCCTATCTGATTGTTGTCTCTATCTGACTGATATCCCTATCTAACTGTTGTCTCTATCTGACTGATATCCCTATCTAACTGTTGTCTCTATCTGACTGATATCCCTATCTGACGGATATCCGTATCTGATTGTTATCCCTATCTGACTGATATCCCTATCTAACTGTTGTCTCTATCTGACTGATATCCCTATCTGACGGATATCCGTATCTGATTGTTATCCCTATCTGACTGTTATCCCTATCTGACTGTTATCCCTATCTGACTGATATCCCTATCTGACTGATATCCCTATCTAACTGTTGTCTCTATCTGACTGATATCCCTATCTGACGGATATCCGTATCTGATTGTTATCCCTATCTGACTGTTATCCCTATCTGACTGTTATCCCTATCTGACTGATATCCCTATCTGACTGATATCCCTATCTGACTGTTATCCCTATCTGACTGTTATCCCTATCTGACGGTTATTCCTATCTGACTGTTATCCCTATCTGACTGTTATCCCTATCTGACTGATATCCCTATCTGACTGTTATCCCTATCTGACGGTTATTCCTATCTGACTGTTATCCCTATCTGACTGATATCCCTGTCTGACTGATATCCCTATCTGACTGTTATCCCTATCTGACTGTTATCCCTATCTGACTGTTGTCCCTATCTATCTTTGTGTATGCCGTGGGCTATGTTGAGCAGGTCGGTTGGAATGTGTGAACCCTGTGTAACTTATTGGTCCATCTCCCATGTTAGATAAAGCCCACGAAATGGATTACTGTTGTAAATGCTAGGCGAGAGTCATACGTGAGTTATGCTGAGACCACGGTTCTCCCTAACAGGGAAGAACGGCTGACTTCTTTTGTCTGTCGTTGGCAATATTGATTCAAACCTGGCCATCGCCGCTATGTTCCAGGCGTCAGCTCCCAGCTTGAGCTTTCAACATGGACCTTTATCACACATAAGATACAATAAGACATACTATTCAATATAAAGTTCGTCGAACCCTTTAAAACAAGACGTGAGGCCACATTCCATGTGTTCTCGGCAAACGTCGTGCCAGTTACGCGAGTGTCGGCGCTGTGTTTGTTTCTACATACGGGTTTTTCAGCGGTTGGACCGGACCGAGGCTGATAACCTCTCCATCACGTCTGACGTGGACGGGCGACGGAGGGCCGCGGAAGGTCAGTAGCAACTGAAAGCGTGGATCCCTGACACCTCACTGCGGTAGGGCGATAATAAAGGAATCATGCTCTGTACGTATCACTAAGGGAGCCTCCCTAGCTCAGTATGAAAGCGGCCTGAGCTGCAGATTAACAGGTCGTAGGTTCGAACCTTGGCATCTGCAGCGGGTGCTCAGTTGTTTACCCAACCTCATTTCATTGTCCCGAGGGATATTTTTTCGTCTGATATAGCCTTTATGTGCACAAAAGCGGCCCAAAACATCGATTTTAATTTTGTTTATGACGTGACCTGCCTTGTTTTGCCCACACAGGTAAAGTGACCCTGGAGGGTAGTGTGGCACAGCGACTGGACCAACTGGACCGTCGCGAGACTGAGCTGCTGGAGGAGGCGGCCAAGCAACGGGGAGTGATCAAGCGACTCAAGGACGACCGAGCGCACTACCGCAGCAAGGCCGACGAGAAGGAGTAAGCCCGCCCCGTACACTTCCCGCCCGTACACTTCCCGCCCGTACACTGGTCCTCGGCCCGTACACTGCCCGCCTGTACACTGCCTTCCCCGTACACTGGTCCCCGGACGGTACACTGCCCGCCCCCTACACTGCCCGCCCGCCCCGTACACTGCCCGACCCGTACACTGCCCGCTCTTACACTGGTCCCCGGCCCGTACACTGCCCGCCCGTACACTGCCCACCCGTAAACTACCCGCCCGCCCGGTACACTGCGCGCCCGGTACACTGCCCGCCCGCCCTGTACACTGCCCGCCCGCCCTGTACACTGCCCGCCCACCCGTACACTGCCTGCCCCGTACACTGCCCGCCCGCCCCGTAGACTGCCCGCCCGCCCTGTACACTGCCCACCCACCCGTACACTGCCCGCCCACCCTGTACACTGCCCGCCCGCCCCGTACACTGCCCGCCCGCCCTGTACACTGCCCGCCCACCCGTACACTGCCCGCTCGCCCTGTACACTGCCCGCCCACCGTACACTGCCCGCCCCGTACACTGCCCGCTCGCCCTGTACACTGCCCGCCCGCCCTGTACACTGCCCGCCCACCCGTACACTGCCTGCCCCGTACACTGCCCGCCCGCCCCGTAGACTGCCCGCCCGCCCTGTACACTGCCCGCCCGCCCTGTACACTGCCCGCCCACCCGTACACTGCCCGCCCGCCCTGTACACTGCCCGCCCACCCGTACACTGCCCGCCCGCCCTGTACACTGCCCGCCCGCCCTGTACACTGCCCGCCCACCCGTACACTGCCCGCCCGCCCTGTACACTGCCCGCCCGCCCTGTACACTGCCCGCCCACCCGTACACTGCCCGCCCGCCCTGTACACTGCCCGCCCGCCCCGTACACTGCCCGCCCGCCCTGTACACTGCCCGCCCACCCGTACACTGCCCGCTCGCCCTGTACACTGCCCGCCCACCCGTACACTGCCCGCCCACCCGTACACTGCCCCCCCGCCCTGTACACTGCCCGCCCACCCGTACACTGCCCGCCCACCCGTACACTGCCCGCCCGCCCTGTACACTGCCCGCCCACCCGTACACTGCCCGCCCGCCCGCCCCGTACATTGCTTTCGTTTACATCATTCCACTGATCTTTCTGTATTTCTGTTGGCAATGAACGTCCGGCTTTCTGTTGAGAGTGAATCGTAAGACGTTGCTTGTGATTTCCTCCAGCAAAGAGATAAAGAGACTGAAGAAGGAGATTGAGGACCTGCAGGCAGAACTTGATGGTTTCTATGACAACGACAAGGCTAGGGTTACTCCACGGTCAGCCCGAAATTCCTCAAGCGCCAAGGCCAGATCGAGGTACGTCCATCGGCGAGTTATGATAATCATGTACATCCTAGACTGCTAACATTTCTTTCCACTGTCGTTCGTCGGCAAATCTGATGGTATACGCTGTTTAGTCCAAGTGCTTTACCGACTGCGGCCGGCATCAGCACCCTTTATTGACATACAAGGCGAGGTGACTGTGTCTGTTGTTTGTAAGGCTACGCGGTAATGTTTATATTCAAAAAGGTACAGGCTGAATATCAGTCCCAACTTTGTCGTGGCATTTTATCTAAATGGACGAAGGGGGGCCTCCCTGGTAAAACACCACTTCATTTCATTTCATTTCCACTAAAGGGTCGAAGTACTCCTATTGTAATGCGTTGTTGGTTTTAATTGACTTTCCTCTTTAGATAAGCCCTCACTGACCGATGGTAGTCCCGGTACTGTACCTGTTTAGTATTGGTGCTTGAGCCAGTTGAGCGTGTTGTTTGTGCAGATCTCCTGGACCCCCACCTGGGCGGATCCAGAAAGTAGAACAGTTCACACAAAACCACGCCGCCAAGACGATCCAGAAGTCGTGGCGCTCACACCGCGCCGGAAAGTTGGATGACGACGAGGTAAGTGAAGCCACCGAAAACCTGTCTGCGTCACTTCCGGTGGGGTTGTCATGTAAGCGTCATTTCCGTTGGGGATGCCATGGAAGCGTCATTTTCGTTTGGGTTGACATGGAAGTGTCATTTCCGGTGGGGTTGCCATGGAAGCATCATTTCCGTTGGGGTTGCCATGGAAGGGTCATTTCCGGTGGGGTTGCCATGGAAGCGTCACTTCCCGTGGGTTACCAGGGAAGCGCCACAAACTTTTTAATCGTCTCAGTCAGTCGTGTCCATGACGTACGCAGTTTATCACTGCACTCAAGTGTAAGTAACAATCTACATGTTATTATGGGAGGGAACCGTCTGTAGCTCAGCGGGTAAGCTAGCTGAGCTGCAGACCAGGTCGTGGGTTCGCACTCTGTGCTTCATGTACAGCAAAGTGACCTAACATACTAACAGTTCATTGCCAATAATGCGCCCGTGTTATGAACTGGTCGTCTATGTGCGTTTATTGATGCGAGGTGCGTCAAGTGTTATAATATGTGCGTCCAATGTTACGCACATGTGCGTTCAGTACCACTGAGAGTTGCGTCGCGTCAGCTGGTGTTCTTCATTACGTTCAAACTGTTACATTGTTTTAATATCACAACTGTAGTGTTCAGTAAGTTGTGTACGAATGATCTGTCTTGTAGTTAAAAATGTATAGATTTTTGGGGTTATAGTCTTCATTGTAAAAGTAACATTTAGTAGGTGCTTCAATAGTTTATAGTCTCCACGAGTCCGTGGCAATCCGACAAGCAATGACGCAGACCGGTATGTGATATCTCTGGGCCCGGCCATCCGTGGACCCCTCCAAGGACCTACCCCCTGTACATGGGGGTCAAGGGTCACGAACTGACCCGCACAATTTTTGGTATCCACCATGGTTCGGGCTCGAACCACCGACCTCTCGCTTTCCAGGACGTTCGGAGCGAAACGTCAAACGCGATGCGCCAAAGGAATAATCCAATTGCCGCAGGTTGTTTTTGGTTTATTTATGTCGCACCGGACCGGTACCGAAAAACTACAGGTATTCTCCTCGGGCCACTTCAGTTTGACCCATACTTGCTTGCAACAATTATGCCAACAAGTCGCATAACTGCCATACACACGTGCTTCAGCTGGTCGATAGACAGGCTTCAGTAATGTCACGAAATTGGAAAAATACTCCAAATTCGTTATCGGTCAAAATTGACTTCGCTATGGATACTAAAGTTACACGTGCGATTGCCGTTTGGTTTTCATGAAGTCTATGGTACCATTCACATGGCGAACCCATTAAGAAGACTCCAGTAATAAGAGTTTATTCATGAATTATTTTGTTAATTATCACCAAGGGAAATTCCGCTGGACACGATGTATCACTCCCGGGAAAAGGAACATGTAAACATATTCTCGTTTGATCTAAGTAGCTCCGTATCTTACCTGAATTGTCGTGGTATGAAGTGGAGATCTCTTAACACTACTCTATGGAAACGATCAGGAAATCGAAAGTTACTGTACCATAACCACCATATTAAAGCAAATAACAGGCATGTGAGTACGCCTAGACGACAGCCTTGAACCCGACCTCAACTCTCTTGGGGCTCTGACTTAACTAAAGAGCGACGACTTGTCTAACGACGTTTAACAACGATAACCTCGAAATCCTCACCGACGTACAAACACATTATAGCAGTCCTATGAACAAGGCGGAGTGGCGTGATGACGAAAATGGTTGATTAATAATCTCCACACCGCGCCAACAGGGCGAGTCTCTTAAAAGAGTTGGAAAGTCATGAAATACCCTGAATAACACGTTTTTCGGGCCGCCCACGTTTATTGCAGTATATAGTAGTCGTGAGTCATACGTGATCTATAATGAAATAATGGCTCGCCCTAACGATCCATAATTCTTTGGAAAGTGGGTTCTTTGATATATACTGTTTGGTAGTATTAGTCTGTTGTTTCCTCTTATTGATTTTTTGTTTAGATTTTTACTTTCCTTTTATTTCTGTTATTTCTCTTCTTTCCTTTGTTACGTACTGTTGACGTGTGACCAGCGCAAAGAGCGTGATTTGAAGCTGGAGTCGATGCGTGCGAGGCATGCGGCGCGAGTACTGCAGGCGGCGTACAGGACCCATCGCCTGGCTGTACAGCAAGTACGCTCCCACCCCACCCCGCACCCATCGCCTG
>OZ025251.1:4086084-4281255 GCA_964019135.1 Arenicola marina
CTGTACAGCAAGTACGCTCCCACCCACCCACCCCCATCGCCTGGCTGTACAGCAAGTACGCTACCACCCACCACCCCCACCCCCCATCGCCTGGCTGTACAGCAAGTACGCCCCCCCCCACCCTACCCCCACCGATCGCCTGGCTGTACAGCAAGTACGCTCCCACCCCCACCCCCCCACCCCCCATCGCCTGGCTGTACAGCAAGTACGCTCCCACCCCACCCTCCACCCATCGCCTGGCTGTACAGCAAGTACGCTCCCACCCCACCCCCAACCCCCCATCGCCTGGCTGTACAGCAAGTACGCCCCCCCACCCTACCCTCACCCATCGCCTAGCTGTACAGCAAGTACGCTCCCACCCCACCCCCCACCCCCCATCGCCTGGCTGTACAGCAAGTACGCTCCCACCCCACCCTCCACCCATCGCCTGGCTGTACAGCAAGTACGCTCCCACCCCACCCCCCACCCCCCATCGCCTGGCTGTACAGCAAGTACGCCCCCCCACCCCACCCCCACCCATCGCCTGGCTGTACAGCAAGTACGCTCCTACCCCACCCCCCACCCCCCATCGCCTGGCTGTAAAGCAAGTACGCTCCCACCCCCACCCCCCATCCATCGCCTGGCTGTACAGCAAGTACGCTCCCACCCCACCCCCCACCCCCCATCGCCTGGCTGTACAGCAAGTACGCCCCCCCCCACCCCACCCCCACCCATCGCCTGGCTGTACAGCAAGTACGCTCCCACCCCACCCCCCACCCCCGATCGCCTGGCTGTACAGCAAGTACGATCCCACCCCACCCCACCCATCGCCTGGCTGTACAGCAAGTACGTCGCCCCCCCCCCCCCCCCATCAACACAAGATGTAGCCTGGTGCTCAGTCAATTGTTTGTGGATTGGCGTACTTTCATTTGTCTTTTGCGTAAACGGTCGGTGTAGGTTTAATTTTAGCCTTTACTCTTCAGTTTTAACTTCAACATAACTGGATCATATTTCTGTTGTCCTTTCATTAAAGTTATTTTTTTGACGCAGATTCCGAAAGAACAATTTGACACTTTGAATTGTGCAATAGATATTTACTCTGTTGACGTAATCCATTGTAAATGCCTTTTGTTGTGCATACATTAGATACATTAGTTTGTATTTGTCGGCGTCTTCCGTACGTTGAATGGTTGTTGCCGGACGGTTACAGCGGGCTGTCAAAGTGCGAGAGTTCTCGGAACGTCGGGCTGCCACCCGCATTCAGCGCGGCTGGAATGACCACCAGAAGCGGGTCAAGGAGGCCGAGATAGATGACGTATGTCAGTGTGGGGGCTAGGCTGTATGGCTTGGCTATGTGGCTTGGCTGTGTGGCTTGGCTGTGTGGCTTGGCTGTGTGGCTTGGCTGTGTGGTTGTGTGGCTGAGTGACTTAGCTGTGTGGCTGTATGGCTTGGCTATATGGCTTGGCTGTGTGGCTTGTGTCTGATTGGCTGGGCTGTGTGGCTTGGCTGAGTGGCTTGGCTGAGTGGCTTGGCTGTGTGGCTTGGCTGTGTGGCTTAGCTGTGTGGTTTGGCTGTGTGGCTTGGCTGTGTGGCTTGGCTGTGTGGCTTGGCTGTGTTGCTTGGCTGTGTGGCTTGGCTGAGTGGCTGGCTGTGTGGCTGGGCTGTGTGGCTTGGTTGTCTGTATGGCTTGGCTGTGTGGCTTGGCTGTGTGGCTGGGCTGTGTGGCTTGGCTGTGTGGCTTGGCTGTGTGGCTGTATGGCTTGGCTGTGTGGCTTGGATGTGTGGCTTGACTGTGGCTGGCTGTGTGGCTTGGCTGTGTGGCTTGGCTGAGTGGCTGGCTGTGTGGCTTGGCTGTGTGGCTGTGTGGCTGTATGGCTTGACTGTGTGGCTTGGATGTGTGGCTTGGCTGTGTGGCTGGCTGTGTGGCTTGGCTGTGTGGCTTGGCTGTGTGGCTTGGCTGTGTGGCTGGGCTATGTGGCTTGGTTGTCTGTATGGCTTGGCTGTGTGGCTTGGCTGTGTGGCTGTATGGCTTGGTTGTGTGGCTTGGATATGTGGCTTGGCTGTGTGGCTGGCTGTGTGGCTTGGTTGTGTGGCTTGGCTGTGTGGCTTGGCTGTGTGGCTTGGCTGTGTGGCTTGGTTGTGTGGCTTGGCTGTGTGGCTTGGCTGTGTGGCTGTGTAGCTTGGCTGTGTGGCTTGGCTGTGTGGCTGTGTGGCTGAGTGGCTTGGCTGTGTGGCTTGGCTGTGTGGCTTGGCTGTGTGGTTGGCTGTGTGGCTTGGCTGTGTGGCTTAGCTGTGTGGCTTGGATGTGTGGCTTGGCTGCGTGGTTGGCTGTGTGGTTGGCTGTGTGGCTTAGCTGTGTTGCTGGCTGTGTGGCTTGGCTGTGCGGCTTGGCTGTGCGGCTTGGCTGTGTGGCTTGGCTGTGTTGCTTGGCTGAATGGCTTGGCTGTGTTGCTGGCTATGTGGCTTGGCTGTGTGGCTTGGCTGTGGGGCTTGGCTTTGGGCTTGGCTGTGTGGCTTGGCTGTGCGGCTTGGCTGTGTGGCTTGGCTGTGGGGCTTGGCTTTGGGCTTGGCTGTGTGGCTTGGCCGTGGGGCTTGGCTTTGGGCTTGGCTGTGTGGCTTGGCTGTGCGGCTTGGCTGTGTGGCTTGGCTGTGGGGCTTGGCTTTGGGCTTGGCTGTGTGGCTTGGCTGTGCGGCTTGGCTGTGCGGCTTGGCTGTGTGGCTTGGCTGTGTTGCTTGGCTGAATGGCTTGGCTGTGTTGCTGGCTATGTGGCTTGGCTGTGTGGCTTGGCTGTGGGGCTTGGCTTTGGGCTTGGCTGTGTGGCTTGGCTGTGCGGCTTGGCTGTGTGGCTTGGCTGTGTGGCTTGGCTGTGCGGCTTGGCTGTGTGGCTTGGCTGTGTTGCTTGGCTGAATGGCTTGGCTGTGTTGCTGGCTGTGTGGCTTGGCGATATTGCTTGGCTGTGTGGCTTAGCTGTGTGGCTTGGTTGGCTGTGTGGCTTGGCTGGCTGTGTGGCTTGGCTGTGTGGCTTAGATGTGTGGCTTGGCTGTGTGGCTTGGCTGGCTGTGTGGCTTGGCTGTGTGGTTGGCTGTGTGGCTTGGCTGTGTGGCTGGCTGTGTGGTTGGCTGTGTGGCTTGGCTGTCTGGCGTGGCTGTGTGGCTTGGCTGGCTGTGTGGCTTGGCTGTGTGGCTTAGATGTGTGGCTTGGCTGTGTGGCTTGGCTGGCTGTGTGGCTTGGCTGTGTGGTTGGCTGTGTGGCTTGGCTGTGTGGCTGGCTGTGTGGTTGGCTGTGTGGCTTGGCTGTCTGGCGTGGCTGTGTGGCTTGGCTGGCTGTGTGGCTTGGCTGTGTGGTTGGCTGTGTGGCTTGGCTGTGTGGCTGGCTGTGTGGTTGGCTGTGTGGCTTGGCTGTCTGGCGTGGCTGTGTGGCTTGGCTGGCTGTGTGGCTTGGCTGTGTGGTTGGCTGTGTGGCTTGGCTGTGTGGCTGGCTGTGTGGTTGGCTGTGTGGCTTGGCTGTCTGGCGTGGCTGTGTGGCTTGCTTGGCTGTGTGGCTTAGGTGTGTGGCTTGGCTGCGCGGTTGGCTCCGTTGGCATGGTAATGGTGTTGCCATGGGATTTGTCGCTTGAGCTTGCTGTTGGGAGTCATTATTTGTCGATATTCCCCACAGCTGTAGAGACCTCAAGAGCTTTTGCCTAATTACCATGGCTAAGAATCCTCTTAAAATGTCATTGCAAGATCAACTTCAAACCGAAGAAAAGTTCAGAAATCGTTGTTCAGGTTGGAAGGAAAATGATCTCTGGCTTAAAAAACGGCAAGTTAAATTGAGTGGCGGGAACATTGTATGGCAAACACTGTGTTCTCTCTGTGAATCACGTTGCAACCGTGCCTTCATTTTGGCCACGCTACTGCTAATCATTGTTGTTGCGATCAATAATGAGTTCAATGTAGTTCAATGCAAAGTTGAAAGACCATACAACAATTCCCCGTGACATATGCTAATATATCATGTGTAATAAATAAAGGCTTTTTGTTTCGGCCTGATTGATGCATTTCGTGCGGGAAAGTGTGGGTGTCTATTGCATCGTGAAACGATGCCGTTAAGCCTGACGTTAAGGTTCACATGGTAACACTTACACTTACACTTACATGTTCTCTTGAAGAATTAGCACAAACAAGATCAGATAACGTGCCCAGTAAAGTTCACGCCGACTAATGTTAAAGTCATTGTTAACGGGCACATTGCTGTATGAGAAACTGTGGTCATGGCACTGTCAATGTAGCGCCATGGTTGTTACACAATCGGTCACGTGCTCTTTGATCCCGTCTTGGTTGCCTGAAAATCAGTCAAGGTTGCCTTAAAAATCAGTCAAGGTTGCCTTGAAATCAGTCACGGTTGCCGGAAAATCGGCCAAGGTTGCCTTGAAAATCAGTCAAGGTTGCCTGAAAATCCGTCAAAGTTGCCTTGAAAATCAGTCATGGTTGCCTTGAAAATCAGTCAAGGTTGCCTTGAAAATCAGTCAAAATGGAGTTGATTTGCGCTTCCCTTTCGTGAGAGATTGCTTAGTTGCAAGGCATCGTTTTTAAATTGTATGTTTGTCAAGCTGTATGTTTGTCACAACAAGCTGATCACAATGGTAATCAACAGCCTGTTTACTATGGTAATAAACAAGAAGGTCACTATAGTAATCAACCGCATGGTCACAATGGTAATAACAGCCTGGTCACTAGGGTAATCAACAACCTGGTCACTAGGGTAATCAACAGCCTGGTCACTAGGGTAATCAACAGCCTGGTCACTAGGGTAATCAACAGCTTGGTCACTAGGGTAATTAACAGGCTGGTCACTAGAGTAATTAACAGGCTTGTTACTATGGTAACCAACAGCCTGTTCACTAGGGGACTCAGTTGTCTGGTCGCCATGGCAAATGATTGACGCATGTATAATGATGATTCACGGATAAATGATTGCATTGTGTTCAGCTTTGTTATCGTGCGTCAGCGTGGATCGGTGTGCGTGCCTAGTTTGACTCAATAGCATGCTATGTATAGTAATATGAAAAGTAATGCTTCTTATACGAGAATCGGACATCATGTTGTTTCTTTAGCCCTCCCCCCCCAGGTCTGCAGTATTTACCTTAATTATTTTGCTTTTTATTAACCATCTGACAATGTAATGGGATAAACGCTTAATTGCTGTAAACGGAACAATTACTTCTCATCGTCTCATACTAAGTCATGGATCTACCACAGTACCAGCTGTACCACACAACGTAAATCAGTGAGATGTTCCCCCCGAAGTACGATTTTCTTTGTAACTGCAAAGCAATTGTCTTGTCTTACCATAACGTTTTCACTTCCCGTTCGGGCCTTTACCTTGCCAGGCGACTGCGTTAATCCAGGGCACCATCAAAGGGCACCAGTCCCGACGTAAGAACATGGAGCGCATGCGCGGATACTACGCGGAGGAAGATGGAGGTGACAGCGGTCTGTCGGACGCCACGGACCCCAGGTCTGGCCGCCACCGCCGCCCGGCAAGCGACCTGTCACGGTACGGAAGCACGTGCACAACACCCACACCGACCTCGGGCCACATGGGAAGAAAAGCTAAATCTAGAATTTACTATTTCAATGGAAACAAGCGAACCGGCGGGCCGCCTGAAGTCCTACTCCGATTATTCTTAGAAATAACTGATTCAATAGGATTTTTTCTTTTTTTCCGCATAAATAAGGCTTGCCTCCGTCAGTTACTGCAAAATAGGATTAGAAAAACTATAATTTAAGGCAGATCGCTGCTTGTGTTTAAATGCACCTGGTTCTGAACTTCTAATACTCTTCCCGCCAAATTTATGCGGCCCCCGCTCGTCCAATGTTTATCTGTTGAAGTAGTAACCTTAATGTTCGATAGGAACGATTCTTTGCAGAAGTTATGTTGCCAAAGAGGGACGAGCCATCATCACCCATAAAAGGAAAATCTTCATTACATGTACCGTCTACAATCTGGTCTGCTTTACAGTCACACTACCTTTCCTTTTACTAACACATCTAATCTTCTGTCATAATGCTGTTTCTTTACCACTCTCTACTGACTGCATTATCTCGTAAATTATTTCAGGCAGGTCTCTACCACTTTAAAAAGCAGTGACCTCGATGAGGCGTCGCTGGTTGGTTTGCAGGCGGTGTTGCGCGGTCACACTGCCCGCAGACGGCTGGTGACCGAAGCCCCGCGCCATAGGTAGGCGGTGAGGCGTGCCACCTAGCGGTGAAGCATGCCACCTAGCGGTGAAGCATGTAACCTAGCGGTGAAGCGTGCCACCTGGCGGTAAAGCATGTCACCTAGCGGTGAAGCATGCCACCTGGCGGTGAAGCATGCCACCTAGCGGTGAAGCGTGCCACCTGGCCGTGAAGCATGCCACCTGGCGATGAAGCATGGTACTAGTGGAGGCGCCGGGTCACGATGAAGCATGTGACTGCATGACATCATAATCGTTCAGTGTGCGAGCCACAGCATGTGCGGTCAAACCCAGTGTCATATGACTTATGGCCAACATTTTAATTAATTATACCACATATTGCAATGCAATCAGATGATTTATCTGTTTGAATTTACTACTTTCGTATGATATTTAAGTGAATCACCAGCGCTCTGTCATGCCACCATGATAAGTAAGGCCATAGTACACATGTAGTTATGTGGCGTAGACTGCAGACCAAGCAGTGCTTGCGAAAAAAAACGTTTCCACGATTGCTAATTCGGTTTTGTTTGGCCATCTGAAGAATCACTTGTGCCGGATGTATAGTATTAGTCCAATCATTGGTTCTCGTGATGTTTCTACCCCAGCTCCTCAAATCCGTTAACATATTTAAGACCTGCTTGCTTGAAAATACGTGCAACTAAATGTCAATTGACTCCTATAAGCATGCGTCTTCTACTGGTCCTTTCATGTACTACAAGTTACGAATGTGTTGTTATTTACTGTATTGATTACTAGGCTGTACCTTTCTCTCCAACAATCCTATCGCTACGCTTTCTCTTGGTCATTTAGTCGTAAGGTACAAATGTATTGGTAGCCCCGCTAATTGATGTGGACGCCTCGTGTTCTATATCACAGGGGTGATACCAACCTTACCCTGATATCAACCTTACCCACATATCGCTCTTCCTCGCTCATGTGGCTCCATCTTCCGGGCGGTATCTCGACTATTTATGTGCTGTCAGCTCTTTCATGTCAAGCGTCGATCTGATCATGATTTGGAGCATGTCAATAATCACCATTGGGTAAACTGTAACTAATATCAACATCCTGGTAATGCGGTCTCATAGTGTTGCTTGAGACACTACATCAATGTGTCCTTTGGTAATGGCGGCCAGGTGCGGTCACTTGGGTCTATTTACTTCTAGTAGACGCCCTGGTGGCCCACCAGTGCCCATCGCACGCTGTCTCGTGGCGTTGTAACAGATATCCATCATGTCCACATCGACATAGGCCCACAGTATCAAAGCGAGTGGCGCAAATCAGAGATTATGTTAGTTACTATACCATGCCTTGTCATATTCAAATTATATGTCTCGAGAATTGGATTTGGTTACAAGTTGATAGTAAATTTGGATCATTATGTATATACTAAACAGTGATTATCATGTCCATGAGATTTAGTGCTGCTTGCCCATGTAATACATAATGATGATTTTTTTCGTGGCGACGGCATGCCAATTACGGATAGGAAATTGCATCAGGTTGCTTACGTCTCTCATGTCATTAAATTAGCAAATTCGTTATGTGTGTATAAGAAATATTTTGACGTTAATTCTCATCAGTCAATAAGTTCGTATATATGTTCCGATTCCTTGCAAGTAGTAGGCTTCTCGCCTCTGCAATGTATTGCTAATGATTTGTATGTCGTTGACGATCTGTGAATCACAAGAATGTTTGTTTTTTCAGCGGCATGAGATCGTCTGCTTCGCGGAGCCCTCGACCGTCGTCACACCGCAGTCCGCCACGTGGTGAGAGAGCGTGAACCCGATTGGTCGTCATTATGGTGTATCACCAGTAATGTTATCCCCCGTTAATACACATGGCCCGTCTTCCATGTTAGGGCCCACGAAATGAATTAGTTTAGTAAATGGTAGGCGTGAGTGATACGTGAGCTATGCTGAAATAATGGTTCGCCCTAAAGTGGAAGAACGAGCCTAAATCTAAACTAAACTAAATACAACATCTAGGGTTTCGTTTATAATGTCGAATGTAGTGTATAACCTGAATACATCATATTACAACATCAGTACAAAACATTTTAAACGTTACTCAGGGAGAATATTGCTGTATTAGAGGGTTTATCTTTCTATGTTCCGGTCGCTACTAAACATCGGCGGCATATTAAAAGGTCATCTAGGTGTGACCGCCAATGTATACTATTTGTTCGAGAAATGTATGGTACATGCCTCATGTACTTCATAAATTAGAACGGCGACGAGGCATAATATCGCTCACTTGTCGCCATCAACGGTCATGGTATACCTGATACGTTTCGTTTGAATATTGGTTTTCTATTCAAATTCTATTCAATAGCGCTTTTGATGCGGAGAATTTATCACATCTCCGTTATGCAGTGTATATTTGTAACTTGTGTATATTGTGCTTTAAGCGCTAAATTCGACGGGAGAAGAAAGCGAGGAGACTGAAGAAGATCGCCCCCGGAAAGGACGGCGTGCCTCTGGTCAGTATGATAGTCTGAAAGCTGTTCAAGGAATGATGCGTCAAGGCTTAAAGCTTATTTTTCCCGCCCAAACCATGTCATGATCTAATATTGGGACATGTTATGGCCTAATTATTACCAGAATGTCCTATGCTTATCACTGAAACTGTTTGCTTAGACCCCAATCTGCATTCCTGATATGGTACAATATAAACTACACACAATTTTGTAACGTAGTGCACATAGATTTAAGCTGTTGGTCACTATTACGCAAATGTTACAGTTCTGTTAAGAGTGAAGCTGTTCTTTCATTTCCGTACACTATGGAGATGTTTGTATTTGGCGGGAAATATCGGTATATATAGCTTTAGGATTGTCACAGTTATACAACTGTTCTTCGCAGGATTCAGAAGTCTGTTGCATTAAAATCTTGCTTCGTATCTGAATATGGTACACGATTGGCATGGCTTGTTGCAGGTTCGCTGTCCGGCCGCTCCACCCCTCGCACGACCGGTCGGGCCACCCCAACCTTCGGCAGGACCACACCCACCTTTGGCCGCTCGACCACGCCGACAGGGCGGGCGACGACACCGACAGGGCGGGCCACCACGCCGACTGGACGGGCCTCTCCTAAAGGCGTAAGTGCTTACGAACCTCCTTTGCTCTATCATCGCAACCATCTCTGAATTCAGCTACATGACGGCCTCGCCCGGTAACAACATAAGCGTCAGGCCAAATTATCTGTCCTTAGTCTATGTTGGGCTTAATATTAGACGTATCATAAATATATAATAAATATCTATTTTAAGCAAGGTTGTTAGATGAAAAGCATTGTTATTTTCGATGAGTTTGTTTAGGCCTGTATCGCTTTTTTAACATATCGCCCTTTGCCTTAAAGGATACAAAGGGCGATATGTTAAAGAAGCGATACAGCTTTCAAAAACTATAAACGTTTAGTATCTTGGAATAAATATCATGAACAAAAATTTTCGTACAAATTAAGTTACCAGAGGAAGAACGGATAAAATGTGAGTTAAAATAGTTGGAGATCATTAAATCGGTCGTAACTGTTGTTTTTTAACAAAATGCGAAGCTATAATTCATGGAGTTTACGACATGGAACTGGTTTTACGGGGTGCCTTATACTGTCCCTATGAAAAAATAAAGTTAGCCGTGACCATGTGTAATCAGTGTGGAGAAACATTACCTCGGCTAAACTATGCAGTGGAACAGATTGCTAGACATAGCTAGAAATGCAAACGAGACCTGTCACATGGCAATGTGTACGTTGTCCGTACACATCTGTTTCCTGAATATAAATTGAAACAGCTATTACCTACTCCACTATCCATCTTAATTTACCTTTCGTTAAAGCAGCCTACTTACATGCGCCATCTTAGATTTTTACATTTTAGAATCAAGACAAAAGTATCTCAAAATTATTATGCATAGGTTTTATATCTCGTTGAACAATGTAAAACAACAATTTCAACATAAAACTTCTAGGAATAGTTGATCGCGCGGACGTCCTAGCTAGTCGCGGTCGACATCACACAGAATACCGAACAGCAAACAGGCGCGCAGGGATATAAAGCCGGCCACCAACTTCTGCTCCGGTGAACACATTTGCTTCTCTCCGGATAGCCCACAGGCTTTAAATTAAATTAAAAGGATTTAAATTCAAGACAGAATGTACTTATTTGACATGGAGAAGAAGTTTGTAACACAAAAATTACAGAACATATTACTTTAATTCCAGAGACCATCGTCAGCCAGGAGAACGAAGACTCCACCCGCAGCAGACAGTGACGATGACGACGATGATGATGATGATTTCATCATCACTGGCGGCCGAGGGGGAAGAGGATCAGTCAAAATATTCTGAACATATTATTTGCTGACATTGACCCGTCAATTCCCATAATGTGTGCCTGGTATCGGATTGCGGACAGCTCTCGCCTCTCAGTTCGTCTTTATTGATCAACAGCGATTCTGGGACTAACTTGTTGTAGTGTTGTAACTAGCGTTCGTCATATAGTGTCCAGTTTATTTATTTATAATATGTCATTGTCTTCTCTTTGTCCTTGAATATTGTCGCATAGTTTTGCTTCGTTAGAAGTTACTGCTCATACTGTTAGTGGTTTTTAAGCACCTTACCCTTTGCGTCCTGCCAGAAGACACCGTTTAATGGAGTCCGAGGGGAGTCGTTTGTTCATTGGGTGGGCTATCTACCGGTAATATCAATCATGCAACGTTATAACACGTATTAAGTATATTACATGTACAACTGTTGTTTTCCAACAAATAAAAATGATAAAGCAATAAATGTTTACAAAATGGTTGTGACTCGCGATGTTGGATACGCTTTACACGGATAGTATTTAGGCTTATTTCTAAAATAATTTTCTTCTAAGTTCTATACAACGGTGGTTATAGCGCGCAGTCGCTTTTACAGACACTGTTTGGTGCCTTATATAATAATTAACCAGATATTGAGATTTAGCTCGTGGGTGGTAAAAAGTTAAATTTGAATATTCAAATTAGAGTATCGGTAGATTGGGTATATGAAGTCACTATTGTATGCAGAAACTTTACAACCGAATTATTGTGAGCATATGTATAAAAGTAGTAGAAATGGCTCCTTTGAAGAAGATATTTATTTTCGTCAATACGACTTTACAAGGCTGTGGCACTTCTAGAATGTGCACATGACTGCATAAAAAACCAAGCTGGCTTTGTAAGAGGTAAATCCACGTCATTGATATTAGTATCGGGATGTTTTCACTATTGTTTCTTCGGCACTTGGCCCACACAATAAACCTCTATCAAATGCTTGGCCCTGTTGTTGGTGTATCTGTAACTTAATCAATTTGATGGATTGGCAATAGCAGGAGAAACCCCTCACACCTTCTCTTGGTTCAGTGACAGTAAATGCAGACAGAATTCAAATTCTTCTGACCAGGAAGTCCAATGGATAGATGGGTTATTGTTATGTGCGTGATGTGAAGGCGGTGTGTTCGCACCCTGTACTGGACCCCCTCCGATCTTATTTTGTGCACCCCCTTTGTGGACCTACCTCTTAAACCCCCCACCCCCTTCCCCTCTCATTTTTGTTCAAAATCGGGGATCCGCGCCTGACCTGTGCAAAAAATGTCTTGAGTTTATTCAGAATAAAGATTATAGGCAAAAAGTAGGGGATTACTCCAGACCATTCAAACTTGACCCTCTCATTTTCGTCCTACTTTGAAGACAAATCTAGTGAAGCCCATAAAGTCTATCACTTTAATTTTTACTATTTCAGCAAACAAGGGAAGAACTTTCAATTACATCGAATTATCTATAATTTTATTCTTTCATTCCACAGTCAAACAATGTATATGCGCCATAGTTTATTCATCCTAGCCACTCAGACCAATCCAATACTCAAATGGCCCACAAATTACGTTTGCCTAAAAAGAAGTTGCTTTGCAAAGCTTCTGACGATCGAAGAGTTCCATATGGAATTAACATGGGTTCCACCCAGAGGATGGATGTGTACGTTGGCTTCCTAAGCAGGGAGATTGGTCGCTTTGGCGGCATCCCCTCCGCCACTGGCTTCCTCCTCCAACATGCCAAACGACTTGAGGACTTTGTGTTGCCTCGTATGCCGCAGCGTCTTTAAGTCCCCCGCGTACTGCTGCTCCATGAGCAGCTGTCGCTTCTGCTCCTCCAACTGATGCTGGTGCTCGTGCAGCGTCCGAGACTTGCGAATCAGCAACAACAGTTCGTGACGTAATTTCCGGTTTTCCAATTTAACTCTGTGGGTGTGGGTGTTGAGACATTGAGCGGCTTCCTGGAAACAACGCCACATGACCCGTTATACATATGTATAAGCAGACATGCTCGGCTGTACTAAATTAAAACGCGTTTGAATGGACAACGTACTGTGGACTTGTTGCACAGGTTCTATATCTATTCACCTTAATTAACACAAATAAAGCGTGATATTTAGTTTGTCAGATCAGTACTTCTAGCAGGCGCGCTTGTTCATGGGTAATAGAAACTACCGCGAAACCAACCTTGTTTGCTTGCTTGGCCATGGCCGATATCTTGTTTTCCGATTCTTGTTGATAGTTTCGCTTTTCATCCAGGAAGCGTGACTTGAGCTGTTGTATGGCATCTGAATGCTTTCCTCGCATGACCATCACTTCCCGCTCCAACTCCTTAATGCGAGAGACTTGCTCCTGTTGCAGGTTCTGCAGAGAGAGCGTCCATTTACTCCGTGGCTCTCTCTGATTACAATGCACAGATGGAAATTGTGATTACAATACATTTATTATAGGCTAGCTGCAAAGTTTAACACAGTCGAACTTAATTTTCTGTAGCCACTGCACACATTTTGCCGTGCACTCCTGCAAGTCTTGGACCTATTTTAAATAAGATTTAATACATGCTTTAGTCTCCTCGTGTTTTACCTTATACTCCTGTAAGTCCTCAAGTTCCTTCTTTGTTTTATGAAACAAATGTTCTTTCTGCATCAAAATTTCCTGTAAAGCTAAAAGTCGGAAAGTAACAATTAAAGCTACCTTTGTGTGTATTGACTTACATAACATATGTACATTAAACACCGATCAGGAACCAAAGAACCTTCGTTATTATAGTTTACAACGTATTCACGTGGCTCGCTGACCACTTACTGTGTTCTTATGCCTATTATTCGTCTGGGGAATGTACTCCCACTATGTTAGTCCCCTTAATTACCCCTGACAAAGAAGACGTCATAGGAATCAAGGATTACCTGCTTTCTTTTTATCATACTCCTCTAGCATCTGTCGTTTTTGCTCCTTTAGGTCTACAATCTCTTTCCGATTGTGGTCACTCAATGATATTATTGTAGTCTGTCGCTTGTGTGTTTTCTTTTCCATGTAACTCATGTATTCGTGCTGAAACGTACAAGAAAAAGAACAATTAAGTCTCGAAGAGAGTGAAATAGTTATTCCGCCACTTTTAGGGGTGATAATTTGTCATAAGGGGAGATTTTATTTATCTTTATATCACCTGCAAGTACAAGTCGATAGACTCGAAGAGTCGCTGGTAAATTAATTGTGTATAATACAAATACATAAAGAATGGTTCCAGGTAACCGCTATAATCGATTAAATCAATACGTATGTTATGGAGTCCTGCCTCTTTCCGCTCCCGCCAGGACATCTATTAAAAAACATGATATTTATACTTTTGCCAGTGAATGAATACTTACATTCTCTACTCTAATTTTCTGTGATTCTTGCTGCAGCCAATCATTTTCTTGTCTTCTAATGCTGTATTAAGGGTCGTTAGCTGGGTATTGGCCATATTTGTGGATACGTACATGTGCAAGTACAAAGTGCACGACATCATCAGTGGTTGAACATAGGAACTTGTCGGTTTTTGTAAGCACGATGGAGAGCACAGACTTCAACATGTTACATCATCATTGCAACTATAAGACACACCGTCTTAGGTTTACAAGTCAGTCCACGCAACACGGAGAACATAAGGTGGGAACTCACTTCCCACCTCACATTACAGTACTCAGTGAAGCATGACGTCTTAGACATTTGTTGATCACTGGTGTGTATGTGTTTGTTTACAGATGTATGCCTGCTGAAGTTACATCCACCCAGTTAAATGACGTAGTCATAGCGACACGTCATTCAATAGAAGGGCGGTTGCAGTAGAGCTGCACATACAAGGAAGCAACTGATTAAGCGTGACCTAAGGAGACCCGACCAAAAGAAGGCGTGTCCGTACGGAGGCGTGCCCATCACGAGGTGTGAACATCAGGATGTGTGATCATAAAGAGGCTTGTCCGTAAGGAGGCGTGATCATAAAGAGACTTGTCCGTAAGGAGGCGTGATCATGAAGAGGCTTGTCCGTAAAGAGGCGTGACTATAATGAGGCACGTTTGTAGGGAGGTGTGCCAATCATAAGGCATGTCCGTGAAGAGGCACGTTTGTAAGGAGGCATGTCCGTAAGGAGGCGTGACCATCAAGAGGTGTGTCCATAAGAAGGCGTGACCATCAAGAGGTGTGTCCATAAGGAGGCCTGACTAAAAGAAGGCATGTTCGTAAGGAGGCTATCAAGAGACAATCACAAGGCATGTCCGTAAGGAGGTTTGACCGTAAGGAGGCGTGCCCAAAAGGAGGCGTGACTATCAGGAGATGTGACCATAAGGAGGCGTGACCATCAAGAGGTGTTTGCGTAAGGAGGTCTGACTAAAAGGAGGCTAGTCCGTAAGGTGTGACCATCAGGGGGCTAGTCCGTAAGGTGTGACCATCAAAAGGTATTTCCGTAAGGAGGCGTGACCATCAAGAGGCGTGACCATCAGAAGAATTGACCATCAAGAGGCGTGACTATCAGGAGGCGTGACCATCGGGAAGCGTGACCATCAGGAGGCGTGATTATCAGGAGCCGTGACCATCAAGAGGCGTGACCATCAGGAGGCGTGACCATCAGGAGGCGTGACTATCATGAAACGTGACCACCAGGAGGCGTGGCCAAGGAGGCGTGACCATCAAGAGACGTGACTATCAGGAGCCGTGACCATCAAGAGGCGTGACCATTAGGAGGCGTGACCATCAAGAGGCGTGACCATTAGGAGGCGTGACCATCAAGAGGCGTGACCACCAGGAGGCGTGACCATCAGGAGGCGGGACCGTAAAGAGGTGTGACCATAAGGAGACTTGTCCGTCAGGAGGCGTGTCTGTAAGGAGACGTGTCTTTGAGGACGCCAGACCCTATAGAGACTTGACCATAACAAAGACTGACCGTAGAGGTGTTACCATAAGGAGGCGTGACCATACAGAGGCGTTTCCCTAAGGAGGCGTCACCATAGAGGCTTGTCCGTAACGAGGCGTGATTGTAAGGGTGCGTGACCATCAGGAGGCGTGTCTGCAAGGATGCGTGTCTGTAAGGAGGCCAGACCCTATAGAGACTGGACCATAATACAGCCTGACCATAGAGGCGTGACCATAAGAAAGAGGTGACCGTAAGGAGGCCTGTCTAACCCTTATAGGAGGGCTGACCATAAGGAGACATTGTACTGTAATAAGATGTCTTCCAATGTGATTGCATCATGATTTTTTCGTTGTTAGTGTTGAATAGGAATTGAATAAAGTGGTGCAATGTGATTTTTTCATTGTTAGTGTTGAATAGGAATTGAATGAAGTGGTGCAAGGGAGGCACTGTACTTAATTTAGACATGGACAGAACTTACATCAGCATGCACCAATTATGTGTGAGTCAGTTCCTGTATGTGCATAAGGATACAATTCTTCTACTCTTTTCTTCTGTTGTTCTAATTCACTTGTAAGGCTATCCAATCTGGAAAATATTTGAAAGTTACATTAACAAATTATTTTCTTTTGATACACACTAGACAATAGGGTATGCAGTTGGACCATGATACGATGCCACTTGGCACAAGAATCAGAGTTTTTCTGCAGGAGACAGCGCATATACTGATGTCCAGCAATTCTATTTTCAATTACAAAGACAAAGAGACACACAAATGCGATCTCCAATTTATAGCATAGTCAGTTGCTTTCTTTGGGTATTGCAATATGGTTCATTGATAATCTACAAATAAGAGCAAACATTTCAAATGTTAATACGAGCAGTAAAATGAACAGATTGTATGTTGAAGGCAAAATATATTGATGCTCACATCGCGAAAATGACATTGAAACCAGGAGCTAGACTTTCTGATTGCCACTGGTGAAGCACTTTCTGATTGCCACTGGTGAATTAAGTAGTTGGGTTTTCCAGAGCAATGTCTGTCTCTTGGTACCTCTACATCACATTATTGTATTATCTTTACAAAACGGCTCACTAAAGAGACACTAACACTCAGATCTCAGATTTAGTTCATTGTTCAAGTGTTCAGTAAGATTGCTTAAATGAAGGATACATTACAGCTATATCTTTGCTGCATTAGGTTTAAAGCTTCTTATTTTTATGCTTTTGTGCAAATTATTATTTTGCTATAACTAATGTAATTGTTTTTCAAGAAATTTGCCCATTGCCCCCCCCTGCCTACTGGCACTACATGATGCATACAGACTAATAGCTTAATCTTACCAATGTTTCCAAGAATGATTGATTAAATGATTCATTTAAAATTTACTGAGTGTACATTCAGAAATATCAAATACTAATTTTATACTTTATTGACCTGTGATATGTGATAGTGATATGAGTAGAGACAGTGCCATATAGATACATCATGTTATGGCGAACTGTTTTCTGGCATTGATACCAATTTAAAATACTTGTTGTAATATACATATATTTTAGATAAGTATCAGGGATAGGAGGAGGGGTTTCATGAATAAGCATCAGAGGTAATTATTACCAGGCCTGTCTCCAACGCATCACGGGGTGCCGTTAGAGCCAGGCAGCATTTGCTGTCTTTGCGATGTTGCAGCGCATATTTTCACGTATAGGGCGCACAGTTTTTAACTAGCCGACAAAATATGGATCTTTCCAGAATCCTTATGCAATTTACTGACCTGGCGGAAGGAAAATACTTTGATTTATTGTCCTAACTTGCAATGTCAGGGCTTTTTCTTGGTACATTTATTCGATCAGCGCCAGCCGCCCCATTATGCGCTGCAACACCGCAAAGACAGCAAATGCTGCCTGGCTCTAACGGCACCCTGTGATAAGTTAGAGACAAGCCTGGTAAAGGTAATTAAGGCCTCTATATACAAAATGATTGCTTATATTATATCTGAATGACTACATAGAGATTTAAATTTTCGTTTTGCCATTATTTGTATTATGGATTGAACACTGACAAAAGTGTACAGTGCCACTGCCAGTATGCCTACTTACCAAATACCTGACTAAGCTTACAACAGTACCTGACAGCAACTAATACTAAGTCCAATCTCCTTCCCTGACATTGACTTTTTTAAGATCGAGGTAGCCTACCCACATCATATATCCCGGCATCAACACAAACCCCTCCCTCTCCTGCACCCTGGGGGTCAAATGGTAAAAGTGGGAGAATTAAGATGTTGTCATTTTACAATTACAGACAGTCTGTTCACGCTGACCATCCTGATGTCTGATCGACTTACTCCTGCTGAAGCAAAACTTCTTTATCCGTTTCCTCTGTCGGCCCTGATTCTTTTCCAATGCTGCCACCTTTTTCGTCTTTTCCTGAGCCTTTTCCACCTTTTTTTCCACCCTTTTTTCCACCCTTTTTGGGAGGCATGTTGTCACATTAACAGTAAAGGGTTAAACATAAGTACCGCAACGAAACATAGATACGCTAGACTTCCCCTCACGGCGTCATCGTTTCCATGGTCGCCATCTTTAGCAACTTGTTTCAAAAATTGTTTCGCACACATGAACAAATAGTAAACAGCCAACACATGAGTTTATATATCCATAATTGTGGCTAAATGAGACATCATATAAATTTGCGTAAAATTTATTAAGTGTTCTGAAACGAAAATAAAATAAAACACGTTTTTTTGGGGGCGGTTGGGTGAACTCCCTCTGCCGGCAGAGTGTGCTCAGCCGTCTGCTGTTTGAAATTGGTTGTGTGAGACCTTTACACTCAGTAGCGCAACTTGCAGACGGTAACTTGCGTCAACACTGGTCAAGCAAGCGTCACTTGCATACCAGTGAACACTTCTTGTATTAAACGAACAGCTCTTCGACGATATTTTGCCAGGCTATTTAATTCATTAATCAATTTGGCTACGTCAAACTGTAAACGCCATAATTTACTGCCCTTAAACCCGTGATTCCCTTATTATCGCTCACAGAAAATAATTCTCTGAACTATTATCGCTCACAGAAAATAATTCTCTGAACTATTATCGCTCACAGAAAATAGTTCTCTGAAGGGTGTGTAGGCCTGACACCCAGACATAGACTCGGGAGACCACTCCGTTGGGTCTCGGTTCCAGCCTGTATTTCCCACAGGGATTTTCAAAAAGAATAGTCACATTTGGAAATTCTGAATTATCTGGAGGCACACTGGGGCTAAATACCACATTTTTGTATCTTTTAGCTAAGCTTATCAAATTCTGCCAAACAATCAGAAAGTTGTATCTGTGTTTGCACATTGTTTAAAGGAAGCCCCAATGTCTGATCCATGCACCATATCTGATTTGGCGCATGCTGGTACTTTTCTCAAATGCAACTTAGTTCTTATGCTCTCGTTAGCATACGACTCTGCTAGAGGGCGCTGTCAGATGCATAATTTGAAGAATTGGACAACAGCAGCATCCTTTGTCACAGAATATATGGTTACACAGTTTAGGAACCATGTTATATTTACAGGCAGCATGCACCAAAAGTTAATATGGCGTCTGGATCAGAAATTGGTGCTCCTGGCATGATTATGCTTGTCACATACAGAATACATATAAAATGCTAGCAGTGTCCCAGTCAGTGAACTTATTATAACACTTTAACAGCATATGATTCATTAATTTTCATGTTTT
Source organism: Arenicola marina (assembly GCA_964019135.1). Taxonomy (NCBI): domain Eukaryota; kingdom Metazoa; phylum Annelida; class Polychaeta; family Arenicolidae; genus Arenicola; species Arenicola marina. The sequence goes on from OZ025251.1 coordinate 4,105,233, forward strand.
TTTTATGCTGGCAGGAAAAGAAGCTGATACAACACTGATAAAGCCTAAGGAAACTTGGCCTCCTGCAAATCAAATAGAATCATGGCTATGCCAAATGCAACAAAAGCTGCCAGTGATCAAATACTCCAACGAAGAAGGAATATTCAAGGATCAATTACTTTCAAACCCCAGAAGTTACATCGTACTGTACTTACCAGAATGGAAGGTATGTCAACACTTTTGCCTTCCAATTGATGTTACTGATGTGTAAGTACTATGTACAAAACCTGTGGTAATTCTTTGCCAATTTTATATTGTAAGTGTAATAACTATATTGCTACTTCAGATAGCAGCGAAGGACCTCTTCAGTTTGATCTATAAGGGATGGAAAGAGTATGTTTAAGTACTATATACAAAACCTGTATTAAGTCTTTGTCAATGTTATATTGTAGGTGTAATAGCCATATTGCTATTTCAGATAGCAGCGTAGGACCTTTCAGTTTGATCTATAAGGGATGGAAAGAAAAGAGAAAAATCAGAATTTGGACTCGGACTGCAGCTCACATACGAAGTCTGTGCACTGGCTATGTGGCCGCATTTGACAAATACTGGAATATGGTAAGTGCCAATACTTTTATGCAGGAGGACACTCATGTATAAGAGATGGGCTGTATGAAGTGATAAGTTCCACTGTAATCACTTTGCATCGTCGAAAAGACTTGGTCATCTGTATTGAGATTTAGCACATGAATCCCTGTTTGAATAGACAGTGCATGCAATATCGATTTGATTTTGATCTATCAAGATGAGAGTGTTTCTATCTGTTCATCTATTAGACATGAGAAGGTGTGAGTCTTACTAGTGGAACCTATATAAACAAATCACTGTGATGTCTGCGTCATTGTCAGGTGCAATAGACCACAGAGGCCAAGAGGTCCTGTGTTCGAATCCGGGCCTGGACACCAAATCTGGAGCGTGTTTCCCCCATTCATCATTCAGGGCGGTTCCTTGGTCCAGTGTAGCGCTTGTGTAAGCGGGAAAAGCTGCCGAACACACCAATTCATTTCATTTCAGGTGCTCAGGGACGTTGATGAAATCTACCGCGATCCAGTGTTGTATCGACAACAGATTGGTGAAACGAAGAAAAGGATCAAGTGCAAGGTACATCCCAGATATACGTCGTCGTTGTGGTCTAAGGGATTAGACATGGCGCTTGTGTTCGTGAAATTGTTTCCAGAAATCCTTTGCTGCTGTCTAACAACATCGATGTTTGTAAGAAGCACTGACCCCCTTGCCTCCAAACCAACACTTCTCGGGCTATTTAGTAGATACAGACGAAGTTACATTTTCCTTCTTTCCGATTTAGTATCAATGTTGTTAGCATAGTAGAAGGGATAAAACCAACGATTCGTTCGTTCCTTGTGATTTGTTTTATCGAGTTTTGTTTACGTTTTTCTGCAGAAGAAGAAGAAGCGGTTCCATGATAGGGATGAGGTGGTGGTGGCGGGCGGCCCGGGGGAGGATCCGGCGTGGGACGGTTCTCACCCCCTCGACCCCCCGGACCCTCAGGTTCCTCATACACTCCAGGTGCCAGCTGCCACGCCACGCCACCAGTCGTCGGAACCGATCCAAAGTGAGGACTCACCTCAGGACGCAACACGCTGGCGTACTGTCGCCGAGAGACCGACCGCTCCACACCGCCGGGTGGGAGGTGCGTCATCAGGGGAGCACGTGACTCAAGATTGGGGGGTGACAGAAGGCTGCACGGCGGAACTTGGCTCGAGCGCTGTGGTTTCCACGGGCTTGTGTGCGGACCCACTACACATTACCGCGTCGAGCCCGCTTCGGATTGACCACCGCGATGACGGTGACCTCAGCGCCGCATCGAGCGCAACGCAATCACGTGACGGGGGCGAACAGACGCTGCCAGATTCTCGCTATACGGTAGTAGGTGCTATTGCTTCTGATAAATGTTCACCTGCGATGTTTATCGCGTCTGGCTCAGTGGGCGAGGGACTGTCTAGTGCCCCGTCTATGCGCCAGAAAGACGAAGAAAGTGACCCAAGTCTGTGTAAGCGAGAGACGCCTGACAGTGATCCGGGTGAGGATTCCGCTCCCGAGCAATGGCGGCCAGAAGAGGATCCGGAGAGCATGGATAATCTCGTGTCCAAACTTGAACTCCTGAAAAATCAACTAGACGAGTTGTCGGCCAGTGATGATGATGATGATGATAACGCGCGTCAGTCTTTGAACTCAAGCTCTGCTGTAGAATCTGGCGACGACGTCCAGGCTGAGGACAGTGACTTCGTGGTCATTGACAGCGCTGTGTACGACGAGGAGGACTTCCCTGACGATCCTTTCCCCGCGGTTGACGAGGCCGGTGATCTCGCCAAGGGTGCGGACGAGGATTTTCTGACGATAGATTCTGTCGGTGCAGACAGTGGCGGTCAGGGGGCCCCGGGAATGTCAGAGCTGGGCGGTAACCCTGGTGATCGCCACCGATCCTACGCGACACGGCACCGGGAGCCGGAGACTAAGGACGGGCGACCGACGCGTGAACCCCGTGACCGCTCCAGGGGATCGAGAGCGGAGCATTCCGGAAGGATGGATTTAAGTCGTGACAGCGACAGAGACCGGAAGTCCTCTGGTCGGTCGCGGGAGAAGCTGGATGATTACAGGCCACGCGGGGATTTTAGCGATGGGAGTCGTAGCCGTGAAGCGCGGAGGGACGCCGGCCAACATCGGAGGGACAAGCGCGGCTCTCCTGGCCCTGGCTTGGCGCTGGATCGGGACAAAGGCAGGCGGGCGGGTGGGTCCAGCGGGCGGGACACGTGTCCCAGGGACCGGATCAGGGAGCTGGGAGATGTGGGGAGGTCTGGGTATTCACAGTCCTCGCGGAGGGTCCCCCACGCCAGTGTGAGGGAGGACAATCGGAGAGCACGGGGGTCGGACGGCTCTGGCGACGATCAGCGTAGGAGTGATCGTAGCTTCCATCGCGATGCTCCTAGCGGTGAAAGCAGGTCTAAGTACACGTCCCCAGGTCGGCGGTCCAGAGATGGGGCCAGCTCGTCGCATAGGAGCCGAGTAGAGGATGTCAGTGTTCAGAACCGGGAAGGCGCTTCTCGCGGACAGAGAGTTTCGCGGGAGAAAGCCAGAGACGCGCTCGACTCTGGTAGACCAAGGCACGAGGCGGCACGCCGTAGCGACAGCCCGACAACAGACAGCGGGAAGAAGCATCTACGCAGAGACCACAACAGACAGCCAGGAGAATCGTCACGTGCCCATCGAGATGTACGTGGGAGAAGACACGAAGACCCAAGACGTTTGGAGGTCGAGTTACCTCACGAACACGCAGAAGCAGACGGACGCTCAAGAACGGCGGACGCTAGCGAGGTCCGGCACGGCCTCACTGGTGTAGCTTCAACGCGTCAGCGTGGTGACACTGACACTCAGCGCCCGGTGACTGGGAACAGAGGGCCCGGCGGCACAGACCGTAGTGCCGCTGATGTCAGCGGGGCCTCTGTCCAAGGTCGAACGTCTAGTCGCGCGTCTCCTCCTCGCCAGCCGGATGCCCGTGCTTCACATCCATATCGGTCCAAGCCACAAGACGATATCACGTCTCTCGGGTCACGTGGTGCCGAGACCACGTCCGTTACGTGCGTGTCCGCAGAAAGGTCAACTGAACCCGAAAGCGAATCTGACCCCAAGCCAAAAACAGCTTCGGAGTCGCCTGTTACGGGGGGCGGACAATTCTCAGGTCTGATCCACAGGCACATGAATCAGCTTTTCATCCGCGGTGACAATGTTGTCATGGTGTCTTTCCTCGATTGTTCATGAACCTATTTATTTAGTGATTACACTTATATTAATTGGTCTGTGTGCGTTACGTGTTCTTGGTACCAAAACCTGAAGCATCAGTAATGATGCCAGTCACTCACTTTGTTACAGTAATGTTATTAGCTACATCAGTTATAATTATATGATGTAATAAAGCTGTTCAGGATTTGGTTGCAATACATAAAATGCTTTACAATATGTTGAAATTGCATGAATGCTTATCTGAAGTATCTTTATTTTTGAAGTTTATACATTACTTGAGGAATGTTCGTTACCTGGTTATGTTAAGTACTTGGATGATCGTTCTGCCCGGGTAATGTCCAGAACACGAAACGGCGTTCTTCTGTTAAAACGCGTGCTTTTGCCGCACATAGAAGAGACTCTTCTTAATAAAGACTTAAATTTGTCATGCGTTAAACGCGCCATTTTAATTTAAAATCCCGTTTTTGGCCAAAAACGCGCTTTCCTCTACAATTAGTTAAATTCAGCGACTCGACGCGCAGGAGATACTAAGTCGTGGGAACGAGATTAATCCTTACGAACTCTATACTATGTCTTACGAACTCTATACTAAGTCTTACGTACTCTATACTAAGTCTTACGTACTCTATACTAAGTCTTACGTACTCTATACTAAGTCTTACGTACTCTATACTATGTCTTACGTACTATATACTAAGTCTTACGTACTCTATACTAAGTCTTACGTACTCTATACTATGTCTTACGTACTCTATACTAAGTCTTACGTACTCTATACTAAGTCTTACGTACTCTATACTAAGTCGTAGGAACGAGATACTAAGTCGTTAGAACGAGATAATAAGTCTAGGCACGAGATACGAACTCCTGTTAACGAGAATGTTTTGTTATTCTGAATGTCCCAAGCCGGGCTCCGTAGTTGTCAACGATATGTCCATGTGTTCTAGGTCAGAAGTGAACCATGTCATGCGGTGAATATCATTAGATGTGGCGTGTTTGATTTTGATCTATCTTGCGAGCGTTGTTACATCACGCGTCGTTGGGCGCAGTAACAGTGGCTGCATTTCGTTGGTAACCCGGGTATCTCCCTAAGGTAAACCGAATACGCACATTTCGCATCGGTATACCTCTCGACACTCCTGTCGCCCGGATCGGTGCGAGCGCATTCATTTGGCATGCCGCTTGTCGATCTTCCGGCAGAGGGCGCTCCGCTTAATCCATTTAGTGATGTGAGGAACGAGCTCCGGCCCTCTGCCGGCAGAGTGGCCGCTGGTTTGCAGCCCAAAACAGCACGGGAAGATGGCGGCTGACAGCGAAGTGACGCTGGTTCCAGAGCCCCTGGCCCGGAGTCCCTGGTCATAACCGGGGGGCAAGGAGGCATAACCGGTGTGCACATTTCATTGACATACGGGGTGAGTTCGGGTATGCGAGCGGAGTAGTCGCGGAGTGCATAAGCGAACGCGGAGATTGTGGTCCGATAGGGCGGTCACGCGGTACATTTTACTCCCAGACCTTTTTTTTTTGTCTTTTATTGTTCTGGTAAAATCAAGCAAATCGAGCGGTTATACATAATCAGAGCCATATCTGGCCGTATAGGCGTAGCTATACATAAAACAAGCAGGCACTGGTTTAAAAAAGGCAACTCGAATACATAAACAGAGCCAAATCGGCCGTATAGGTTTGACCTATACCGAGGTAAAATATAAGGGTAGGCAGAAGAACCCTGGAAAAGAAGCGGTTGTTGGTGGCCCTATGGGCCTACTATATTTAATGCCCTGTAAGGAAACCCGTATCATTTTTTCGAAAAAATAGCTCGTGATACGGGTGGTTGACCCTGAAAATTAATAAGTTTGTTTTGGGCCATGTGGGCCTACTGCTTATGCAGCCCTGAAATGAAGCAGTAAATGATATGTGGGGTACTCTAGGTGGCCTGCATCCCTAAAAGGAAATATATAGTCGCGCGGGCCGACTGGGGCTTTAGACGCTAAATAGATACTGGCCTTTAAGGACTTTCGTGGGGTGTATGTTAACGGGACTGAAAATCAGCTGTAGCAGGGGAAAAAATGACGGCCCTTATGGGCATACTTTCAAAAAGTTGCCCTTATAGGGACTTACGAGGAGTTTTGTAAGGATTATAAAAATACTGGCCTTTACAGGACTTTCGTGGGGTGTATGTTGCGTAATTGCAAATCGTTTTTTCATAAACTCTAACGGGGACAAATGACGGCCCTTGTGGGCATAGTTGCAAAGAGTTGCCCTTATAGGGACTTGCGAAGAGTTGCCCTTATAGGGACTTGCAAAAAGAAAATTACGTACGGGGGACCAATGACAGCCCTTATGGGCCTAAGTATTTTTTGTAAAAAGGGGGAACAGTTTGCCCTAACCGGGACTTGCGAATAAAGACAAAACTGGCGCCAGTCGTGGCTTTGAGGACTTATATGCCTCTGGCCATCTACAAAAAATAACGTTCCTTAATATAAAGGACACGGGGGAAGGAAAACATGGATAGAACAAAGCGTTATGCTAATAATAAAATCCAAAGTGTTGCGGCTGGTGCCGCAAATTCCTTATAGGACCGGAGACTTGGGGGGGGGGGGGCGCCTCGTCCCGTGCTGCCGTGGAGGTCCGCGCCTAAGGAAAGGCGGGTGGGGCGAAGGTTGCGGCGCTCGCCGGGTAACTCCTTCCCTGCTCCTCCTGGCGGGGATTCCAGCTCATCCCTCGCCATGAGGGGCCAGGTCCGGGTGGTCTCTTGCTGGTTCTAGGTGTTTAGAAAAAATCAAGCTAAAGTTTAGCGTTGTTCTACACAGAGTATAGTCCCCACACCAGTTATGGATAAAGTCCCCCCTTTTATTCAAATCGTAAAGACGGGCTAACTTATGTTCCTGTAAAATGCGGGCCTTAAGGCTGCCTCTAAAGGCCTGAGCAACGGGGATCCTTCTCCCCTCTGCTACACCCTGTCTACTCAGCCAGACAGCGTGTTTCAAAGAGAAGAGGATAAAATTTACCACTTCTATGGGCACTTCTGATTTAATTTGCTGATACCCGAAAAAGAAGTGGAAACGATCCAGGGGTTTCTTAAGTCCCGTTAGATCTTTAAACATCTGTTTAAAAGTAGTTTTAACTTGGTCCATCGCCTTACAGTTAGTGTAAACGTGGACTAAATTGCCGAGTTCTCCGGGGCAAATCCGGCACATAGGGAATCAAATATTTTCATATTTGTCAGAGCTACCTCAGTGGGTAGGAACTGGTGAACGAATTTGAACTGGAAGTCGGACATCTTCTGTCCACCGATCTGTAAAATATACACTTAAAAACGTCTTGGTGCACAGGAGAGTTAAATACCTGGCTCCATTTTTCTAGAGCTGGAGGGCGGTGTTTCCGCTCTTTTAATAAACGTTGATAAATTAATTTAGTGGTAAACTTCCCGGACGCCACTCTTTCCCCATTACTGTTTACAATGAAAACTCTGGGGCGATCCGCTGGGCCGCTGACCCGGCGCCATAAGGTTGGAAAAAAGGTATTTGGAAATGCATTCTGTAGTATGGTGAAGCGTCTTTTGTTAGCCCGGGTAGGTTTTAACTGAAAAACATCAGAAATGTCCTGAAAAGTTTTAAAACCTCCCTCTTCCCATACGTCTTGAACCTGGCTAATGCCTCGGGACATAAAGTCCGGGAGAAACATCGCGTTAGTGCGTTGTGTCGAAATAATGTTGGGATTCAGAAACAAGTTTTGGTTTAGAATACCAAGGTATGTATCGCTGGACAGGTAGAAGGTGATACCTGCCGCCTGCCAAGCAATTAACATTTCCCTGTAAAAAGTAGGCATGTTTGAGACGTTCGTCCTGTAGGGAAAAATAGTCGAATATAATATATCTTGGCCTATACCGGCGTCTCTATACTTCCCCAAAAAGAATTTCGCCATGATGACCCATGGGAGGCTCCCATTATCTGAATTTAAAACCTTTGCGCCCCATACGACCCTTTGCGCCCTTATTTTAGCTTGTATATCGACCAAATTTAATCCCCCCTGGTCAGATCTTAAATATAGCGTGCTTTTCGCCAAGTGGTGCTTCTTGGACCGCCAAAGGAAGTCCACCATGGCCTGGTCGACCTCCCTGGCGGCCCACTCGGGAAAAGGAAGAATATTTGAGAAATACCAAATGACCGAACTGGCCAAAGAGTTAATAATCGTGATCCTTCCCATAAAGGTTAGGGATCTGCCTTTCCATAAGTTAAGAGTATTTTTAAATTTAGCAATAATAGGATCCCAATTATCCCTTAGCATATCCACATTCCCAAAATGAAATCCCAAAACTTTTACCGATGTGGAGTTAAATTTTATCCCCTCGGGGTATCCGTTCTCCCTTTATAATTCCCCACCCACAGTCCTTCGGTCTTGTCTTTGTTAATGCGCGCTCCAGACGCCGCTTCATAGGTTTTATCTACAGAAAACAAAGCCGTAATGGATTTGGTACCTTGTAAAAGTGAGGTATTATCATCAGCATATTGGCTGAGCTTTTGTCTGCTGCCGTCAGGCAGGGGAAGCCCTATAATTAAGGGTTCCTGCCTGACGGCCGCCGCAAAAGTCTCCGCGACCATAATATATAACAGGGGGCTCATGGGGCATCCCTGGCGCGTACCTCGTGACCAGGAGAAAGAGGGAGAAACATAACCATTATTAATCATTGCACTTGAAACATTTGTATAGCACAAGCGAACCCAACTTATAAAATTCGGCCCAAAACCGAAAGTGGCTAGAGTACGATAGAGGTAGCCCCAGTCTACCCGGTCGAAAGCTTTCATTTGATCCAGGCAGACTAGGGCCCCTGGTAAGTTGCGTTCATTGGCATAAACAATAATATCTCTGATAAAGGCCGTCGTCTGGTGGATAGATCGACCGGCCACCCCACATGTTTGAGATTGGTGGATAATTTTGCCTAAAACTGGCCTTAGCCGTAGGGTTAGACATTTCGTAATGATTTTATAGTCCAAGTTCAGGAGTGAAATAGGTCTCCAATTTTTCAGAAGCTCTTTATCTCCCTTCTTATAAATTAGGGTAGTAATGCCCAGCCTTTGTGAGCTTGCTGGCTCCCCATGTCTAAAGCCCCAATTGAGAACATCCACTAGGGTCCCCCCTATAAGTGGCCAAAAATGTTTATAAAATTCGGCCGTGAGCCCATCTGATCCTGGGGATTTATTATGCTTAAATGTCTTAATGGCATTAAAACATTCTTGAACGGTCAACTCGCCCTCGCACAAGGAGGCGTCCTGAGGGGAAAGAGAAACATTTAACTTTGATAATAAAATATCTTGGGATCTACTATCCGTTGGCTCAGCTGTATATAATTGGGAATAGAAAGCGGCCTCCTCTCTTAGGATGGAGGCGTCGTCTGAAACCGTTGAATTATCTGGTAGACGTAGGGAAGTAATTAATTTAGCATTTGCTTTTCTTCGTTCCAAGTTTACAAAGTATCTAGTACATTTTTCATCCTCCTCCCGATACTGCGCTTTGGCCCTTAAAATAATCCCTTGCGTTAAATGATCCTCCAGTCCCCTAAGCTGGTGCTGAAGTACGGTCACCTCGGCGTGATTATCCCCTCCTTCCAATAATACTGTCTCTAAGCGTTTTTGGAGAGACTTAAATTCCCCTCCTTCCCGTTCCTTTTTCTCCCTACCGTAAGCTATACTCATACCCCGAATAAATGCTTTACAAGCATCCCACCATCTTAAAGGGTTATCAAAATTTCGTTTATATAAGGCCCAATCCCCCCATAAAGTTGCGAAGTTTGCATTAAAAGCTTCTTCCTGTAAAAAAGAGGCATTAAATTTCCACATTCCAGGCCCGCGCCTGGTCTGTCCTAAATCTAGGACTGCCCGGGCCGCGTCATGGTCGCTGGACGGGTATATATAAACATCGGCCTTTTGTAGGCTTGAAAGTAATAAGGGTGAAACGTATATGCGGTCAATACGGCTTTTGGACTTATATCGGGAAGAATAATGGGTGTATTTTTTGACCGCTGGGAGTAAATATCTAAAAGTGTCGGTAAGATTAAAGGTTTCCTTTATCTCCCGAAATTGGGATGCCCCGACCAGGCAGTCCTTAGACGTGCCCTCTCCGGATTTATCGAGATCGAAATCCTCGACAAAGTTAAAATCCCCGACTACGATATACTCTACATGAACCCCTTGGAAGAAAAATTCCCGTAAGTTAGTAAGAAAGGCCTTTCTGTCCCTAGGGACGTTGGGGCAGTAAGCGTTAATGATATTAATAACTTGGTCTTGATATTTAAACAATATACTTAAGACCCTTCCCTCTTCATCCCGCTTTAAATTACAGAACTCGATGTTAAGTTTGGGATCTACCCATATACACACGCCCTTTTCCTTGGACCCTGAAAAATTATTATAGAATAGGCTACCATTTATGTGTTTAAAAATACGGGAGAGTTCTCCGTAAGCCGTGGCATGCGTTTCCTGTAAACATAGTATGTTAATATGATACTTATTAATAAACGCCAAAAGCTTCTCTCGGATGGTATCAAAATTGTGCAACAAACCATTAATATTAAGGGATATAATTTTCATGATGGTTTGGGATATTTATCGACTCCTCGTGGGGTGGGGTGAACAGAACAGGGCGTCGGGCATTGTCAGTGTTCAAGATCGGGTCCGGGGACAATAGCGGTAGTCATTTAGGGGGGTGGCCTTGGGTGTTATCTCTCAGGACGGCGACCCAGCGGGGGGGGTTAAACCCGCAGCTGTTGACTTTGCTCTACGCCCTCCCCGCGTCCTACTCCTGGCTCGGCGTGATGCGGGGGAGTCGGACCGGTCCCGACATATCTGGGGCATGCTCTGGTGGGTGGCCCGGCGCTGTGTCGGTTGCGTGATTGACACTGACTTATGCAGCGGGCTAGTGGCCCCCCTCTTGAGTCCCCGCGTCGGGGTCAAGATGACGCAGTACTCGGACTCGGACGAAACAGCAGAGCTGGTCCGGGTGCTGTGTGTGTCTGTCTGAGGGAGGGGCTTGAAGGACAACAGCACCTCCATGTCCAAGGGGCATGTCCCCGCGAAGCGAGGCGTGGCTTCGGTCGGGCCATGGAAACCCTGCGGCCCACTCTCAAAGACTGAGTCCGAGAGTCTCGTGGGGGTCGGGGTTTTGGTCGGGGTCGGGAGTCGTTCAGTTCCGTCGGCGTGGGGTTCGGCGTCACCAAGAGAGGGGGGTCTTCCCTCCTGAGCGGGACTTCCCACTGGCTGAGTCACCTCCTGGAAGGGCTGTTCCCCGTCGGCTTTCCCCGAGTCGTCAGGGCCGTGGGGCGGGGCCTCAGGGGCGGGGGGCGCTCCTCCCAGACCTTACTCCCCACACAGAGGAGTACCGCAATGACGGATCCAGGGGATCGTTTCACTAAGAGTTACCAGCTCGTAACCCTATCTTCTACATGCTAATTTAACGACGGATCGTAATTTTACGAGCGACTGAAATAAGCTTTATACTGCGATTATTGGGGTGCAGCTGTCTTCGTGCACTTTGTTTTCCCCCAATATTATTCAAAATTATGTTCGCCATATATTTATAATGAATTCAACAAATTTCATTTCTCTTCGGGCCAGCAATCCAATTTTTTAATTTTACGATCAAAAGTTACGAGATCTTATTGAAATGATCCCCAGGGGGGGGGGGCGCCTTTCACGACTCACACAATCGCGGTATATGTATACGGTATATGTTTTGATGTCAGATACACGGATAAAAACCTTGTGAAATGGATGGATATATTTAATGTCAACCTGTTACAAGAAACGCATAGATAATTAACAAATGTTTGTACATATGCACTGATTTCAGTCACCCATTATCAACAAATCGTGGCTGTAACACGCTCAAACAGGGATATTAACATATATATTTGTATTGCGATATAAACAATTAAGGTATCATAACAAACTGACCTGTTGAATCAGACTGATGCCTCAAGGAATTTTATACAAGAACAGAAATTAAATGAATACAAACTAAACAAGCGAACAACACGTACCACCTGACACGCAAGCTTTACGAACATATACGTTACATCGTGTAAATGATATATTGAAAATGTCATGTATTATACAGCACTTCTATATATAAATATTGTTTATGGTCAATTGATTTTGGCAAATTTTTCAGACCTTGATAAACAAATTTAATGATTCATGCTTTAGTTTTAAATACATTTGCAATGCAATGCATTTTGCTGTGCAAAATGAAACCCTGACAACTGCCAAACCATGTTAGTCCAGGCACATAGTCTAGCTCATAGCAATTTGTCTCGTTAGCGGCGACAACAACTCGAGAAGTTGGGTTTATAAATTTATTATTAGACATGCACTCGGAGGTAAACATAATCCCCCCGAGAGTTAGATACCAGGTTCTACGGCCGTAATCAGAGTTAGATACCAGGTTCTACGGCCGTAATAAAGTTAGAGCCCAGGTTCTACTGCCGTAATAGAACCAGATATGAGGTTCTTTTGTCGTAATAATGATTGATAGCGTAGATACCGCGATCTATGTATTTGATCAGCACGCTCCATCTAGGTACAACGTGTCTGTGTCAATCAGTACCAAATGCCAAGCTGGATTCTAACCATCACTGGTATCACCCTACTATCTGTTCGTTCTGCAGTTTGACGTCATGTGACGTAATTGCCGGTTGGAAAGTCTCAGCCAAGAATTTGGTGTACATCACTTTTCCCGTGAGATCTTCGTCGAACTGACTGAGAAGCTGGTAGATCTCCTCTTCGTCGAGAATGACATTGGCTAGTTTCAGCACCGACCGGAATTCTCCCACAGAGAGAAAACCTTCGTTGTTCTTGTCAACCTTTTTGAAGGCGCGGCGCAAGTTCTTCCAGTTTCCGGAGAGCTGAAAAGAAGTTGAAGATATTTCTTTAGGGGAATCAAAGTAACTTGGTAAAGCACGAAGTTTATCGGCGAATGTATGCTGTGTTTATATATAGTCACAGCAAGAATAATGCATACACTAGACTTGGTATCAGCGCTTTCTTCCTAACCGTCTTGATTCGCGGGTTTTAAGGACATGAATTCCCGTGATTTACAGGTAAATAATTACGAATTGTATGAAATAAGCCATGAATACTACATCGCCGTTCACTGTCATTTTCAAACAATTTATGTTCATGCGTCCTGATTCAAATCTGATGTATGCTTAATTTTATTATGTATCTTTGAATCTGAAAGGCGGGATACCTAACAATAGTTTCTCGATAAATCTGTTGTACACTAGCAAAATGTGGACTGTAGTTGCGTCGTTTGCAAGTGTGGAAGATCGCTCACATGTGGCATAGAGCAGTGGATAAAAGTGGCTTACCATTTGGCGAATTTTGGCGGTAACTCCCCTGAAGCCTCTCTGTGGTGGTTCCACGATGTCCGAAAGGGGCAGCTCCGACTGAGGGTGTTGAAGCAAAGTGGCCATGTGGTTTCCGTTTCGCCACGCCTGCTTTCTGATGGCAAACGGCTTCAGGAATTCTATGTAGGATATTCTGCAAGCATATGGTAATACTTCCACTAAAAACTTGCCTCACTCTCCAGTGCGTCTGTTAAGTGCCACAATTGGCGGACACCACACCTTTAGGATCAATCGGATCAGATACAATATCACTTCAATTGGAACAAGTCTGTCCATCTTCCATGTTAGAACGCACGAATTGGACTTTAATAGTAAATGGCAGGCGTGAGTAATGCATGAGCTATGCTGAAACTATGGTTCGCCAACGACCGACAACTCGGATTTCAGTATTCAGTATTCGTCTACCGCGCACCAATTACTGAAATTTATGTACATGTGTATTTATATCCTGTAGTGACTCAAATAGCATAAGATAAAATGTTATAAGTTACACACCTTCCGTCTTTGATAGCAAATTTCTTGCAGAGTAGGTCGGTCTCGTGCGTGGTGAGGTGGACGCAGAGCTCGGAGAGAACATCCCGGAACTCCTCCTGGCTCACGCATCCGGTCCCGTACGGGTCCATGGACACAAACTCCTTGCGCAGGTCTTCCCACATATAGTCGATCTGGTCAAACATGTTCAACATATTAAATAACGGCAACTTTAAAAATGCAGAGCAACGGTCGCCTGACAGGATGGACTAGGACCGGTTACTGATAGGCTGGCTCCGACCGGAAGGACTAAAACTTCCGGTCGGCTAATATAGGCCGGCACCGACCGGAAGAAGTAGGACTTCCGGTTGCCAGATAGGCTGGCACCCACCGGAAGGACTAGTACTTACGGTTGCATGACGTCGTATGACGCATGACGTCGGCAGGAATAATTTACTTCCGGACGCGTGATGATGCTGACCGGAAGAAGCTATTAGCCTTTACTGAGATTCTGTGAGTCGTTGCATCGGATAGATATTAACTATTTGTGGGCTTTATTATTATATTGTAATAGGATCGCACACACTGCAGTGGTTGTAAGGGTTTCAGAAATTTGATCAATAAGACCACTAAATGCGGGTCACATTGCTACACGTGTTTTCAACCAGATGTCTGCCCACCTTTGATCTCAGGCTGTCGTGGATCATGTCGGCCGCACAGTTCAGCTTCCTGGAACGCAAACGGAAGTCCCAGTCTCCCATCCTGGGAGGCATTATCTTGGCGTTCGGGAAGGCTGCCGAGCGGAGGGTGTAACCGAAGTGGCGCGTGAACTGGTGGAAGTCCAGCGTCTTGTCCTGGTTCGTGATGAAGGTCTTCCAAATGTCGCGGATCTCGCCGCGTGTTACTTCGGGGTCAAGGTCGAATCTGGAAGAATGTGTCAAGGTCAAGTTAGTATATTTTAGAAACAGGATCATTTATGTGGGAATGAAGTACAACATATAATTTCTTTATATAACTCTAAAGTCAAGTCAAAGTCAAGTAAGTCGGTATTTTGTATTTCGCCGGGGCCAGTGGAACATATACGACACCATTGCTTTGGTTCCCTAAGCTAAGGAAATGCATGATCTTGTGTCACCTAACGGAGCCTTCTGATGCGGTCCAATGACCAAACAGTACGTGAAGACGTGGTGTTGATCAGGCCAACCATTGATGGAGCTGTTGGTATATATCTCTGGTTACCGTTGTAGCAGCTTGTACATCATCTCCTGGGAGAGCCGCCGACTGTTCAGCTCGTCCAGCTCGTAGAACGCCTCCTCGACGGCCTGGAAGTTGTTCTTTATCACATCCCGGATGATCCGGAAGAGCTCGGGGGCGGGTCGCCGTGGGCGGGCGTCCTGCAGGAGGGGGTTGTCGCCCGGCTCCACCACCAGGCGGTCGCAGTGGGGCTCCGGGCGGTCGCCAGGTGGCGTGATCGGCGGCGGCGATGGCGTCGGATCAGCCGGCAGAGCACCGATGGGTTTGTATTTTGGTTTGCTTTGCTCCATGTCGGCGAACAAACTCGGCGCTTTCCCCCTGAAATCAACGCAAACGTTAATTCATAATCTTCAAATGCGTAAACTGTTGCTTAAATTAAATTTACACAATCATTTTGATTCTAAAATACCGGAAAACTCAAAAATAAACTACCGACAAATTCCATAGCGGGAAAAGTGTAAGTCAGTTAAAACGTTCATGCTGAATAAGTTAACAGTTCATCGTTTACATACTTTGTATCGAACTGCGCCATGAATTCTGGGTAGCGGACGTTGCCGTCGCGGTCTGTGGGTACTTGGTCCATCAATGCCTGAAACTGTGTCTCCGTCAGCTCCAAGTCAAAGCGGCTCTCAATGGCTGCCCGGAACTCTTCCTGACTCAGAACGTCCATTCCCAGCTTGTCGATTTTACTGTGAAAAATAAATACATCAATTACATATCCCCATATAACTACTTTAAAGCAAATAATGGCTATCTCTCTCCGACTTAAGTAAAGTTCATAAATATCCTGTTTTTGGATCAGCACAAAAGAATATCACTTACTGGAGTGTGCCCAAAAGAGAAAGGAAGTCTCTCTGGAACATGTTGATGAGTTGAGACTCCAACGCACTGAAGGTCGACTTGGCATCGGGGCTCTTGTTTCTGTTGTATCTATAAAGACATGGTACATAACTATTACACTATATGCACAGCATGTAAGATATATTGTTATACCCGCTTATATTTCTACAACGGCCAAGATTAATTATTAATTCTTATTAATTAAAAAACATGCTTAATTATTATCAGGACGTGTAAATATTATAAATATTAAGCTTGCTATCATTTGTGGAACAAATTATTGATATGAGCTGGATTATTTGTACCTGTGTTTGGTGTCGGTCAGCACGTGATGTGCCATACCCGCTTCGCTGCGGTCCTGAAACCTGTGCAGGAAGTCGATGTAAGGTACTTCCTTACGCGTCGGCTGGATCGAGCAGCGCGCCAGAAACTCGGCCAAGTGACATTTCTCCAACTTCAATCCGAACTCGGCCAGGATATCCAAGAAGTCATCGTGGGCAATCTACACGAAAAGTTAACTATAGCATCAATTTACCTATTAAATTCGTTCTTTTGCGCGATTTTCGTAATTTGGCGATGTTCACCAGATTATGATATGAACTGAAACAATTATTCACGTTTTTGTGCTTCAATCGGTTTAAATATTTGAATTTGCTGCATATTCTCTTATTAAGGTAGATGCATAGATTACATTTTTTTCAGACAAACTTCTTGACATTTTTTCAACTGATAGCAATGTGTATCCAAAACGATAAAATAACATAAAAAAGATATGTCTTTTACCTAATTTTCTGTCAAAATGACGTTGAATAGGTAGGGGGTCACATCTAGTTTTATAATGGCTGTCAATGGAGAATTTTGGAATTTCGACAGAAAATATTCAACAGAAAAAAAACGGCTCAGACAAAGTTAATAAAAATTTGTCTGTAACAAGGTTGCTCCTTGTTTGTTCAAATAAGACAACAAAAATTATGGGTCTTCTACCTCGTTTTTTCGTAAAATGACTCTGAACATGGAAATTGTGCCGGTAATTCTGAGGGTCGGAATGGGTAACATGCTGAACTAGAGACACGACAAGTACTCACAAGATTGAATAAAATACTTGGTGTTATCAAATTTACATGAAAACATTTAAGCAACCAAACGTGTAAGCATATAGGCCTACGACGATGTGGGGGATCGCTACACCGCCCCCCCCCCCCCGCCTCTCCCACTGATTTACTGTGCCTGTGTGGTCAACGCTATGTAATTTGCCGGCTTGTTTCTATTGTCAGCTCGTTCAAAGATATATTTATACATCCCAATAAGTTCTTTAGTTCGCTTGGACTTCCGTGTGTCTATCAATTTCCCTTTACAGCGCATTAGTTTCGCGACTTTGTTACATAAACAAGAAATAAACGATGACGCGCTGCGGACAATAGAGCATTCGCCAGATTAGCCTGGTTCCTTGGCACAACTTCGCTCGCTCGCTCGCTTAGCAAGTATGAGTATGAGCGGCGGTACCAGCTTATCGCCAGATCGCAGCGGCATAGTTCACCAGATGGCGCTACAGTGATGCCGGAAACCTCCTTAAAGAGTATCACGTGACCGGACTCACCAACCCCGTCTTGTCTGTGTCGCGACTGCGGAAGACTTCCTTCATCTTGTAGAAGCCTTCTCTGAACTTCTCCTTCAGCCACTTCTCTATGGTCAGCGAACGCTGACGCTCAACCTCCTTCTTCTTCGGGCTAGGCCTGTTGCTCTGCTCGCCATCTGGTTAAGCCAAGGCACACGACTGAACATGTATCTGACATTACATCTACTGATTACGCCCTTACCATTATCGCAATGCCTAGGTCGATCTTGATACAAACGTATTTTGTAGGTGCATCGTTGTATTTTACTAGCGTTTATTTGTAATTGTAGCTTACGCTGCCCGTTATCTGGCGTTTTATAGTTGATAAGACTGCTGCTGTTGTAATATATTCTGCGCTGCCAACTATCTGGCATTGTACAGGTGTTAACTACATTCTGCTTTATTATTACTCTGCGCTACCCATTATCTTTCTGTATTTAGTATGTCTTGTGAAACCCTTGATGTGGTATCGTATACAGTTCTTAACAATATACAGTTACATTATCAGTGCATATATATCTGAACAACATTCTGGGACCAGTCAGAAACATGTCTCCTCTTACCTTCAGAATATGCTGGGGTAGAGGGCGCATCGGCGTGAGAACCCATGGCGCCACCTAGCCTCTTCATCAGCTCATCCACGGTAATGATTCCTTTGCCCGTGGAGTCGTACCTACAACACGAACAACTGATTTATTCACAGGAACTCGTAACTACGCCTCGGCATATATTGCCAAGATCAAACATACAACGGTCTCTAGGCCTATTTGATGACTGTCACATCAGCGTCTCTCGTGGGGCCCAATACTACCTTCGGCGGGGGTGTCCATGACTACCGACTTATTGGCGCTATCACGTGGCTTGTCGTCGAACAGCCACGACCACAATGGGACAGAAACTTTCGTTAATAGAACCAGCGGGACAGGATGTGGCGTAAACTGTGAACCAAACTCATATATGTTCGATATCCATAGGGAACGCATCATCCCAACTTTCTATAAGGTGACAAGTAGGAGATCAGTGTCAGCATGGTCAGTGACATGTGTTCGCAGGCGTTATAACCTCAAGGCAAGGAGCGATGGTTGTACTGTGCTGGGTTTGAGTAGACCCGAGCACAATCTGTGACGCCTTATAGCCGGTAGCAGGGGGGGGGGGGGGGTGGACGGACCTACCTGGTCCACAGCTTGTTGAACTCTCCGGCTTCCATCACGAATCCCATTCGGCCGAGGACATTCCGGAATTCTGACTTCGGGATGTGGCCCGAACGATCGCCCAGCATCATGTCAGTGACGTCCTGCATGCTACGACAGCAAACATACACACCAACCGAAATTATCTCTGACAAAACGAACATGGTTCGATCAATTTGAAGAGTCCCATGATTAAATTTTATAGGCAGAGAGTGTCGTGTAGCGCTGGTTCGCCAATCAACGCTATCCTACACGCCTCATAATTACCCTCGCGAAGTGCCTTTTAAAGACTATTAATTAAAGCCTTAAGGATTTTTGTCCCAACTTTGTAAGTGATGGCCTGTCTGATTGACCCGTGTATTACCGCAGTTACCTTTGCTGAACCTTCTGCTTGAGGTGCGCGTGTACTTGGGAGGCCGCCATGTTGGTTCGCTCTGTTCTCTGGCGGTGAATGGGGTCCACCCATCTGTAAATACACACACAGTCCAGGATATACCTAATATATTTCCTGAATCTTGATTTCGGAATATTTAACTGATGTATATATGCAGCTATGTTTCGGAAAAAGGAGTGTGCCGAGAACTAATAGAGATTATATCGCTTTGCCGAAATAGGATTGTAACCTTGTCGCACGGCTGGGCCGCGAACACCAAATCATCGTTTTTCAGATTTATTCTAAAAGATTCTCGACATGCTTTAGATCTAGAAAGAGGGTTGTACGGTGCAATTATGACTAAATGTCATTACGCAACAGATAAAGTTACAGCGGCATACAATCTTTTACCGCCAATATTTAACACAATTTATTAACAAGATGATTTTTGCCTTTATACCTTTTATGACGACACAATTTAATAAACGTTGACCGTTACCTTGGAAACCCTGAGGATTCGACTTCTCTGAGCGGCGTGTAGAAGTCCGTGAAGCTGATGGCCAGTTTGTCCTGCAGGCCGAGTCGCTCCAGAAGTCTGGTGAACTGGTTCTGGCTCAGCGGACAGCCCAGGACGGTCAACAGGACTCGGAACAACGCCTCTCTGTGGGACAACAACGGAGCATGAACCCGGGTTGAACAGATACTTGGGGATCGCTTCACTAAAAGTTACGAGTTCGTAACTCAACAACCGATTGTAATGTTACGAGCAACGGACATGAGCGTTACATTATGCAACGGTTGTTAGGATCCAGTTAGCCATCTTTATATATATGAGTTTCGCCATTTTTCATTCCGCTTCCGATGGGCAAAATAAGCACAAAAGTATACGAGCATAATGGGTTTGACGGAACCCCCGGCCGTCTTTATAGATACGGGGATCTCACATCTACCTCTCTTATGGTCATTACATAGTAATAGTGCTAATGTTACTATACAGCCACACCAACCGTAAACTTTAACTAAAATTATGGCTATAACGTGAAGAGAACAGTTGAGACCGAGGCATTCGGTTTGGTCGAGAAACGAGGCGACTGCTCAAAGCGGCCGCTGTATTTAATGGTGCTTTAGGCCAGCTTTGTGTAACCCATGTAACCCACGTGGTAACCCGGGCCATAACACCCTGTGATAATGAGATGAATGATGCGGAGCTTGTTTTATGACCGGATATCCGGCTTGATCGAGCCGCGAGGCAGACGATACTCTGTGGCGCAATGCCAACAGATACAGTGGCGCCCCGCAGTGTTGACCATGGGAACCAATAAAGGTGAGTCATTGATTCCATCTCGACTTGCCGTGGCCGATCGCAAATAAGAGAGGGCAGGTTAACGAGAAGAAAATCCCGATAATGCGAGGTGCCTCGATTTGTTGACAGAGCCTATCGGATCCGAGCTGGCGATATGGGGGTCGCGTTCCGGTTGCTAGGCAGCGCAGCTGATCATGCACGGGGAAACGTTTGCTTGTATAAACGAGGCATGGAATACTGGGGAAATGAATCTGGAAAGACTATAAATAAAAATAGATATGTACACACCTTGAGACGATTCCTTTTTGTTCGGGATCGTTGTCTTTAAACCTTCTCTTCACCTCGTAGTAGTTGTTTTTCACCTTCTCGCGTGAGATTGCTTCCAACTACAAAAATAATGAAGGAGCACAAATTTAGCATATAACGACATTTATGTTCTTCCTGCATTACCAAAGGAATGCCATTGCAAGACAAAAACCCGTCCTTGTGCACATATTCTGTCCATAAAGTTAATCCCCCAAGGAAGTAGGCACTAACCTCGCCCTCACCCCCACCCCCCCCCCCCCCCCCACCCACTCCCCGTCTACTACGTACGTTTAGGCTCAGAACCTCTGGTTTAGGCTGAGAACAATGTCCAGTTCAGCCGTTATTATCGCCAGGCGGCGCCCTCACCTGGTCAATCTCGAGTCTGCGCTGTGTTGACGTCGCGGAGAGGCGGCCGGACGCTCGGCTGGTCAGCTCCCCTCGACTGGTCAGATCCCCTCGGCTGCCATCCCGGCTCTCGAATTCTGCTCGGTTTCCTACGGAAGGAACATCATATAAACTGGAATTGAGCCACCGAACTGTAAAGCTGTAACCGGCGTTCCCTCTGAATCGCGAATCCCCAAGAATTAGGGAGAGCAATAGCGAATCTTTAAGATGAGGACTGTTCAAGACCGCGATAAGAAAACTCTTTAAAAGTGAATTCACAGACTGCTATAACGGATCGCGGTAAATAGGGAAAGGGTCAAAAGTTGCTAACAGCTGATCGCGAAATAATGTCCGAGAATTCCTGGATGCCAATCGCGGAGATCGGAAAAGGTATTCCCTCCCTTCTAAAATGTCTTTGGTCATCTCATATTGTTAGCACTATCCTCATATTCTGATCATAATTCTCATAATTATAATTACAATTAACATCGAGAACTTTTTTTATCGAAGCAACTTAGGCGATATTTCTATATGTTTAGTAGGTCTACGTGCAAACTATGAGGTGAATTCCCTTTTGCTTTCTGATGTAGGCTACTTCTTGGCTGCAAATTTATTTAGAAGGGTCTGGAAGCGGTAAGTGGCAGCAAGCGACACAGGCATATTTGGAAAAAAAATCGACAGTCGACATTGACTCCCAAATTCCGACACTGAGGGTCTGAAAAAGCGCCATCGACATAGTATTTTAGAAAATCGACACTGATATTAACCAAAAAGCGACACGAAACGCCGTAAAAAATCGACACCGGGGGAGAGCGAGTGGTCCGAGAACACATTGCCAGATTGTTATTGTTATAACACATATAATATGGCCGCCATATTTCGACAGGCAGGAGCAAAAACTTCAGAGACAAAAATGGTACAAAACTATATTAAACAGGCTGCGCAAAACATCCATTCTCAAGTGGGCGGCCATCGAAGACCCAGATGTCGAAGGGGGGGGGGGGGGACAAGGCATAACACCGCTGGTCTGTGGTGGTGCCAGACAACCACCCGGGTGGGAGGGAGGCCCCCACCGCGCCTCTTTAACCCACGACATGGCACCTCGGCGCAGAACATAACTTTATAACTCTTCTGGCTAAAATGGCTAACGAAGGCTTTTAGTCTTGTCGCTGGTGTCTCCTAGAGACAATTCAGCCAAAGAGGGTAACATAACATACATTTATTTCGCATCCGCTAGATGGCGCCGTGTATCTAGCACATCACAATGCAACGTATAGAAAGTACACCTTCTTTTTATATCGCACTCTTTGATTCAGCTTCCAATAGCAGGGCGAACGCTGAATCCACAAAGTCCCACCGCTCCGCACCGCATGGTTGCGACAACATTAAGTTTGTTGATATTAACCAGTTTTCTCAACCGGCCAATGCAATTTTGGAGGGAAATTTAATCCCCGTCGACATAAATACACTATCACAGATGAAAACCTACAGCGTCAACTAAAGTAGGGATTAGTTGTCAATCGAGGCCCTGTAATTAAGGGGAGGAAGGGGGTGGAGCTTTGAATGTATCGAGCGAGGGGGGGGGGGGGAGGGGGTACAACTCTATCGATTTGCCACCGGCAGAGGGCGCTCCGCTAATGCTATAATACCCCAATTACAATTATATTATGCCCCAATTAAGATTAGGTCCTAATTTAACCACCAAACTTATATCCTTCATACGACAAAATTTGGTTCTTCATCATATCTATCACCCCTAACAGTTTATTACTTAACAAATTAATCCGATATTCATTCATTTGAGGCCAAAATATTTGCGAACAATTTTTTGGAGAATCGATCGAGGCGTGAAGCTCCTTGTGCTTTGACCCAGTGTTAATTTATAGTATCGCTCAGCTCCTGGTCGTCTCCACGTGTCGTCATCGAAACACAACCTTTCAGCAAAAACAATGCAACCGGAGGGTTGTGACCCCCACACCATGGAGTTCAACCTATAGTTCGACCTTCTTATGGGTTAGCTAGGGTCACGTGAGAGACCAGCGCTATCTGACCTTAACAGTCTTGTACTTGGAAGACAGTATTTGTCTCCACATGTGCGAAGCAACGTCTTTAACTGAGACAACAAAAAGCGGTATTTAATGCAAACGCACCCCTAAAAATATCAAATAGCTCAAACAATAACTCAAAAATGTCTCTTACCAAATATGGGTAGCTTGGTCTTCTCTGGATCTCCAAGGATCACCTCCACGCCTTCCGGAATGGCGCTCCGGAACAGAGGAGACTCCGGGAGGGATCGGCTGACCTTGGAACATCGGGACGCTGAATGCCGCTTGGGTATCAGCGACGGCGTCTCGCAGGTCAGAGGTCGACCTTGTGACGACGATAGGGAGAAGGAAGAGGCGGCTCGATTGCCCTTCCCCTGGCGGGACACCCCCCGGATCCCCAGGTCCCGGGGACTGCTCATCCGGGAGAGAGGGTGGGGTATCTCAGGAAGGCGAATCATCTGTTGCGTGGCCGGGCGGACAACCGCGGAGGCCATGGCGGCTAGCTCCTATGTCCGATATGTCCTATCGATGATTTGTTATAATAATGAAGTCCAATAAATCTGTTTAACGTTTTAAAGCGGAGATGCCTCCACAAGAAGAGTTAGGTGAGTCTGCTATGGTGTAAATCGCTATATTCTTTTTATCCTTTGGCTGTGTGTCTAATGGCGAAGCGACGCGTTGGCTCTTTACCGTCTCCCGGGCGGCCCGGGTTAGTTTATACAGTCAGCGCCGCCCTGGTCGCGCCAAGTACCCCCACAGCCAAGCCGTTGCCAGGGGACACCGGACCAGATGGGTCGCGCCTCCTCGTGCTTGAACCGCCCCCTACCGCCGGCCCTATATAACACTGCCAGGAGGCCGGCAGCGATATCTGAAATAACATCAGTCAGGTGTGGGCAGGTCTGTTACGTAACGAGAACCCTATGCGCCGCTAAGACCATTCCACGAGACAAAAACAGGGTCCTTAGATTACTGCATATACCATGTGGACCTGCTTCAAGTGATGCCGTAGTGCTGGCCCTTTTTACCTCTTAAGCCTCTAATCCGCTCAAACAACCCACCCGGTAAACGCAATCCTCTACTGACGCCCAATCAGTTCCACGCAGTTGCTTGCCAGAGAAACTACGCAGGGTTTGCTACTGCGATACAAAACTATTGGATCACCGACGCTTCTGAATAGGAACTCATGTTTTAGGTGTCATATATGCGTGTTATGATTTATGAGCACGTAACTTGGTAACTGTATAGCAATATAGCATATGCATAGTGAAGGTGTTATCCATCTCTGGGTCAGTCAGCTGGCTAAAGCTTGCGGGTGGGTGGGTGGGGGGCTTTTTTTTATAAGTATAATACTTGTTCAAACAATGTTTCGTGTGTCTAAGGTGTGTTGATATAAAGTTATTTATTTATGTAGGATACCCCGAATAGCATTGACAAACAGTTTGCAATACATTACAGCCTTCTATGTGGCGAAGCAGTGTGCAGTCCAGCTGACAAAATAATGTTTGTGGAACGTTAACCGAACGTTTGCCCAGAGCTAAGAGAACGTTCCGAGGACGTTATCTAGAAAGTGTTCCTGGCGTTACGTTAATGTCGTTTAGAAGGTTAAGTTATAACAGTAACGAAGGAATAACGGTCAAATGATATTATCGGAACGTTAGGTGTTAGTTGGGAGACGTCTACAGCATAAAGCGATTCATTTACTGTTATCAAAAACGGTTGGACGATAAGTTGTTCGCTGAGGCTACTTTTATCGAAACGATTTGGATTACCATATAACATTAATTGGGCTAATTGTTTTCACATGTGCATTTTGGGTAATCAAGGAAAAAATGAACCATAACTGATCTTCACAACGGCTTCGCATGTACACTTGCTGACTTTAAACAAAAGATTTATCGTACAGGTACTTATGGTGGGGAGGGGTTTCCGTTCCTCGGGAATGGACTTTTCACTTTACCGGTAACTGGGAACTGCGAATGAACAAAATATTTCTTCGTTGACTGGGAATGGGGATTACCCGACCGTCGAAAACAAGGATTTTCATTAATCGCCAGTGCTTGGTTCACTAAATGTACTGTATGCATTCGCCAGTGCTTGAGTGACTGAATGTGTATTGTGCACTCGCCAGTGCTTGGTTCAATTAATGTGCTATGTGTGCACTCGCCAGTACTTGAGTGACTGGATGTACTGCATTCACTCGCCAGTACTTGAGAGACTGGATATACTGTATTCACTCGCCAGTACTTGAGTGACTGGATGTACTGCATTCACTCGCCAGTACTTGAGTGACTGGATATACTGTATTCACTCGCCAGTACTTGAGTGACTGGATGTACTGCATTCACTCGCCAGTACTTGAGTGACTGGATATACTGTATTCACTCGCCAGTACTTGAGTGACTGGATGTGCTGCATTCACTCGCCAGTACTTGAGTGACTGGGTGTACTGCATTCACTCGCCATTACTTGAGTGACTGGGTGTACTGAATTCACTCGCCAGTACTTGAGTGACTGGATGTACTGCATCACTCGCCAGTACTTGAGTGACTAGATGTACTGTATTCACTCGCCAATACTTGAGTGACTGGATGTGCTGCATTCACTCGCCAGTACTTGAGTGACTGGGTGTACTGCATTCACTCGCCAGTACTTGAGTGACTGGATGTACTGCATTCACTCGCCAGTACTTTAGTGACTGGATGTACTGCATCACTCGCCAGTACTTGAGTGACTGGGTGTACTGCATTCACTCGCCAGTACTTGAGTGACTGGATGTACTGCATTCACTGGATGTACTGCATTCACTCGCCAGTACTTGAGTGACTGGATGTGCTGCATTCACTCGCCAGTACTTGAGTGACTGGGTGTACTGCATTCACTCGCCAGTACTTGAGTGACTGGATGTACTGCATTCACTCGCCAGTACTTTAGTGACTGGATGTACTGCATCACTCGCCAGTACTTGAGTGACTGGGTGTACTGCATTCACTCGCCAGTACTTGAGTGACTGGATGTACTGCATTCACTCGACAGTACTTGAGTGACTGGATGTACTGCATTCACTCGCCAGTACTTGAGTGACTGGATGTACTGCATTCACTGGATGTACTGCATTCACTCGCCAGTACTTGAGTGACTGGGTGTACTGCATTCACTCGCCAGTACTTGAGTGACTGGATGTACTGCATTCACTCGACAGTACTTGAGTGACTGGATGTACTGCATTCACTCGCCAGTACTTGAGTGACTGGATGTACTGCATTCACTGGATGTATTGCATTCACTCGCCAGTACTTAAGTGACTGGGTGTACTGCATTCACTCGCCAGTACTTGAGTGACTGGATATACTGTATTCACTCGCCAGTACTTGAGTGACTGGATGTACTGCATTCACTCGCCAGTACTTGAGTGACTGGATATACTGTATTCACTCGCCAGTACTTGAGTGACTGGATGTGCTGCATTCACTCGCCAGTACTTGAGTGACTGGGTGTACTGCATTCACTCGCCATTACTTGAGTGACTGGGTGTACTGAATTCACTCGCCAGTACTTGAGTGACTGGATGTACTGCATCACTCGCCAGTACTTGAGTGACTAGATGTACTGTATTCACTCGCCAATACTTGAGTGACTGGATGTGCTGCATTCACTCGCCAGTACTTGAGTGACTGGGTGTACTGCATTCACTCGCCAGTACTTGAGTGACTGGATGTACTGCATTCACTCGCCAGTACTTTAGTGACTGGATGTACTGCATCACTCGCCAGTACTTGAGTGACTGGGTGTACTGCATTCACTCGCCAGTACTTGAGTGACTGGATGTACTGCATTCACTGGATGTACTGCATTCACTCGCCAGTACTTGAGTGACTGGATGTGCTGCATTCACTCGCCAGTACTTGAGTGACTGGGTGTACTGCATTCACTCGCCAGTACTTGAGTGACTGGATGTACTGCATTCACTCGCCAGTACTTTAGTGACTGGATGTACTGCATCACTCGCCAGTACTTGAGTGACTGGGTGTACTGCATTCACTCGCCAGTACTTGAGTGACTGGATGTACTGCATTCACTCGACAGTACTTGAGTGACTGGATGTACTGCATTCACTCGCCAGTACTTGAGTGACTGGATGTACTGCATTCACTGGATGTACTGCATTCACTCGCCAGTACTTGAGTGACTGG
Organism: Arenicola marina; assembly: GCA_964019135.1. Lineage (NCBI taxonomy): Eukaryota > Metazoa > Annelida > Polychaeta > Arenicolidae > Arenicola > Arenicola marina. The sequence continues at coordinate 4,132,402 of OZ025251.1, forward strand.
GTGTACTGCATTCACTCGCCAGTACTTGAGTGGCTGGATGTACTGCATTCACTCGACAGTACTTGAGTGACTGGATGTACTGCATTCACTCGCCAGTACTTGAGTGACTGGATGTACTGCATTCACTGGATGTATTGCATTCACTCGCCAGTACTTAAGTGACTGGGTGTACTGCATTCACTCGCCAGTACTTGAGTGACTGGATGTACTGCATTCACTGGATGTACTGCATCACTCGCCAGTACTTGAGTGACTGGATGTACTGCATTCACTGGATGTACTGCATTCACTCGCCAGTACTTGAGTGACTGGGTGTACTGCATTCACTCGCCAGTACTTGAGTGACTGGATGTACTGTATTCACTCGCCAGTACTTGAGTGACTGGATGTACTGTATTCCCTCGCCAGTGCTGTCGAACGATCTTGCCAGTACTACTACAGATGACTGACGCAGACTTTTGCTGGTGTTTACGATTCAACTGCGTATATTAGTCCATAATATCGAGGTTCATCGGGCAATTGTTCTGCACTAAAACAAGATACTAATTTGAGTTCGCATTGCAAAGATTACAGTCAGACCTCGTGCATCCCATAAACCCGAAATCCCCGTTTCCGACACACGGTTAATTACATGTAATGGACTGATTTACCTAATGCTAATTACTCCCAACGAATCTGGCCATTTCTCTTGTTTAGGTCTTTTTTTTTTTGCCGTGTGCGGATAACTGGCCTGCAAGCGATTAGCTCAGTTGCATGGTGTTATAACAACGATTGCTCTCACTTTTAATTGCAATTAGACGCAGCGATGGTTCAGATTTTCGCAGTTTGTCACATTTCATCAAATTTCACAAGGCTGGATACGCAATGAGTTGGTTCGGTAACTGAAGCTATCTTTGAGTCGACGAGGCGTCCCAGGTCAGGCCTCCCGGGTCAGGCGTCCCAGGTCAGGCCTCCCGGGTCAGGCCTCCCGGGTTAGGCGTCCCAGGTCAGGGGTCCTAGGTCAGGCGTCCCGGGTCAGGCGTCCTAGGTCAGGCGTCCCGGGTCAGACGTGCCGGGTCAGGCGCCCCAGGTCAGGCGTCCCAGGTCAGGCGTCCCGGGTCAGGCGTCCCAGGTCAGGCGTCCCGGGTCAGGCGTCCCGGGTCAGGCGCCCCAGGTCAGGCGTCCCGGGTCAAGCGTCCCAGGTCAGGCGTCCCGGGTCAGGCGTCCCGGGTCAGGCATCCCGGGTCAGGCGTTCCGGGTCAGACGCCCCAGGTCAGGCGTCCCAGGTCAGGCGTCCCGGGGCAGGCGTCCCGGGTCAGGCGTCCCGGGTCAGGCGCCCCAGGTCAGGCGTCCCAGGTCAGGCGTCCCGGGTCAGACGTTCCGGGTCAGGCGTCTCGGGTCAGGCGTACCAAGTCAGGCGTCCCGGGTCAGGCGTCCCGGGTCAGGCGTCCCAAGTCAGGCGTCCCGGGTCAGGCGTCCCGGGTCAGGCGCCCCAGGTCAGATAATCTGTCCTCCTTTATGTTGGATTCATGCAGTTGAATGACCCTGTACCATGCGGAATCGTGCTTGGAACCTTTGTCAGTGGGCTTAATTCGACGGACAAAGAAGGGAGGGTTATATGGGGGAGAGGGGGGGTGGGGGCACACAGCTATTGATAATGAGAATGTTGAATGTTACCAATGTACAACGAGTCCGCAATAAAGTGACATTCATCATTAGTTTCCTCTGAATTGTCTTCCGTATTTGGTAATTTCATGTACAGATCTACATAGCTTCCCAAATAGTGTCATTTGCCTGCTATCAATAGCGATGAATAAATACGCCCGACATATTTCTCAGTGTGATACCTAGGTCAAATGGTTTGTGTTGTTTTAATTAAATTTGCGAGTCGGAATAGACATTACAGTGGCGGATCTAGGAATTTGCCAAAGGAAGGGGGGGGGGGGGGGGGTACAAGTCTGAAAAAGGAGGTACACTCGTCATTTTGGCGTCTAAATTGCCGCCGAAAATGGACAGGTCTTGTTACGCCCTAAAAGGTGGGAGGGGGTGGGAGCCGTTGTGTGCGCTCAATGTTTTACGTAACGCCGGACTCCTGTGCCCCCCCCCCCATCCACCCCTGAATCCGCCACTGCATAATAGACCCGGGTTAGAGAGGGGCGACTGAAAATTAGGGAGTTAGGGAGAACAGTAAGGAATCTCCAAGATTAGGACATTTCATTTAGAGCTTGGTGCGAACATTTTGTTTATCATGGTGATATCGCGAATATCGAAAAATTCGCAGACTGCTATAACCAGGGAATCACGGTAAATAGACAAAGGGTCTTGGCGATGAACCAGGAATTGTGCGGATAACGATCCCCAAAAATTGCCAACAGCTGATCGCGATCGAATCTCTGGATGCCAATCGCGGGGATAGGAAAAGGTATTCCCTCCCCTCTATAGCTGCGACTTAGAGCGGGTCAACTGAAAAAAAAAGTTAGAGGTCAAATACCCCTTCCGAGCAGATTTGGAGGCAAGAACAAGTAGGGGGAGGGGGGGGGTTGCTTTACCGCGGAACCCTCCCCAAACCAGAATTGATTAACCACCCCTGTCTCTTCCACAGGCGTCTATCCGCCCCCGTCCACGGAGCGTGAGGCCATAACCCCACCACGGCGCCCCTAGCGGAGTGAGTCGGAGACAGAGAGTGATGCTGTGTTGGGGGCGGCACCAGCCTAGATGAATCAGGGAACCAGACCAAACGGCCAAAACGAAGCAACATGATCATGGTGAAATCAAAGAAAATATTGTCTGATGCCGACAAACAAAAACGTCCGAGAAGCAAGAAGCATAAGACGACATTGTTGTTCGACGACAAAGCGAGAGTGTGGGTTTATGAAATTAAGTAGCTGATCTGTATTCATGAATAAGCTTTTATGTCTTGCTCTAAAGCCATTCGTTTGAGCGATAATTGGCTGATTTAGACCGAAAATCAGGGGTAGAGTTCTAATTCGTTTAGTAATGTCTAATAAAGGAGCGGATAAAACAACTGCTGAAAGTATGGTAGAAGATACTGCCAATAATATTATATTATATAAGGTATGGGGTAGCCATACATGACCATTACAAGCAGAGAGCTGTGTAAGGTCTAGCCCTGTTGCATGCCCCTCCCTGGCTTATCCGCTCTGGGGAGCGGGCCGGAGGGCCATGAAGCCAGTGTCGGTTGCGATTGTTGATTTAAAAATCAGCGCCCTTCGGCCGTCGATTGCAGAAAGTACAGAAACAAACGGTCCTTATTAATTTGTCAAGGAGTTCTTCATACCTTTATAGTTCCAAGGGCAATGAGATTGAAAACAAACAAAATCCACCACTTTTTGTACTGGTGAAAATTTTCAACAACTCTCCCCGCCGCCGTGTCGCTGTTACGTCACAGTTCTCGTCGATCTCCCGGCAGAGGGCGTTACGCTTATGCCATAGTCCTAGGAAAAATTGTGATGCGAGGAACGACCGTTTATTTCTGTACTTTCTGCAATCGACGGCCGAATGGGCGCTGATTTTTAAATCAACGCTCACAACCGAAACTGGCTTCATGGCTCTCTCTCGTCTCCTTTAGGTGCGAGGTCAAGAGAGCCATGTGTCAAGGCTATGTAAGGTCATACCAACAAGCGCACGTTTGCTGTGACATCGCCACAAGCATCCCTTCCGCTAACTCGAAATACTTAATATCTTCTTTATTCTTATTTCTAATGTGAGGTAGGTGTTATAAAGGCTAAACTCACGCACAGACTGTACAATTCCTATTCCTTTCCAAGCTTTTTATTTCACATCACCCTGTCTGCCTTGGCGCAAGTGCCCCCAGGCAAGCCCGCTTCTCTAGGGGCACAACGGTAACCATGTTAAAATCCTTCGACGTTAGTAGGGAATCGACTGTAGCTTTTATTATAATGTGGGCGCGTACAATTATAGAGCTTACGTATTCTATATACCTTGTTCTATCTTCTGACATCAAGAAAGTGTGTCAACACTAGATTGTTGCTGTCATATTTTCGCGAACAAATGTTGGAGCATGCGACTTTTCGCTACCAACCGCCATGCATATGCAGCGCCACCTGGCGAATCCCGCCACCATTTGAACCATCTGTAGCCTGGGTCCCAAACTTTGTAACAGTCAATACCCGTGAAAGAGGGCGCTGCTGTTGTCCTTAAGTTCAAAGTGAGCGACTGACAAGGCCCTCTAGCGGAGAGTCATATGCTAACGGGGAGGAGGAACCAAGTCGCATTCACAGGTACCGGCATCCGCCAAAAACAAATATGGCGGACAGCTGGTCGGGAACAGTTGTGTGCTCCAACGTTTCTTCGCGAAAATATAACAGAAATAACCTAGTGTCGACACACTTTATTGATGTCAGATGATAGAACAAGGTATATAGAATATGAAAACACGATGATTGTTCGAGCACACAATATAATAAAAGCTACACTCGATTCCCTACTAACGTCGAAGGATTTTAACATTGTTACCGTTGTGCCCCTAGAGAAGCGGGCTTGCCTGGGGGCACTTGCGCCAACCTGTCTGCCATGACAGTTCTCGCGAAGTTCTCATTATGCCTGCGAGATGACGTAGAGGTGCTACCGTGCGGTCTGAAATTGGTCGTTGATTTTTTTTTCGCTTCGTCATGTCCTCTTTATCGGCGCGAGATTTGATATGGAATGTTAGCCATTCTTACAAAAATTAAATCATATATAACATCCATCAAAATAGGATATCAATATTTATGCTACACATTATCACAGGTATACATATGACATATTATTACGATAATAACTAATTAGTTCATCAACATTATACAATTGTTTGTAGATGAAGTGTCTTAGAAAAATATTTTTCTCCAGAAATGTGAGTATAAAAAAATTAGACCCATATCAATATGTTATTTCATTTTCTTCTCATATTAGAAATCTTTAAACTGCCACAGCATATACACATAGACCAACAAATTGTACATAATTTGGGATGGGCCAGTAATAAGTTTCCTTACTTACACCATTGTAGCAGTTTTCTCACAAATTAGCTTGTATATATATATCTAACCTGTTGTAGCCGTGTCCTCTTTTGGAAAATTCATTGTCACAAATAGAGCAAGTTCTATTAGTGATCGTATTAGAGGACATTTTAGATGTAAACAAAGTCTTACTGGCACATCATTGAGAAGCATGTGACATCTCGCGTACACCTCCATATTTTTATGTGTCATATGACCTAAACGAGAACTGTCATGGCAGACAAAGTGATGTGAAATAAAAAGCTTGGAAAGGAATCGGAATTGTACAGTCTGTGCTAGAGTTTAGCCTTTATAAGACCTACCCCACATTAGAAATAAGAATGAAGATATTAAGTATTTCGAGTTAGCGGAAGGGATGCTTGTTATGCTTGTGGCGATGTCATGTGCCGTTTTGCACAGCTAACGTGCGCTTGTTGGCATGACCTTACACAGCTCTCTGCTTGTAATGGTCATGTATGGCTAGTATGGGGCAGAAAAGTCCTTTGGTGTAATTTAATGGCGATGGGTTCAAACAATGTTGACTCGAGTAGCCGGCAAAATTTTCTGACCAAGCATGCTTTTGATGACTATATAAGCTTACAAGAGTAGGCCTGCTTTGAAATAATTCTAGATGCAACACTGTTATATGCTTTCCAACGAAAAAACACTTTCAACCTCTCTGCTTCAAAACAACATGTTGAATGACGGAAATGGTTTGATGCGATCTTACAACCAGAAAGCATTGAAAAAAAGTCACCATAAAATTGAACTACCGTAAACTGCCTATTAGAAGCTGCAGCTTTTATTAGGAAGGTGGAGGGTCAAATTCCTGGGTTTTAGTCGGAAGTCAGGGTGCGGCGTTAAATAGGACCTTTTGCCGATTTCAAGTGAGCGTGGCAGGACAAGCGGGTGGGGGGCTATCTCAGATCACTTTTTCTTCCACTCTCGGACTTGTTTCTCATTGAGACCAAAGTGCTCAGCAGTAGCTCTGTTACTCTGAGACTCACATGTTGAACATGTCACATGTTGAATAACCTTCAACTTGAAAGCTGTGTCGTAAGATGTTCTTTTCCCAGGCATTGTGTTACCCGGGGCAATCAAGACCGACAATGAGCTACTTATGGTTGTGTTATTTATTTATACTGCCACGCGACTCCCCCCACACCTATTGTAGACCAATGATAGGAGGCCAGGTTTCAGGTGGTGTAACTTGATACGGCTGCCGGATTCATAAACAGGCAGTAGGAGCCAGCCACTGGTGTGACACTTGATAAGAGCAGCGATCGGAGAGGGAGAGGTGAATGTTGTTAGTAGTCGTGACTGCTTGTATAAACAATTAATTGGTTTGGTAAGGTCCAGGAGAGCCAGCCACTGGTGTGACATTTGATAAGAGGTGCGATCGGAGAGGGAGAGGTGAATGCTGTTAGTGGTCGCGACTGCTTGTATAAACAATTAAGTGGCTTGGTTGGCCGGATGGATTAAGCAGGAATACAAGGCGGAGGGCGGGCCGGCGGGGGGGGGGGGGGCGGGTCGGAAGGCCAAAGTCGGGGTGCGGCTTATAATATGTAGTTTTCCGGAAATGGTTCTGGGCGCCGGCCAACCCGGTTTTTAGGCCAAAGTTGGGGTGCGGCTTCTAATAGGCAGTTTACGGTATTAATATTATGAACTGATGTGCTAACTAAAGTGCCTTTCCTTGCAGAGATTATCTGACTGGCTTCAGAAAAAGAAAAAATGAGAGGAGAAAGAAAGCTCAGGAAGAAATTGTGAAGAAGTATAAAGATGAAAAGAAAAGAATCAAGGAAGAGGTTAGAAATCTGACATTTTGATACACAATCTAAAAAATATAATATTAGAATTAGTGTGAATAATATGTGTTGTTCTTTTGTAACAGCTTAAATACAGATCAAGGGCTATATTCACTGCAAGTGGCAAAATATCATATATGCAGCTTATACATGTGTGATGTGGTTGCAGTGTCTAGTGCAAGGAAGGATTTGTCCATAAATTAGTAACACACAATATTTCAATAACCATGGCTTCTAAAAGCCGCAAAAACAGCTATGAAACAGAACTATATTTCTGGTCATACTGCATTATAGAAAATCTTTCTTACAGGCATCACTGATTTTTTACAAAAAGCATTTGTATATTTTTTTCAGCGGAGGGAGAAGATGTTAACTGGTGTTATCAGTAAGAAATGTCAGGCCTTGCCAGATATGGAAGAAATCAAGGAACCAACAACTTATGAGCTCCCAAGTCACACAGTGACCGTCACTGATGTCACTGACATGGACTTTGTTGGCAGCAGCGGTCTTATGCTGGGCACAAATACGGTAATTACCCCTTCACCACCCTAGTTCCCCAACCAACATGTAATTACCCCTTCACGACCATAGCCCCCCAACCAACATGTAATTACCCCTTCACGACCATAGCCCCTCAACCAACATGTAATTACCCCTTCACGACCATAGCCCCCCAACCAACATGTAATTACCCCTTCACGACCATAGCCCCCCAACCAACATGTAATTACCCCTTTACGACCATAGCCCCTCAACCAACATGTAATTACCCCTTCACGACCATAGCCCCTCAACCAACATGTAATTACCCCTTCACGACCATAGCCCCCCAACCAACATGTAATTACCCCTTCACGACCATAGCCCCTCAACCAACATGTAATTACCCCTTCACGACCATAGCCCCCCAACCAACATGTAATTACCCCTTCACGACCATAGCCCCCCAACCAACATGTAATTACCCCTTCACGACCATAGCCCCCCAACCAACATGTAATCACCCCTTCACGACCATAGCCCCCCAACCAAGATGTAATTACCCCTTCACCACCATAGCCCCCCAACCGAAAGGTAATTACCCCTTCACCACCATAGTTCCGCAACCATTTGGTTCCAATGTTGTATTTACCAGGTTATCTATTTAATGGCATATGCACTTTCAGGAAGCAATCTCCGGACCAGAAGCCGCGTCCGAAGGAAACCAAGTACCCGTCACAGAAAATATGTAAGAATTACCGTTAAGTTTACCCTTAGTGACATGTCCTAGCCGATAAACTAGCTTACTGCGTCACAACGTAAGGACATCCCCATTGGTTAACACCCCCATTGTTAACATTCGGTTAACATTTCATTGGGTAACATCCCTATGATTGACACTCCCATTGATTAACACCATTAGCCATTATTTAACATTCTCATTATTAAACATTCCCATTATTTAACATTCCCATTGTTGAACATTGCATTAACACTATTGGTTAACACCCTCATTGTCAATATTCCATTGATTAGCATTGTATTGGTTAATATCCCCATTGTTTAACATCTCATTGTGTTACATTCCCATGTTTAACAGTCCAATGTTTAACATTACAATGTTTAACGTTCCATTGTTGAACATCCCATTGCTTACCATGGTCGATGTTTATCGTTGCCATTGTCTACCATGGACGATGTTTATCGTTGTCCAATGTCTACCATGGACGATGTTTATCGTTGTCCATTGTTTACCATGGTCGATGTTTATCGTTGCCATTGTCTACCATGGACGATGTTTATCGTTGCCATTGTTTACCATGGACGATGTTTATCGTTGCCATTGTCTACTATGGACGATGTTTATCGTTGCCATTGTCTACCATGGTCGATGTTTATCGTTGCCAATGTTTACCATGGACGATGTTTATCGTTGCCATTGTTTATCGTGGCCAATGTTTATCGTTGCCATTGTTTATCGTGGCCAATGTTTACCATGGACGATGTTTATCGTTGTCAATGTTTGCCATGGGCGATTTTTATCGTTGCCAATGTTTACCATGGACGATGTTTATCGTTGTCAATGTTTGCCATGGACGATTTTTATCGTTGCCAATGTTTACCATGGACGATGTCTACTCCCTCTCTACTGTTTTGAAAGAGACAACGAGAAGAGGCAGAAGCTCAACAAGACGTTTAAGAAGAGGAACCGGAACCTGTCCAACAAGGTGGCACAGAAGCAGCGGGCGAAGCACAGCGGCGGCTTCAAGGGCAAGAAGCGGAAAGACGTCTAGCTGTTGCCGTAGTTACCAGGGAGACAGTTATAGTGAATAAACAATGTCAGATAACAATACTCAACGTGTGCTTGCTCTTTACGTGCGTTCGTGTACTGGGTAAAGTGTTTTTTTAATGAATATTTAAACTAAGTAAGCGCGAATTCGATCAGTTGTAACGTCCAAAGGAGGGTGTCGGTAGTCACTTAGTCCTGAGCCATGCGTATCGACTGGTTCTTTCATCAATAAATTGAAAAAGACTCCTTCAATGTACTTTTACTCTCCGTAACTTTATTCTTCCGATGTACTGATGCAGTAACCGACAATGGTTGCCTAGCGAACCCGGGAAATCTTTGGGAGCTGGCCTCGTCTCTTGTCCAATCATTGTGTCCATGGAAGTCTCAGCAAAGACTACTCGCTACTGACAAGACCATAGCACCACAAGCGTCCCCAGCCCCTGACGCCGGCTGGATCCGCAAGGACCATACTTCACACACAAGCGGCCCCTGACGCCGGCTGGACTGGATCAGCAAGGACCAACTTCACACGCAAGCGTCCCCGGCCCCTGACGCCGACTGAACTGGATCAGCAAGGACCATACTTCACACACAAGCGTCCACGGCCCCTGACGCCGGCTGGACTAGATCAGCAAGGACCATACTTCACACACAAGCGTCCACGGCAACTGACGCCGGCTGGACTAGATCAGCAAGGACCATACTTCACACACAAGCGTCCCCGGCCCCTGACGCCGGCTGGATCAGCAAGGACCATACTTCACACACAAGCATCACCGGTCCCTGACGCCGACTGGACTGGATCAGCAAGGACCATACTTCACACACAAGTGTCCCCGGCCCCGGAGGCCGACTGGACTAGATCAACAATGGACCAGATCAGCAAGGACCATACTTCACAGACAAGCGTCCTCGGCCCCTGACGCCGGGCTGGATCCGCAAGGACCAACTTCACACACAAGCGTCCACGGCCCCTGACGCCGGCTGGACTGGTTCAACAATGGACCAGATCAGCAAGGACTATACTTCACACACAGGGGTCCCCGGCCCCACACATGGGTCCCCGGCCCCTGACGCCGGCTGGACTGGATCAACAATTGACTAGATCAGCAAGGACCCTACTTCACACACAAGCATCCCCGGCCCCTGACGCCGACTGATTCAGCAAGGACCATACTTCACACACAGGGGTCCCCGGCCCCTGACGCCGACTGGACTGGATCAACAATGAACTAGATCAGCAAGGACCCTACTTCACACACAAGCATCCCCGGCCCCTGACGCCGACTGGATCAGCATGGCCCATACTTCACACACAGGGGTCCCCGGCCCCTGACGCCGACTGGACTGGATCAGCAAGGACGATACAGCCAACATGTTTACATGCTGGTTCTGACAGGAACAACACTTCACAATGACATACTTTGTTCGATATAATTTCATTCATTTTAATCTTCTTGTACAAACTGTCAGCCTTCGACTTATTCAAGGAAATGGCAAATACATAAATGCCCAAAGCATTTATCACAAAGTAGAGCATCACCATGTTATTTTTTAGTTTCACCAGCGACATTTCCCGATATCTTTTCACAACACCATGTAACGAGACATATCCTGAGCACTGAATAAAGGCAGTCATTACGGCTGTGTCTAAGCCTATCTATCTGTAATGGCAATAATCGACCACTCGTTGCTCCACACACAATACACACCTTTTAAAGAGGTAGAAATCAAAAGAGATCACAATTCGATGAGCAGATTTGTATGACTACATTTACGTCCTTTGGCATGTTTCTACAAAGGACAGGACTACCAGTTCACAAACTTAACGAAGAACGGTGAAGCGGTGACCTTCAGTTGAAGCGGTGACCTTCAGTTGCAGCGCATTGAACGCTACGACATCAGCAACATTGTGAGCAAAGCCAACGAATACTGCTACAGCATGGGGAGGGACCAGGTCTAACAGGGCTCAGACAGCATGGGGAGGGACCAGGGCTCAGACAGCATGGGGAGGGACCAGGGCTCACAGGGCTCAGACAGCATGGGGAGGGACCAGGTCTAACAGGGCTCAGACAGCATGGGGAGGGACCAGGTCTCACAGGGCTCAGACAGCATGGGGAGGGACCAGGGCTCAGACAGCATGGGGAGGGACCAGGTCTAACAGGGCTCAGACAGCATGGGGAGGGACCAGGTCTAACAGGGCTCAGACAGCATGGGGAGGGACCAGGTCTAACAGGGCTCAGACAGCATGGGGAGGGACCAGGTCTAACAGGGCTCAGACAGCATGGGGAGGGACCAGGTCTCACAGGGCTCAGACAGCATGGGGAGGGACCAGGGCTCAGACAGCATGGGGAGGGACCAGGTCTAACAGGGCTCAGACAGCATGGGGAGGGACCAGGTCTAACAGGGCTCAGACAGCATGGGGAGGGACCAGGTCTAACAGGGCTAAGACAGCATGGGGAGGGACCAGGTCTAACAGGGCTCAGACAGCATGGGGAGGGACCAGGTCTCACAGGGCTCAGACAGCATGGGGAGGGACCAGGGCTCAGACAGCATGGGGAGGGACCAGGTCTAACAGGGCTCAGACAGCATGGGGAGGGACCAGGTCTAACAGGGCTCAGACAGCATGGGGAGGGACCAGGTCTCACAGGGCTCAGACAGCATGGGGAGGGACCAGGGCTCCGACAGCATGGGGAGGGACCAGGTCTCACAGGGCTCAGACAGCATGGTGAGGGACCAGGTCTCACAGGGCTCAGACAGCATGGGGAGGGACCAGGTCTAACAGGGCTCAGACAGCATGGAGAGGGACCAGGTCTAACAGGGCTCAGACAGCATGGGGAGGGACCAGGTCTAACAGGGCTCAGACAGCATGGGGGGAGGGGGGGGACTAGGTCTAACATGGGGAGGGCACAGGTCTAGCTGGGCTGCCATAGCATGGCAAGGGTACTAGGTCTAACATGGGGATGGCCCAGGACTAACTGGGCTGTCATGGCATGGGGCGGGCTCTAGGTATCACATGGGGGGAGGGAAGGGGGGTACTAGGTCTAACTGAGCTTCTACGGGATTGGGGAGGGTCCAGGACTAACTGGGCTGTCATAGCATGGGGAGGGCACTAGGTCTAACTGGGATACCATAGCATGGCAAGGGTACTAGGTTTAACATGGGGAGGGCCCAGGACTAACTGGGCTGTCATAGCATGAGGAGGGCTCTAGGTCTAACTGGGATACCATAGCATAGGAAGGGTACTAGGTTTAACATGGGGAGGGCCCAGGACTAACTGGGCTGTCATAGCATGGGGAGGGCTCTAAGTCTAACATGGGGAGGGTCCAGGTCTAACTGGGATACCATAGCATAGGGAGGGTCAGGTCTAACTGGGATACCATAGCATAAGAAGGGCACTGGGTCTAACATGGGGAGGGCCCAGGACTAACTGGGCTGTCATAGCATGGGGAGGGCTCTAGGTATCACATGGGGGGAAGGGGGGGGGGGGGTACTAGGTCTAACTGAGCTTCTACAGCGTGGGGAGGGTCCAGGACTGACTAGGCTGTCATAGCATGGGAGGGTCCAGGTCTAACTGGGATACCATAGCATAGGAAGGGCACTAGGTCTAACATGGGGAGGGCCCAGGTCTAACTGGGATACCATAGCATGGGGAGGGCTCTAGGTATCACATGGGGGGAAGGGGGGGTGGTACTAGGTCTAACTGAGCTTCTACAGCGTGGGGATGGTCCAGGACTAACTGGGCTGTCATAGCATGGGAGGGTCCATGTCTAACTGGGATACCATAGCATAGGAAGGGCACTAGGTCTAACATGGGGAGGGTCCATGTCTAACTGGGATACCATAGCATAGAGAGGGTCCAGGTCTAACTGGGATACCATAGCATGGCAAGGGTACTAGGTCTAACATGGGGAGGGCCCAGGACTAACTGGGCTGTCATAGCATGGGGAGGGCTCTAGGTCTAACATGGGGAGGGTCCAGGTCTAACTGGGATACCATAGCATAGGAAGGGCTCGAGGTATCACATGGGGGGAAGGGGGGGGGGGGGTACTAGGTCTAACTGAGCTTCTACAGCATGGGGGGGGGTCAAGGACTAACTGGGCTGTCATAGCATGGGAGGGTCCAGGTCTAACTGGGATACCATAGCATAGGAAGGGCACTAGGTCTAACATGGGAAGGGTCCAGGTCTAACTGGGATACCATAGCATGGGGAGGGTACAGGTCTTAATGAGATACCATAGCATGGCAAGGGTACTAGGTCTAACATGGGGAGGGTCCAGGTCTAACTGTGATACCATAGCATGGCAAGGGCACTAGGTTTAACATGGGGAGGGCCCAGGACTAACTGGGATACCATAGCATATGGAGGGCCCAGGTCTAACTGGGATACCATAGCATAGGAAGGGCACTAGGTCTAACATGGGGAGGGTCCAGGTCTAACTGGGATACCATAGCATACGGAGGGTCCAGGTCTAACTGGGATACCATAGCATAGGAAGGGTCCAGGTCTAACTGGGATACCATAGCATGGGGAGGGTACAGGTCTTAATGAGATACCATAGCATGGGGAGGGTAGGGGTCTTAATGAGATACCATAGCATGGGGAGGGTACAGGTCTTAATGAGATACCATAGCATAGGGAGGGTAGAGGTCTTAATGAGATATGATAGCATCAACAACCTCGAGTGGCCCATATTAACCGGTACAACCTAGAGATGACAACACCTTATGGTATACTAGAGTTGGTCATATTTACAGGTACAATCTGGAGATTGCCATATTTAATGCTACAAATTCGAGAGGCCATTTTTAATGTTACAAATTCGAGAGGCCATATTTAATGGTACAACAAATGGTCTAATGAATGATACAGTATAGGGCAGGTCGTAATCACTGGTACATTCTCTGTCACTGACAGTATACGACATAGTTTAAAGCACTACAAAATGTGTATAGGACCAAAAATATTGTAACACACACAAGTTTTGCACTGGTCATAAACAGGGCATGACAGATGATTTTGATATCCGTATACGTAACTATCTATTCAATTGCAAACCCCCAGTTTCATTAGCTCTGACCAACCTCCATGGCTCTGTGCATGAGGATACCATTAGGCACAGCCTGTTTAATCAGCTCTGCCCAACATCCATGGCTCTGTGCAGGACCCAGTTATAATACACTCGGGCACATTAACAAAGACATACATTCCTCTAAGATTACAGAGCCCACATACGTAGCAGGTGTCACAGCAGACAGGACCTTGGCACTCGATAATCCCTTTACAACACTAACGTAAAGAGTAGGTTATTGGTATTTTGACTATACTCAATGCGAGTATTAATCTGTAGGGACATAGCACTGGTGTCCGCTCAAGACCCTAGGACTCCCTGAATCACACTGTTACAAACGCAAAATACCTCCAGCGGTATATATATTTATATATATATATTTATATATATATATCGGTGTGTAACATGATGAATATAGTTTTGTTTCCATTATTATTGGAGATCCTTCACAGATCCCCACACACAGCCACTCTTATATTGAGTGGTTCCCTTATCAGCCGTGATCACTGTTGCAGTCTTGTATATTTCGTATACAGAGGGTAGATTGTCATTATTCTGTTGACTCCACCTTCGGAGCGTGCATGAGATGTGCCTATGTCGCTTCACCCTGCTCCAAGGTCAACACACTTCAGTTACATTAGTCCAGCACTTTCCGAGCAATTAAAACACTTTGCACTAGCTTCTCTAATCCACTTATATATACAGGTTCCTATATAAACCAATGTGGTTAAATCAATTAATTGAAAACTTTATGCCAGCCGTGACCTCTCAGCTGGACTTCATAAAATCATAGTACGCTGGCTCATGTATCTCCTGTACACCCTCCGCCACATTGGTTGTACACCTCAACACCCCGCCACACACTGGTTGTACACCCCGCCACACTGGTTGTACACCACAACACCACGCCACACACTGGTTGTACACCCCAACACCCCGCCACACACTGGTTGTACACCGCGCCACACTGGTTGTACACCACAACACCACGCCACACACTGGTTGTACACCCCAACACCCCGCCACACACTGGTAGTATACCCCACCACACACTGGCTGTACACCACAACACCCCGTCACACACTGGTTGTATACCCCGCCACACACTGGTTGTATACCCCGCCACACTGGTTGTACACCACAACACCACGCCACACACTGGTTGTACACCCCAACACCCCGCCACACACTGGTTGTACACCCCGCCACACTGGCTGTACACCACAACACCACGCCACACACTGGTTGTACACCCCAACACCCCGCCACACACTGGTAGTATACCCCACCACACACTGGTTGTATACCCCGCCACACTGGTTGTACACCACAACACCCCGCCACACACTGGTTGTACACCCCGCCACACTGGCTGTACACCACAACACCACGCCACACACTGGTTGTACACCCCAACACCCCGCCACACACTGGTAGTATACCCCACCACACACTGGTTGTATACCCCGCCACACTGGTTGTACACCACAACACCCCGCCACACACTGGTTGTACACCCCGCCACACTGGTTGTACACCACAACACCCCGCCACACACTGGTTGTACACCCCGCCACACTGGTTGTACACCACAACACCACGCCGCACACTGGTTGTACACCCCAACACCCCACCACACACTGGTTGTACACCCCGCCACACTGGTTGTACACCACAACACCACGCCACACACTGGTTGTACACCCCAACACCCCGCCACACACTGGTTGTACACCCCGCCACACTGGCTGTACACCACAACACCACGCCACACACTGGTTGTACACCCCGCCACACACTGGTTGTACACCACAACACCACGCCACACACTGGTTGTACACCCCAACACCCCGCCACACCCTGGTTGTACACCCCAACACCCCGCCACACCCTGGTTGTACACCCCGCCACACACTGGTTGTACACCCCAACACCCCGCCACACACTGGTTGTACACCCCGCCACACTGGCTGTACACCAAACACCACGCCACACACTGGTTGTACACCCCGCCACACCCTGGTTGTACACCAAACACCACGCCACACCCTGGTTGTACACCCCGCCACACTGGCTGTACACCAAACACCACGCCACACACTGGTTGTACACCCCGCCACACCCTGGTTGTACACCAAACACCACGCCACACACTGGTTGTACACCCCGCCACACCCTGGTTGTACACCAAACACCCCGCCACACACTGGCTGTACACCAAACACCCCGCCACACCCTGGTTGTACACCCCGCCACACACTGGCTGTACACCCCAACACCCCGCCACACACTGGCTGTACGCCCCAACACCACGCCACACACTGGCTGTACACCCCGCCACACACTGGTTGTACACCCCGCCACACACTGGCTGTACACCAAACACCCCGCCACACCCTGGTTGTACACCCCGCCACACACTGGCTGTACACCCCAACACCCCGCCACACACTGGTTGTACACCAAACACCCCGCCACACACTGGTTGTATACCCCACCACACACTGGCTGTACACCCCAACACCCCGCCACACACTGGCTGTACACCAAACACCCCGCCACACACTGGTTGTACACCCCAACACCCCGCCACACACTGGTTGTACACCCCATCACACTGGTTTACACCACAACACCCCGCCACACACTGGCTTTACACCCCGCCACACACTGGCTGTACACCCCAACACCACGCCAGACAGTGGCTGTGACCCCAACACCACGCCAGACAGTGGCTGTGACCCCAACACCACGCCACACACTGGCTGTACACCCCACCCCTACCCCCCGCCACACACTGGCTGTACAAACTTACACACTGGCTGTAACCCCCCTACACACTGCCTGCCTGCGCTGACTAACAGGTTCACTAGCCAACAGAGTTACTACATCCAATCTCCAGAAAAAAGAAGTTTCCTCCCCCTGCAGGTCGCACAATAGAGGTGTCCTGCAAGAATTCTCCTCCCGGTAGAGGTCGCGTCCTAGAGAATACTTGTAACAAATCTCCTCCCGGTATAAGTTGCACCGAGAATTCTTGCAACAAGTCTTCTCCCGGTAGAGGTCGCTCTAGAGAATTCCTCTCAGAAGTCTTCTCCCGGTAGAGGTCGCACCATGGAGAATTCCTCTAAGAAGTCTCCTCCCGGCAAAGGTCGCACCCTAGCAAATTTACGAAAGAAGTCTCCTCCCGGTAGAGGTCGCACCCTAGAGAATTCCTCTAAGAAGTCTCCTCCCGGTAGAGGTCGCATCCTGGAGAATTCCTGCAAGAAGTCTCCTCCCGGTAGAGGTCGAGCCCTGTAGAATTCCTGTAAGCAGTCTCTTCCCGGTAGATGTCGCATGCCAGACGTGTTCCTCCCAACGCCTGATCCTGCTAGAAAGATCTCGTGCCCGCAAATTTTCGTATTTGTTCATACGATAACCAGAAAGCCATCGACCAAGGAGCCTGTAAGAAGACCATGGAGTACATCAGTGGCCATTATCACACGTCTGTGACTACCAGGCTGGTGTATGGAGATTACTTTGTGTCTATGTGACTACCAGGCTGGTGTATGGAGATTACTTTGTGTCTATGCGACTACCAGGCTGGTGTATGGAGATTACTTTGTGTCTATGCGACTACCAGGCTGGTGTATGGAGATTACTTTGTGTCTATGTGACTACAAGGCTGGTGTATGGAGATTACTTTGTGTCTATGTGACTACCAGGCTGGTGTATGGAGATTACTTTGTGTCTATGTGACTACCAGGCTGGTGTATGGAGATTACTTTGTGTCTATGTGACTACCAGGCTGGTGTATGGAGATTACTTTGTGTCTATGCGACTACCAGGCTGGTGTATGGAGATTACTTTGTGTCTATGTGACTACCAGGCTGGTGTATGGAGATTACTTTGTGTCTATGTGACTACCAGGCTGGTGTATGGAGATTACTTTGTGTCTATGTGACTACCAGGCTGGTGTATGAGGATTACTTTGTGTCTATGTGACTACCAGGCTGGTGTATGGAGATTACTTTGTGTCTATGTGACTACCAGGCTGGTGTATGGAGATTACTTTGTGTCTATGTGACTACCAGGCTGGTGTATGAGGATTACTTTGTGTCTATGTGACTACCAGGCTGGTGTATGGAGATTACTTTGTGTCTATGTGACTACCAGGCTGGTGTATGGAGATTACTTTGTGTCTATGTGACTACCAGGCTGGTGTATGGAGATTACTTTGTGTCTATGCGACTACCAGGCTGGTGTATGGAGATTACTTTGTGTCTATGTGACTACCAGGCTGGTGTATGGAGATTACTTTGTGTCTATGTGACTACCAGGCTGGTGTATGGAGATTACTTTGTGTCTATGTGACTACCAGGCTGGTGTATGGAGATTACTTTGTGTCTATGTGACTACCAGGCTGGTGTATGGAGATTACTTTGTGTCTATGTGACTACCAGGCTGGTGTATGGAGATTACTTTGTGTCTATGTGACTACCAGGCTGGTGTATGGAGATTACTTTGTGTCTATGCGACTACCAGGCTGGTGTATGGAGATTACTTTGTGTCTATGTGACTACCAGGCTGGTGTATGGAGATTACTTTGTGTCTATGTGACTACCAGGCTGGTGTATGGAGATTACTTTGTGTCTATGCGACTACCAGGCTGGTGTATGGAGATTACTTTGTGTCTATGTGACTACCAGGCTGTTGTATGGAGATTACTTTGTGTCTATGTGACTACCAGGCTGGTGTATGGAGATTACTTTGTGTCTATGTGACTACCAGGCTGGTGTATGGAGATTACTTTGTGTCTATGTGACTACCAGGCTGGTGTATGGAGATTACTTTGTGTCTATGTGACTACCAGGCTGGTGTATGGAGAGTACTTTGTGTCTATGCGACTACCAGGCTGGTGTATGGAGATTACTTTGTGTCTATGTGACTACCAGGCTGGTGTATGGAGATTACTTTGTGTCTATGCGACTACCAGGCTGGTGTATGGAGATTACTTTGTGTCTATGTGACTACCAGGCTGGTGTATGGAGATTACTTTGTGTCTATGCGACTACCAGGCTGGTGTATGGAGATTACTTTGTGTCTATGTGACTACCAGGCTGGTGTATGGAGATTACTTTGTGTCTATGTGACTACCAGGCTGGTGTATGGAGATTACTTTGTGTCTATGCGACTACCAGGCTGGTGTATGGAGATTACTTTGTGTCTATGCGACTACCAGGCTGGTGTATGGAGATTACTTTGTGTCTATGTGACTACCAGGCTGGTGTATGGAGATTACTTTGTGTCTATGTGACTACCAGGCTGGTGTATGGAGATTACTTTGTGTCTATGTGACTACCAGGCTGGTGTATGGAGATTACTTTGTGTCTATGTGACTACCAGGCTGTTGTATGAGGATTACTTTGTGTCTATGTGACTACCAGGCTGGTGTATGGAGATTACTTTGTGTCTATGTGACTACCAGGCTGGTGTATGGAGATTACTTTGTGTCTATGTGACTACCAGGCTGTTGTATGAGGATTACTTTGTGTCTATGTGACTACCAGGCTGGTGTATGGAGATTACTTTGTGTCTATGTGACTACCAGGCTGGTGTATGGAGATTACTTTGTGTCTATGTGACTACCAGGCTGGTGTATGGAGATTACTTTGTGTCTATGTGACTACCAGGCTGGTGTATGGAGATTACTTTGTGTCTATGCGACTACCAGGCTGGTGTATGAGGATTACTTTGTGTCTATGCGACTACCAGGCTGGTGTATGGAGATTACTTTGTGTCTATGCGACTACCAGGCTGGTGTATGGAGATTACTTTGTGTCTATGCGACTACCAGGCTGGTGTATGGAGATTACTTTGTGTCTATGCGACTACCAGGCTGGTGTATGGAGATTACTTTGTGTCTATGCGACTACCAGGCTGGTGTATGGAGATTACTTTGTGTCTATGTGACTACCAGGCTGGTGTATGGAGATTACTTTGTGTCTATGTGACTACCAGGCTGGTGTATGGAGATTACTTTGTGTCTATGTGACTACCAGGCTGGTGTATGGAGATTACTTTGTGTCTATGTGACTACCAGGCTGGTGTATATAGATTACTTTGTGTCTATGTGACTACCAGGCTGGTGTATGGAGATTACTTTGTGTCTATGTGACTACCAGGCTGGTGTATGGAGATTACTTTGTGTCTATGTGACTACAAGGCTGGTGTATGGAGACTTGCATGTATATTTAATACTGGCGATATCTCCTTCATTATTGGCAACGTGGATGATTGCCACATCTTTGAAACTTAGATGACAAAAGAAGTTGCTTCGACTGTTTAATTTTGTTGCTGATATGATAATGACGGATAATGCTGAAACGGATCTGTCTTAATACTGACAACATGTGATGTGACTTACCATTCGTGTCCACATGGGTATGAATCCCTTATAGAGGGCAAAAAAACCTTCTATTCGAATGGTCTTCATTAAACAGTCAACCGAAGACTTGTAAAGGACACCTCTGGAAGAAGAAAATTACAAAGAATGCGCATGAAGCTTCGTTTTAAATAACATCGACTGAACACACAGAAGATGACGCAGCAAACAGCACAGAAATCCCCAAGTGCCATATAAATTCCAGTAAAATGGTCAATTACTTCAATCGTTACTTGAGTCATCAAATGTTGTCTTCAATCGAGAAATATTATATATATTATATCTTATATACACACTTGGTAAGCCACTAGTTTTGGTCAATCTAGTGCATCTCGTGTGGAAAGTGTGGCTTTCTTGTGTACTACGTCATCAAAATTCGGGTCTTTTCGGACTTTTTTTTTTGCCTTATTAAACCAAATCATAACATATATATTTCGAAAAATTAACAATCACACAATCAGATAATTTCTTCAAAAAAACTTAAAATCATAATGCAGGTGGGAAATTGCTGTGTGATCCGCTTTAAATGTGTTGTATAATAGTCCAAACCATTGGTCCCCACAGTGACTTACCTGCCGGCCGCGTCGGTGGGTTGGTTCATTATTCGGGTCTTTATCACATCACAGGGTGTCCCCATGGTAGCACCGACTAGGCCTGATATGGAGCTACAACCAAGATCAACCCGCCTTATGATGCCTGCAACAGCATAGCCAGATGTGACAGTCGAGTTTACATTACAACGATAAACTAATTGCCCAAAACATAACTATATAAATCTAACACGATATATATATATATATATAAATACGCATATATAGGGTAATGACCACCTCGGCTGGACAAGGCGACACACACAGTACCTGGAGAGCGCATGCGTCACGTAATTGTCCTTCAGCTCTGTCCGATTTAGTATGGCATGTTTTGCCGTGTCGTACGTGGTCAAATCTGAATGAGATATATACACAATCACATACATTATTTAGTAGGCAAAATACCTCACCTTTCAAATGGGAAATAACATTATTCTGAGCTTCAATTAAATGTATAATTAAGAACATAAAGATAAAAAATTGGCATCCATATTTGTAGCATAATACTGATTACATTATATGTTTAAACACTAATATGTGTTAATAATATGTGTTAGTAATATATGTGTTAGTAGTATATGTGTTAATAATATGTGTGTTAATAATGTGTTAATAATATTTGTTATTAATACATATTAATATTATATGCGCTAATAATATATGCGTTAATAATATGTGTTAATAATATGTGTTAATAATATATGTGTCAGTTGAACTTGTTCCGACTGTTTGCATCACCATTCTGACTGATAGATATACTATAACTGAGGATATTGAACCCCCCCCCCCTCCCCAACACAGACAGACATCAAAGGAACAGCAATGCCCTATAGGGGCCACGCTGGGCCATAGAACATAGAGGGTCCCGGGAATGCTTGTCTCGAGGACTTGATACCGTGAGTAGGACATAGGCTTGGGGATCTTGTCGTCGACAGACATGACGCCGACCGCGACGGCATGCTACATTACAATGTGCCACAATCGCTCGAACTTTAGTTCCTTGCTTAATACCCTCGGTGCCGCGTCTCATAATAATCAGCTGAAAATTTACTGACATTTGCATATGCATCAAACTTAGTACAGTCCTCAGCTGGTAGAAATGGTGTGGGCCTATGCCAGCCACTGACCTCCCAAGTTGACTAGAGCGGCTCTCTGGACGTTGGGAACCCAGCCTTTCCACAGTCCCCGAATCCCGCCTTGGTTAA
Source organism: Arenicola marina (assembly GCA_964019135.1). NCBI lineage: Eukaryota > Metazoa > Annelida > Polychaeta > Arenicolidae > Arenicola > Arenicola marina. The sequence goes on from OZ025251.1 coordinate 4,154,761, forward strand.
GTATCTTGCGAAAAGCATGCCACGTGCCTCTTACTCTGAAAACGTAAATCATATAAAGTTATATAATATCGAATAAGTTATAACACATAATAATGCATGTATATAATATGTCGATTCGGAACGGTCAAAAATGTACAGATCATCATATGTTATGGCAAAAAAAGATAGAAGCGTCTTACAAAGAAAGTAAAGACAGGGTTACAAGTAAATTAAAGACAGGATTACAAGCAAATTAAAGACAATATAGATTAAAAGCAAACTAAAGACAGCGGATTGTAAGCAAACTTCAGCCAGTGGATTACAAGCAAACTACAGGCAATGGATTACAATAAAACTAAAGACAATGGATTAGAAACAAATTAAAGACAGTGGAATACAAGCAAATTAAAGACAGCGGAATACAAGCAAACTAAAGAGATTGGATTACAAGCGAACTAACGACAATGGATTACAAGCAAACTAAAGGCTGGATTACAAGCAACGTAAGGGCAGTAGAATACAGAAGATACATCAAACCAAACTTAACTTAACAAAAGGCAAGTTAATAGCACAGAAATTGAAATTGAGTAGATCTGAACATTTTTTGATATCCTGGGTGCCAATCGTTTCCGCTGCTACATAACCAGCTCTTCTGACAGTACTGTCAACAAGTTTTGTGATCAAAATGTAAAGAATTCCGCCCTAATGACCTCGGCTGTGCCTCCTGTCTCGAAGCGCCAGCTGCACCAGTTCTGGATAAAACAAATAATATGATTTCAACGACATGGTCTTGTGCGACGTGTCATTGGTTGGCATGGGCACGGCTCATAAATCAACAGTGGCGAACAACAGAGGGAAGAAAGCGACATGCCAGGTCAGTGGTGCAAAAGCGGGTGTCTTGTCTAAACGGGTCAGTAATACAGTACATCACTGGTGTATTGTCTAAAGGGGTCAGTAATACAGTACATCACTGGTGTATTGTCTAAACGGGTCAGTAATACAGTACATCACTGGTGTATTGCCTAAACAAGTCAGTAACACAGTAGATCACTGGTGTATTGTCTAAACGGGTCAGTAATACAGTACATCACTGGTGTATTGCCTAAAGGGGTCACTAATACAGTACATCACTGGTGTATTGTCTAAACGGGTCAGTAATACAGTACATCACTGGTGTATTGCCTAAACAAGTCAGTAACACAGTAGATCACTGGTGTATTGTCTAAACGGGTCAGTAATACAGTACATCACTGGTGTATTGCCTAAAGGGGTCACTAATACAGTACATCACTGGTGTATTGTCTAAACGGGTCAGTAATACAGTACATCACTGGTGTATTGTCTAAAGGGGTCACTAATACAGTACATCACTGGTGTATTGTCTAAACGGGTCAGTAATACAGTACATCACTGGTGTATTGCCTAAACAAGTCAGTAACACAGTAGATCACTGGTGTATTGTCTAAACGGGTCAGTAATACAGTACATCACTGGTGTATTGCCTAAACAAGTCAGTAATACAGTACATCACTGGTGTATTGTCTAAAGGGGTCACTAAAACAGTACATCACTGGTGTATTGTCTAAACGGGTCACTAATACAGTACATCACTGGTGTATTGCCTAAACAAGTCAGTAACAGAGTAGATCACTGGTGTATTGTCTAAACGGGTCAGTAATACAGTACATCACTGGTGTATTGTCTAAACGGGTCAGTAATACAGTACATCACTGGTGTATTGTCTAAAGGGGTCACTAATACAGTACATCACTGGTGTATTGCCTAAACAAGTCAGTAACACAGTAGATCACTGGTGTATTGTCTAAACGGGTCAGTAATAGTGTACATCACTGGTGTATTGTCTAAACAAGTCAGTAACACAGTAGATCACTGGTGTATTGTCTAAACGGGTCAGTAATACAGTAGATCACTGGTGTATTGTCTAAACGGGTCACTAATACAGTACATCACTGGTGTATTGTCTAAACGGGTCAGTAATACAGTACATCACTGGTGTATTGCCTAAACAAGTCAGTAACACAGTAGATCACTGGTGTATTGTCTAAACGGGTCAGTAATACAGTACATCACTGGTGTATTGCCTAAAGGGGTCACTAATACAGTACATCACTGGTGTATTGTCTAAACGGGTCAGTAATACAGTACATCACTGGTGTATTGCCTAAACAAGTCAGTAACACAGTAGATCACTGGTGTATTGTCTAAACGGGTCAGTAATACAGTACATCACTGGTGTATTGCCTAAAGGGGTCACTAATACAGTACATCACTGGTGTATTGTCTAAACGGGTCAGTAATACAGTACATCACTGGTGTATTGTCTAAAGGGGTCACTAATACAGTACATCACTGGTGTATTGTCTAAACGGGTCAGTAATACAGTACATCACTGGTGTATTGCCTAAACAAGTCAGTAACACAGTAGATCACTGGTGTATTGTCTAAACGGGTCAGTAATACAGTACATCACTGGTGTATTGCCTAAACAAGTCAGTAATACAGTACATCACTGGTGTATTGTCTAAAGGGGTCACTAAAACAGTACATCACTGGTGTATTGTCTAAACGGGTCACTAATACAGTACATCACTGGTGTATTGCCTAAACAAGTCAGTAACAGAGTAGATCACTGGTGTATTGTCTAAACGGGTCAGTAATACAGTACATCACTGGTGTATTGTCTAAACGGGTCAGTAATACAGTACATCACTGGTGTATTGTCTAAAGGGGTCACTAATACAGTACATCACTGGTGTATTGCCTAAACAAGTCAGTAACACAGTAGATCACTGGTGTATTGTCTAAACGGGTCAGTAATAGTGTACATCACTGGTGTATTGTCTAAACAAGTCAGTAACACAGTAGATCACTGGTGTATTGTCTAAACGGGTCAGTAATACAGTAGATCACTGGTGTATTGTCTAAACGGGTCAGTAATACAGTACATCACTGGTGTATTGTCTAAACAAGTCAGTAACACAGTAGATCACTGGTGTATTGTCTAAACGGGTCAGTAATACAGTACATCACTGGTGTATTGTCTAAACAAGTCAGTAACACAGTAGATCACTGGTGTATTGTCTAAACGGGTCAGTAATACAGTACATCACTGGTGTAGTGTCTAAACAAGTCAGTAATACAGTAGATCACTGGTGTATTGTCTAAACGGGTCAGTAACACAGTACATCACTGGTGTATTGTCTAAACAAGTCAGTAATACAGTACATCACTGGTGTATTGTCTAAACGGGTCAGTAATACAGTAGATCACTGGTGTATTGTCTAAACGGGTCAGTAATACAGTACATCACTGGTGTATTGTCTAAACAAGTCAGTAACACAGTAGATCACTGGTGTATTGTCTAAACGGGTCAGTAATACAGTACATCACTGGTGTAATGTCTAAGCAAGTCAGTAACACAGTAGATCACTGGTGTATTGTCTAAACGGGTCAGTAATACAGTAGATCACTGGTGTATTGTCTAAACGGGTCAGTAATACAGTATATCACTGGTGTATTGTCAAATTAAAGACAGCGGAATACAAGCAAACTAAAGAGATTGGATTACAAGCGAACTAACGACAATGGATTACAAGCAAACTAAAGGCTGGATTACAAGCCACGTAAGGACAGTAGAATACAGAAGATATATCAAACCAAACTTAACTTAACAAAAGGCAAGTTAATAGCACAGAAATTGAAATTCAGTAGATCTGAGCATTTTTTGATATCCTTGGTGACAATCGTTTCCCCTGCTACATAACCAGCTCTTCTGACAGTACTGTCAACAAGTTTTGTGATCAAAATGTAAAGAATTCCGCCCTAATGACCTCGGCTGTGCCTCCTGTCCCGAAGCGCCAGCTGCCCCAGTTCTGGATAAAACAAATAATATGATTTTAACGACATGGTCTTGTGCGACGTGTCATTGGTTGGCATGGGCACGGCTCATAAATCAACAGTGGCGAACAACAGAGGGAAGAAAGCGACATGCCAGGTCAGTGGTGCAAAAGCGGGTGTCTTGTCTAAATGGGTCAGTATAACAGTACATCACTGGCGTATTGTCTAAACGGGTCAGTAATACAGTACATCACTGGTGTATTGTCTAAACGGGTCAGTAATACAGTACATCACTGGTGTATTGTCTAAACGGGTCAGTAATACAGTACATCACTGGTGTATTGTTTAAACAAGTCAGTAATACAGTAGATCACTGGCGTATTGTCTAAATAAGTCAGTAATACACTAGATCACTGGTGTATTGTCTAAACGGGTAAGTAATATAGTAGATCACTGGTGTATTGTCTAAACAAGTCAGTAACACAGTAGATCACTGGTGTACCGTATTTCACGCATGTTTTCGGACACTTAAAAATAATTGTTTTTCTGGCTGTCCGAATATTTACAGTCAATAAAATGGCCTCCCGCATCTACTCTCCGAAAACATACATACATAACAAAATATCGATTAAGAATTACTACATTGCGAGTCGACTGATGCCGATTATATCACTTAACACCCAGGTATTGCTGCTTCACACCTTAACAGCGGCTAAGGTGATCAAGAGTATAATATTGTTTTGAAGATACTCGGAGTGCAATCTGCTAGCGTCAGATCTCTCATCTGTTACAGGAGATAAAATATACTCGATAACTTTAATGTCAATGAAGATATGGCTTCAGGCAAACAGTGGTTATGAATTGCAATCAGTGACAATGAACTGCAATCATCGTGCCAAATATAACGGTAACTTCTGAGAGATAAAACACAGTTACAAGAACAAAGGGGATTCCCATCCGAGAGGTGCCATATATATAGCTGCGCATACGATCCTGTGACAGTTGTTCGGAAAACGATATAGAGCATGGATCAATTCTTGAGAAACTTTGATTCTGCAGCCGACGCGCCGCAGTCTTCGGTAAAATAAATTAATCAAATACTTTCATGCATTCTGTGATTTAAGGCTTGTTTACTTTCGCGGTTTATAAACAACTCCTCCGCCGACTGACTCGTCCGCCGGCCAGCACAATGGAGACCAAAGCCCAGCTCATTACTTAGCAACCAAGGTGTTGCTCTTTCACACCTGATACACGGCACAAATAACCCCGTAGACAGGGACTTGCCCCTCTCGCCGAAAGCCTGCAATCACAAGCAGTGAAGTGCAATCATGGGGGCCGGCACTACGCAATAACAAAGGAGCCTAGACGCATTGTTAATTTAGGTCCGATAGTGTCCGAAAATATACATACAATTGAAAAATTATCTGCGTTGGGTGTCCGAAAACTTACAGTACACTAAATTTATCCTATTTCTGCCTTTGAGGGGGTGTCCGAAAACATACAGTGTCCGAAAACATACGTGAAATACGGTATTGTCTAAACCAGTCAGTAATACACTAGATCACTGGTGTATTGTCTAAACGGGTAAGTAATATAGTAGATCACTGGTGTATTGTCTAAACAAGTCAGTAATACAGTAGATCACTGGTGTATTGTCTAAACAAGTCAGTAATACAGTAGATCACCGGTGTATTGTCTAAGCGGGTAAGTAATACAGTAGATCACCGGTGTATTGTCTAAACAAGTCAGTAACACAGTAGATCACTGATGTATTGTCTAATCAAGTCAGTAATACACTAGATCACTAGTGTATTGTCTAAACGGGTAAGTAATATAGTAGATCACTGGTGAATTGTCTAAACGAGTTAGTAATACAGTAGATCACTGGTGTATTGTCTAAACGGGTCAGTAATACAGTAGATCACTGGTGTATTGTCTAAACGGGTAAGTAATACAGTACATCACGGGTGTATTGTCTAAACGGGTAAGTAATACAGTAGATCACTGGGGTATTGTCTAAACGGGCCAGTAATACAGTACATCACTGGGGTATTGTCTAAACGGGTCAGTAATACAGTACATCACTGGGGTATTGTCTAAACGAGTCAGTAATACAGTAGATCACTGGTGTATTGTCTAAACGGGTCAGTAATACAGTACATCACTGGTGTATTGTCTAAACAAGTCAGTAATACAGTAGATCACTGGCGTATTGTCTAAACGAGTAATACGATGAATCACTGATGCATTGTCTAAACGGGTCAGTAATACAGTAGATCACTGATGTAATATTACAGATCACTGGTGTCTTGTCTAAACAGGTACGTAATATTATAGATCACTGGTGTCTTGTATAAACGGGCAAGTTACACTATAGATCACTGGTGTGTCTTGTCTAAACGGTTAAGGGATACGATAGATCACTGGTGTGTCTTGTCTAAACGGGTAAGGGATACGATAGATCACTGGTGTGTCTTGTCAAAACGGGTAAGGGATACGATATATCACTGGTGTATTTTGTCTAAACGGGTAAGGGATACGATAGATCACTGGTGTGTCTTGTCTAAACGGGTAAGGGATACGATAGATCACTGGTGTATCTTGTCTAAACGGATAAGGGATATGATAGATCACTGGTATGTCTTGTCTAAACGAGTAAGTAATACGATAGATCACTGTCTTGTCTAAACGGGTAAGGGATACGATAGATCACTGGTGTGTCTTGTCTAAACGGGTAAGGGATACGATAGATCACTGGTATGTCTTGTCTAAACGGGTAAGGGATACGATAGATCACTGGTGTGTCTTGTCTAAACGGGTAAGTAATACGATAGATAACTGGTATGTCTTGTCTAAACGGGTAAGGCATACGATAGATCAATGGTGTGTCTTGTCTAAACGGGTATAGGAATACGATAGATCACTGGTGTGTCTTGTCTAAACGGGTAAGTAATACGATAGATAACTGGTGTGTCTTGTCTAAACGGGTAAGGGATACGATAGATCACTGGTGTGTCTTGTCTAAACGGGTAGGGGATACGATAGATCACTGGTGTGTCTTGTCTAAACGGGTAAGGGATACGATAGATCACTGGTGTGTCTTGTCTAAACGGGTAAGGGATACGATAGATCACTGGTGTGTCTTGTCTAAACGGGTAAGTAATACGATAGATAACTGGTGTGTCTTGTCTAAACGGGTAAGGCATACGATAGATCAATGGTGTGTCTTATCTAAACGGGTAAGGGATACGATAGATCACTGGTGTGTCTTGTCTAAACGGGTAGGGGATACGATAGATCACTGGTGTTTCTTGTTTAAACGGTTAAGGGATAAGATAGATCACTGGTGTGTCTTGTCTAAACGGGTAAGGGATACGATAGATCACTGGTGTGTCTTGTCTAAACGGGTAAGGGATACGATAGATCACTGGTGTGTCTTGTCTAAACGGGTAGGGGATACGATAGATCACTGGTGTGTCTTGTCTAAACGGTTAAGGGATACGATAGATCACTGGTGTGTCTTATCTAAACGGGTAAGGGATACGATAGATCACTGGTGTGTCTTGTCTAAACGGGTTGGGGATACGATAGATCACTGGTGTGTCTTGTCTAAACGGGTAAGGCATACGATAGATCAATGGTGTGTCTTATCTAAACGGGTAAGGGATACGATAGATCACTGGTGTGTCTTGTCTAAACGGGTAGGGGATACGATAGATCACTGGTGTGTCTTGTCTAAACGGTTAAGGGATACGATAGATCACTGGTGTGTCTTGTCTAAACGGGTAAGGGATACGATAGATCACTGGTGTGTCTTGTCTAAACGGGTAAGGGATACGATAGATCACTGGTGTGTCTTGTCTAAACGGGTAAGGGATACGATAGATCACTGGTGTGTCTTGTCTAAACGGGTAAGGGATACGATAGATCACTGGTGTACCTTGTCTAAACGGGTAAGGGATACGATAGATCACTGGTGTACCTTGTCTAAACGGGTAAGGGATACGATAGATCACTGGTATGTCTTGTCTAAACGGGTAAGGGATACGATAGATCACTGGTGTACCTTGTCTAAACGGGTAAGGGATACGATAGATCACTGGTGTACCTTGTCTAAACGGGTAGGGGATACGATAGATCACTGGTGTACCTTGTCTAAACGGGTAAGGGATACGATAGATCACTTGTGTGTCTTGTCTAAACGGGTAAGGGATACGATAGATCACTGGTGTACCTTGTCTAAACGGGTAAGGGATACGATAGATCACTGGTGTACCTTGTCTAAACGGGTAAGGGATACGATATATCACTGGTGTACCTTGTCTAAACGGGTAAGGGATACGATATATCACTGGTGTACCTTGTCTAAACGGGTAAGGGATACGATAGATCACTGGTGTACCTTGTCTAAACGGGTAAGGGATACGATAGATCACTGGTGTACCTTGTCTAAACGGGTAAGGGATACGATAGATCACTGGTGTACCTTGTCTAAACGGGTAAGGGACAATAATAGAGCACAGAACTGTCTTGCCTGGGTGGTTTGCCTTGCAAACGTCGTACGCCTTCCATTTGCATTTGTACTTTGATGAGATCGGCTGGACTGGCCATGAACTGACCCAGAGCACCCGCGGTGATGCCTCCTAGGGCGGCCTTCCTGTCATATTCAAAACAATTACGTTAGCAATGACAGCAAAGGCACAAAAGTAATATTCTAATAGAGGACATATTGTAATATTCCAATGCGTCATGCATTGATGCTACAGTAATATCTGAATTTGTCATGTATTGATGCTACAGTAATATCTGAATTTGTCATGTATTGATGCTACAGTAATATCTGAATTTGTCATGTATTGATGCTACAGTAATATCTGAATTTGTCATGTATTGATGCTACAGTGATGTTCTGAAAGTCTCTGCATTTATCCATTAATCAGACCTAAAGATACTATTAACTGCATACCATAGGATACGTACCACACAGGATAGCTTCCATCTGATCCCTTCCCCAAGATGTTATCTCGTATCCACTCATACATACCCATCCTGCAACCTGTGTAGACTGCAAAGAAAGCAACACAACATGTGGACTTGCCAAAGTAAATTAACCCATCCATTAATGTACCTCCACAGTAGAGAATATCAATAATGTACCTCCACAGTAGAGAATATCAATAATGTACCTCCACAGTAGAGAATATCAATAATGTACCTCCACAGTAGAGAATATCAATAATGTCCCTCCACAGTAGAGAATATCAATAATGTCCCTCCACAGTAGAGAATATCAATAATGTACCTCCACAGTAGAGAATATCAATAATGTACCTCCACAGTAGAGAATATCAATAATGTACCTCCACAGTAGAGAATATCAATAATGTCCCTCCACAGTAGAGAATATCAATAATGTCCCTCCACAGTAGAGAATATCAATAATGTACCTCCACAGTAGAGAATATCAATAATGTACCTCCACAGTAGAGAATATCATTAATGTACCTCCACAGTAGAGAATATCAATAATGTACCTCCACAGTAGAGAATATCAATAATGTCCCTCCACAGTAGAGAATATCAATAATGTACCTCCACAGTAGAGAATATCAATAATGTACCTCCACAGTAGAGAATATCAATAATGTCCCTCCACAGTAGAGAATATCAATAATGTACCTCCAAAGTAGAGAATATCAATAATGTACCTCCACAGTAGAGAATATCAATAATGTACCTCCACAGTAGAGAATATCAATAATGTACCTCCACAGTAGAGAATATCAATAATGTCCCTCCACAGTAGAGAATATCAATAATGTACCTCCACAGTAGAGAATATCAATAATGTACCTCCACAGTAGAGAATATCAATAATGTACCTCCACAGTAGAGAATATCAATAATGTACCTCCACAGTAGAGAATATCAATAATGTCCCTCCACAGTAGAGAATATCAATAATGTCCCTCCACAGTAGAGAATATCAATAATGTACCTCCACAGTAGAGAATATCAATAATGTACCTCCACAGTAGAGAATATCATTAATGTCCCTCCACAGTAGAGAATATCAATAATGTACCTCCACAGTAGAAAATATCAATAATGTACCTCCACAGTAGAGAATATCAATAATGTACCTCCACAGTAGAGAATATCATTAATGTCCCTCCACAGTAGAGATTATCAATAATGTACCTCCACAGTAGAGAATATCAATAATGTCCCTCCACAGTAGAGAATATCAATAATGTACCTCCACAGTAGAGAATATCAATAATGTCCCTCCACAGTAGAAAATATCAATAATGTACCTCCACAGTAGAGATTAAAAATCAGTACATTCAGAGTATTTGTACGAGATACAGTTAAAAATATCAAATAACAACATAAGGTTTAGAAGGCATCTCTTTTACGTTGAGAAAAGTGTATACTTATCACTACCTAAGTGGTAGCATGTAGGTACATAGCGTGGCACTAATATGCAATCAAAGAAACTACTAATACAGACAAGACACTTTTATTGCAAAGGTCAGTATGTGAAACCTGCCGAACGCCAAATTCGTGTTATACACCTAAAGGACGTATCTCGACATACAATGGTTCAAATTGGTGGAAAAGTTAGGTATCTATTTAGTGGGGTGCTGATACAATTTAAATTTGGGTTGGGGACTACAATATGTAAAACCCACATGTGCAACATTTGACACGAAGCAACATAATAAGAAATGCATGTCAAAACAGAGCAATCTTAAGCTATTATTAGAAGTACGTTTTACCAGCAATTGCTAGATATCTGCCGCAGTTTTTTTTCCATAGGAAAAAAGCATGGTTTTACAAAGTGGAAGGAAAGCAGTATAAATCTACCAGTAGTCAGCCATTAAATAAATCACTAAAGAAAATGGTTTAGTAATTGTTTTACAGACAAAGTATCATGTTCATATCAATCCAATAACAAGAAGCATAAATACGCACAGCTTTAAATATAAGATACTGGATGGAATTTTAGCTGGTCGTATTAACCTATTCAAATGGAAAGTATGTGACTGGCCTCATTGTAAGACAAATGTGGAAATATTGAAATATTAGAACATGTTATATTTTATTGTGAGTGTCCTAGACAAATTTGGTTGAAAGTAGAAGAATATAAGTTATCCTAAATACCAAAGTTCAATCTATCATTAATGTTATATTTGGATTTCCTTACACATGACTTATGTTTACAGAACCATAACTTAATTGTCCTATTTAGGAAATGGTACGTATATATATCATGCAGAAAGGGAACCAAGGCAAGCTAGAAATGTCTGTCCAAAGTACATTAAAAACTGCTGAGTGAAATGAATACCGGTATATGATTCTAGAATTAAAGAATAATGTTGTGGAAACAGATGGAGGATGCTCTACAAATATCTCTTAAGTTACCTACAGAAGATTTAAGTGTTACTCGTCTATATCATGTCTCTTTCCATCATCGAGCTGTATGAACAATGGGTTGTACTCCTTCTTACCCATACTGCCTGAATCCGCGTTTGAAAGCAATAAACAAGAATCACGTGATGTTTGAATTCTAATGGTTGATTATGTTTAAACAGTTGTCAACTACGGGCACTTTGCTTTCACTTGTTGATGAGTGCGGACTACAGAAAATAATCAATTATTCAAATACCTACCAACATGACGATATATTGCTGGAGTTATTCCTTGCCAAAGACGCAAAAATCCTTCTTCATGAACTGAAACACAAGTAATATTTATATATACCAGTATATGCTATTATATCAACAAAGACATACCGGTATATATATACACTGTATCTTTAAGTCAGTTGGACCAGAAGTAAAGCATTGCATCAGCAATTATTGCCACTGTTACCGGTACTTCTCTCAATGATCGTAGCGAGACACCCTCTTACAAAGCCAGCCCTCCATATCATAGACATAATGATGTCATAAGCACAAAACTTCAAATATTTATAAATCATAAATTACCTATTCCATATGCTGTTCTTATCATGCCACGGTAAGGGCCAGAGTTTTGACCCCCTTCTCCTTGTATTTGTAATCTTGTCTTCATCAAATCCAGAGGAAATGTAACTGAAATATTTTGAAAAAAACATGTAAATGGTACACTCCATTATAATTCTGGTAGGTAAACATTATCATATTGTGTATAGAAGATGTACTATTTTGGTATGTCATATAAAAATTGCAGTGTCACTAAGGGTAAATATATTAGCATTTTAATATTCTAGTGCAAGGGCAAAAATATGCTCTGTTAGAAAGAATATTTAACACACTTTATCAGTGAGCATTTTTTGCTCAAGTAGATTTGTGACTACCGGTACCCACTAGTACATGCATTTTCTCCAGTACCCATGAAAAAAGTACAAATTCCACTTCTTTGCTTGTAACGAACTTTGTGTAAACTGTTAACGTTGTACAACCCCAAACACAGCTTTACATATTTTATTTCTATTTTCTATTGTTTCTAAAAAGTACCAAATGACTATGCCTGGAGATATAACATACTTCATCTCTAATATCTCTTAGTTGAAAGTCCAGTGGAATACATTGATAATATTTCCCTAAAGCTGCTATTCGCACACTTTTTTCATCCCAGAGTTGTTTTCTGTATCATGTATAGACACGATCCAGCTGTATGTCAATATGACACTAGCAATAGAGCCTCCAATATATCTATCTATTTAACGTTATTTTCGTGTATAAAATCATATTAATATTTGTGCTAGATCAAGGCTGTCATTTCTGTTTGCAATTTTGAGTGGCTCAAGTTGGCATGGGTCGAGGTTGGGTGGGGTTGAGCTTGTAGTGGGTCGAGCTGGTTTTGGGTCGAATTGAATAGATATCGAGAATGTTACCCTGGAGCACTAGCGCTTAGGCAGGGTCCTAAAGTATAACTTGCAAAGCCTCAGCGATTTGAAACTCCTCCACTTCAATTTGCCTAGTATTGATTTATGGGTGATACTACATCCAATCATTGTTATATTTTAATTCTACCAGGGTTCATACAGGCAAGGTTCCATCAAAATCAAGCCTTTTTAAGGCAAGAACTAGAAAAATTCAAGGACTTTTCAAGGACTATTTTTACATTCTCTGGTCTATTATAAGCATACAAATTGCCCAAGTTGGGACTAAATTTTATGCATACAATCTTTGACAAGCGGAAATAAGGAGTGACAACAAGAAGGCAGTGTCCACATTTATTTATTACCAACCAACAGCATTTATTGGAGTTAATCAGTTTACTTTTATTAAAGTTTTATATCGAGCTCTTTCTTAGAGGTCAAAATGCAAATAAGAATCAGTCCTTGAATCGTTCAAGATTTTGTTTGTCTATATTCCACCGATGCCAGGCTGCCAAATAGTGTCTCTTAGCCTTGCCTGTGATATCAATTTACCACAGGTTTTCATTTTAGTGGTAAACGTCATCAGTTTGTGTGCTTCACGATGCTTTGGTATAAGTAGCAGTGCCGCAAGTTATGTGGTGTCCCGGAATAGACATGTTTGCCACACCACAGCCGAAAAGGGGATGTTTATCAGGTTTCTGAATTTATAGAATGAAACAATCAAGTCTTCTACAAATTTTTTATATAAATTATATAAATAGTTTTGATGGGAAAGAATTCTATATGCAACTTTAATTGCTACTTTTTCAATTCAGCCAGCTTTTATTCGATTTTTTCTTGGTTCTTTGCCAGTGCCCAGTCCAGTTTGAAATCAAGCACTTTTCATTGTAACTTCCCTATTTTCAAGCAAAATTCAAGTACATTGGATCTGTCTCAAGGCCCATTTCTGTTTTTAGGATCTTTACCAGGCATCAGTCTAAATTCAAGCACTTTTCAAGCCTGTGCGCCCCCTGTTCTACATATCGTAATTTCTGGGGTAGTCCTATCGAAAGTGAATTCACAGCATCTCTATTCATACTATATGTAGCATGTGTATCCACTTTTACTAACTATTGTGTGTAATTGCATTTAACTCACCGTTCACACCAATTGCACTTTGCAACATGACAATGTATTAGCAAATGACTTCCTGTGCAAATGTTTATTGGATTCATTCGCCAGACGGGATTATGATTATGGGGCCAGGGGAAAAATGATCCCCAGTCTCCTGGCCTGTCATAGAGTAGCCGGAAGGCGGGGGCATTCTGAGAGACAAGCTTGGACGTGGTCCATATGTAAGTTGCACCTGTGCATAAGTTGCAATGACTAAGGATTAATAAGATATAATAAGGAAAGGATGTAGTCTTCACAGATCTATAAAAAAACTGGAACAGACTGAAGCTCATTGGAATTTATCCGCCTTTTCAATGTTAAATTATTTGTGACACCCTGAGAATTGATGTTTGTAACAAATATAATGCAATTAAATGTTTACAACTTCTCTTTTTACAAATCTTTTAACATATTGTGATATTTTAAAATTATTTTACTTGTCTCCTTGAAAATCGATTCCAGTCCATTTTGGTTCCATTCTTCAGATCTATTTCTTTCCATTCTGGTTTTTAGAATCTACAACCTTTTTTTAATGCAGAGATTATTATGATTTGTCTAAATTATTTTACTTATCCCATTAATAACATTTTTAATATTGAGATGAGAAGTTCTATAGCTGTAGCTAAATAAAAGACCAATCGAATAAGAACTGAAACCCATTATTTTTATTTTTTTTCTCTCAGAAAGAAGTATAATGTACGTGGGCATATATGACATTGCAAGTATATATAGTATACAAGAATTCAGTCAGTGCATTCTGGCCCATTTCTAGTCCAGTCCATTTCAATATTTTCATAAACCCAGTATCCACCTACAATGCGATAGTATTTGCAGTCTGTGCCTAAGGACCTTGGCCAAGTGCTAACTAGGGGCCTGGGTTCTTCAGCCTCAGAGCTACCGAGAATGTAGCCCCATGTCCGGTCTATCAAATCCTGTACGGCATTTTACACACACGCGTGGCGAGAAGCGGTGCTGATGGCGAGAACTTTTTGGGGTATGGCATTAATTTCTAAAAGTATGCATCTTACAACTTATCTTGTTATTTTGGTTGAAGTCTCTGTGATTACAACGATATCGTCTGTTGATTTTTCGAAGCAGCGGACAACTCAGTTCTGTCCGCCACCTCACCCACCCAATGGAGAAACTGCGCATGCTTGCATGTCGTTAAAACCGCACCATTCGCTTGGTGGCGCTTCATGCACCCAGCCATTGATACGTAATAAGTGAAACGGCACCTGGCGAAAGCCGCTGATGAAGAATGACCAAATACGAAATGCTGCGATAAACAACAAGAAAGTCTCATTTCAACCGACTTGATAGTAATGCAATACTTTGTTAGTTCATATGCATGTGGGTTTTGTGGTAAATATGAAGTTACGGTATCAGAGTACAAAATGACAAGGGTTTGATGGATCGTGCGGTTAACAACACTTAGTCGCCCACAAAAACAAATCTTACACCCTCATTTTCCAGATGCGGACATTGGACTGTTGTGCTGAGCAACAACTGTCTCATATGGGACTACCGAGAATGGAACTAAGTAAGTTAATTGGTTATAGATCTAAGTTTATAAAAATGTCAAAAGAATTATTTATATTTGTAACTCATTATGAAAGGGTAAAAGTTCATCATGAATACATGGTCAATATCATTGTTTCAGTCACAGGCAATTCGCCCAAGGCAATTATTGAGAAGGGACAAGATAATCCAGACATTATAACTATCACTTTAATAGCGATCGAGCAAGCTGTACACGCGCTTTTGCGGTCAACGCAAAGTCATACTGTTTGTAAACAAACATGCTGCAAAGTGCAATTTTGGACGAAACGAACACAACTCGGTCAACTTCATAAATCGTACACCATTGTCAGTTCTCATTTCCAACATAATAAGAACAAAGGGGATTCCGCTAACTAACCTGCCTCGGCCACTGTCGCTGCACAGCATGATAACAGATATTTTACAACAAATGCGTCAGCGTAAACAGTCGACACCTTCGTCTTCTCCGCCATGTTGACCCACTTATGCATGTCGGGAATATAGGTTTTTTTTCTTTCTATGTTGCTAAAATAACACATGAGCATTTTATAATTAGTATATTAACTTCTAAAATGATAATATTAAGTTGCTTTTTACTTTTATGTAAAATAACAGAGATCTCACTACTGCGTGATCAAAGTTGCCTAAGAGTACGCCATATTGCCGAGAGAATTTTCGCGACCCTCCAACATTTGGATGCTTATGGGGTTGTAGGAAAATTATAGCAGGTAATTGGAAACAGGGATTAATCAAGTATCCCCGATTGAAATATTTGAATTTTGATATGTAGGTTTGTAGAAAGGGATCGTCTTTATTGGTCCTGTTTGGTTTTGACGACTTGTTTCTTGACAGACACTTCCTTGTATTTGAGAATGAGAGGTTCAGTTATTCCAGACAAATGTCGTGCTCACAATACACAGTGGTACACTTTCATCAAGAGCTGTTTCAGCACGCCCCTAACCATGCAATGTCTAAGACCATACACTTGTAGAATTGTGTGATGTCAAATTACTTTCATTGAACTACATACTTGTATACTTCAAATAATATTGCTAAGATCGGTAAATGTACACATGCTAACCTTACCAGCCTATACTAAACTTCTAAAGAGTAAAGTTAAGAGTATTTGCAATATTTTCTTGTTAGTAAGTCTTAATGACAAAATTCACTGATCACATTACAATATTCTGTTTGAAGTTATATCTAATATAATTTTAATGCTTATAAGACTTATAAGGAGTTATAAATGTTTTGATCAAATCGTTATAATATGTGATAATATAATATTGTTAATTGATATCAGTGACTTTTAAGATGGAAATTAAAATATTTTACATGTTTTTGTATTAATGTAAAGTCTTAGTAATGAAATAGTATCCAATCTCATATCAAGTGATATATATTCAATCTACATCATTAGTATTATGCCCTAAGAGAAGGGGACTTGCCTGGAGGCACTTACGCTAACCAGGTTATATGAAATAGATATGTCAAAAAAGGGATGGGAGATGGTATATATTTATAAAGTCTGAGACCTATGCAATGATATATATCCCTCCATGCTCTTTCCTGACATGTCTATAAAGCCTTGCTGTGGCTATATCTGTGGTCACAGGATAAAGATCCTGTATCCTTCTTTGCAAAGAATAAGTGGTTACCCCCAGATTTATGGCTCCAGATTTATGGCTCTATTCTTCCTTCTCCCATTGACGCAATTTGACCAAAAGTGGTTAAAGTGTTGTGAATATACAACCAATCAATCAACCTGACCTGCTCTCTACAAATATCACTTAACCTTAGATACTGCCTACAAAGTCAGTTGTGATTTGACCAGTAGGTAAAGTAGCCCTAGGTAAACGGCCTATAAACTTAAGTCTGACAATGGCATCTGCATCTGCACATGTGTCATCCAATATGTTTTACTAGGAATGTTGTTAACCCAATTAAGCTGTCATTTATGTAATTACATTGTCTGTTTACCTTACATGCACCCAATATTAAATTATCTCATAGCCTTTATGTATTAATGAGATATTTGTACATTACCATAAGCTTCCTTTATGAGGTTGTAGCTTATAATTTGTATATAAAAGTCATTTAATTTCATAATGAGGTCTCTTTTTATATTTTTATAACTGTAAACCTAAAGAATATGTTACCATTGTGATGTTACCAAGATATAATATGAGCGAGATTATTGAGAATTCAAGGTTAATAGGTTACATTCAAAATACTGACATTTACTGTCATTTAACGTTAAATATTTACATCTCTCTTCCGTTGCTTCAAAAATATGAGAACTTTTGTATTGGTTGAACATCATTTGAATGCTTCAAGCTTATGAAGTCATAAAAGTTGGGAAGAGTCCAGTAAACATGTACAATCTATATCTTTCTCTCTTTAAGTCAAGAGAAAATAGACAACATAGTGGAGAAAAAAAAACTGTTTGTTTTGACAAATGGCCGAACTCTGCATGTGGGACAGATTGTTATTCAGATTTGTTCATGTATTGAATTACCTTCAATTACAAGACTCTCCATTCTTAACCATTATCTGACTTAAATTGCACTATCAATATTAACAAGGAAGTAATTGGCAGGTGTATTGTTTGTTTACTTACACCTGTCAAACACCCTCCGCTCTGTTCCTCTGTTATTGGTGGTCAGTGTAAATTGACTGGCCTAGTGCCAGAGTTTTGTCTAAAACTTGGAGTGGGGGTGGGGGGGGTGGGCAGGTTTAGGATATGGCCAGTGAACATGTAACTTAATATGGCTGCAAACTAAACCACTTCCCATACTAGGCAAGACACAAACTATGTAGGTCTAAGTGACTTATCAATGATTGCCATGCACTCAAAACTTGTGCCGTCACCTCTAACCACGGGTCTGACTTCATAATTGATAAGAGGCTAGGGTAGGATGTCACATCACAAATTAACCTGTGAGATTAGAGGGAACAAAAAAGATTATGTCCCTGTATGGTATGCACTGCCTATTAACAAAACTTTTTTCTAATAATTAATTGCTTGCACGAATAAGTCTTCACTATTTTATTTTAGATAAGATAAGGAAGCTTGCAATAGAGGCATTATTTTTTTAAGAAAGCATAAGAGAGCTTGATGTACCGTTTATTAAAAGGATAATGTTTACACTCAAATTATTTATGTACTAAGAAACTCAATATCCATAAACTGTCCATTGAATGCAGTGCCAAAGTGCAAAGAAAATTTGAACTCATACAGTGAACTAATTTTTCACACTTGTAGTTAAGCTAAAGGCTGCAATAGATTTGTTTCTACATGTAGACTGAATATATATTTGGAATGGTGGTTATAGCATTTTGATACACTCTGAATTTTTTTTTTATATGTTGTCGCATTTGCAAATGTTGGGCTAAAGAATCCTGTTATCACAGTTATCTACAATATTAGATGGAAAGAATTGTTGCCAAGAATTGTTTGTGCCTAAAGTTTCCTGTCACTTGATACTGCTGATATGTACAAGTATACACTGCAAATAAGAGGACAAGGCAAATCTATTGCCCATTGCTAAGGTGAGATGGGCACACCATGGTTATGCATGAGAGAAATAGAGAAATAAAATTTCCAAGTTTGAACTGTCACATTTTTTTCCTTATAAACTTACACAATGCTAACATTTCATATATACTTTATAAGATATTTTTCACTTTAGGCCTACCGGTACATGCATTTGTTTTGCCCATTAAATAAGGACTGGAGTCCCAGCTTAGTAAGACTATTGCCATTCTGATCTCCTCAATTACCCCTCAAAATCATATAATTATTATGTTTGAACTGTTAGTCCTATTGTAAGCATGAATTTGGGATTAGGTGTTAGCCAATGCATGTATATTTACTACTTAGACAACTTACTGGTATGCAAATTTTGGATTTATATACACAAGAATTTCTGGCTGAAATTGATACTGTTGCTGACAGGAGTTGACTGTGAGACATGTGGTCCTGTTGCTGTTGTCTGTCATATTCTTTATTACCTATCTCATTATGAGGCTGGGTGCTCGACCTGTTCTGCCGCACACAAACAAAGCTTAACATCTATAATTTAAGTCCTTCAAATACATTGCTTCATACACTCAATGCTTTGCTGGTAGTTGTTAGATACACAATGCCCAATGCCTTCTATCTTGTGTGACTAAAGCTGGTTAACCATCATGTAACACAGTTGTTTTTCTCATGGGCCATAGCTAACATTGAAATCTTCCTATTGGCCTTGTACTGTGTCTGGACTGGGCTGCGTCATTATGCAGAATAATTTTAATCACCCATTCCTTCATTGTGTTTTGTCCTGTCCTGATCTCCATCATTGTAAATATATACATGTGTCTCCACTCGATATCCGGTCTTCAAGTCGCTGATGTTTATTTGTGCAGTCCTCGCTCTCACCGGTCGAGGTGTTTTTACCGCGAACCTTTCGCCGTGTTGCTGCTACATGTTATCAAATCTCCTGGGTGAGATCACCGAGCAGTTTTTGCAGAAATTGCACCCGTGGATTGGCCAAAGCAACTGATTGGCACGAGGAGAGAATGAGACAAAAGTAATAGCTCACAACGTGGCCAAGTGACTGTGTAAGTTTCATTGCTGTTGAAACTTTTGATGTCATTGGTACAGTTTTGTTTTTATTAGTCAGATTTGTGTTGATTACTTTATTTACCATAGGCCATTATGGCTTCGGTTGGCCGACCTTCCCCCCCCCCCCCATTTAGATCCCATGTCTAACGGTCATCTACTCTGAAAGGCACTGACCTATTTTAATTTGTTTGCTGTCCTTTTGTTTTCGTCTTTTTTGTTGTTTCTTCTTACTGCAATTTCAGTAGTTTGTAGTTTTCTCCTTTGAAGCCAATTACAAAAGAAGCCATCGTTTTCATGTCTTTTAATGTTCACCACTGATAGATAAAGTTGCTTGAACTTGGAATATTAATTTGTAACATTTTCATATTGCATGAATACAATGTTAACAAATGATTACCTTGTTTTGGAATTGTGTGAGTACAGACCTTTTGGGCGATGTTTGTCTATGATTTCATCTTATAATTTTTGCCTTCCAACATAAGATTTCAATCAACCAAGAAAATATTTTTGGTGCAATTTCTTTCATCATTTCTAGTGTACATGATTACAGATGGCTTCGTTTTGTTATACGGTTGTGCATGTTTCACTTTTCTTTTGATATTGACCGTGGTACTATTAATCTATTAGCATGATTACTAACGACTTATTAACACTAGATTGTAGACGTTTATCTGTGTAACTTGATACAGCCAATGGATACAAGTCGCTCGCCTCCATGTTCTGAGCATGTGTCTATATGTTCTAACTTGGCCCTTAAACAGTTACTAAAAGTAAGGTGGATCCAATAAATACCCATTGTTATAAAACCTCAAGTCAGGATCTATTCGACCCCAACCGACATGTCTCTTCCAGGGTGGGATTGTGGCAGGTGACCACCTGAGACCAGAACCTTCGTCCGGGAGGGATGCTTGCCTTAGCTTAGCGCTTCTATACCTCATGATCACACACAGTATTGGATGGGTGGCTTAAACAGTTATTGTAATATAATGTTGTGAAGAAATGGTTAGAATGCATCGCCTACCAAAATGGGACTGGGGCATATCTCTATTTGTAGAATGGTAACCGCTTTGCTTACACATGGTGTGGGTACGCGAGTTCTTTGGTTTCGGTTATTTGCCTTGTGATTGGAACCAGATAGGGCCGACTGGTGTGATGTATATTATGCAATGACAGCTCTGCATGATGGCTACGTGCCCTTGTGCTGCTCTCCGGTCCTCAGAGCATGCCTCCAACTTGAACTGTGAACAGTCGATCAACGACTCAACGGTGATTACTTCTGTTGTCAAGGGTCATCGTTTGTCTGTTTGCGCGGAGCCGGTCCTGCTATCAGTAGCGTTATCTCACTATAATCAACACTATCAATTGGTATTGTTTGGTGTTGTGTTGCCAAGAATGTTTATGGTGCAGCCGGCGATACGATTTACAGGGTGTACTTGGGTCCGGTCCGGTTCGCATCGCCCGTGTGCCTGCTTTGGTCTAGGCTGGTCTTCCTGAAAGAACTATTGAAAGGACACTAGACCTATCCAGGCTGTCAATCATTCACTGACGTCACTGTTGCTTTGATCCAATCATGTGGTTGAAAAAGGTCTTCCACGTGCGTTAAGTCGGAAAAATCAGTCGGACAAAACAAAGCAGCATGTCACTTTCTTGTCAGTTTCAGAAATGAGTACTTCTCGCTTGTACCTACCATCAGCTATGATTGTCAATTTCATACTCACGATTAAGGAAAAAGGACTCAAGTGTGGGCGGGGCTTAGTGTCGGAGTATGGATCGGTCTATTGAACCCCTTATTCAAAATGTCATGGAAGGGTTACTAATTCGTTTCATACCAACTGAACAACTGGAAGAGAATTACGACTCGACCCATAACGTATGACATCTTGGATAACTTTTTGTACCCCAACCGTCCATTGCCTCTATTTTGCCACATTAGCAATAACGTGATAGAGATACACAGATACCAGGTCAGATTTGCGGTGACTTATTGTGACGGCACTGACGTCACATTGGTCCTTGCGTGGCGTCAGCACCGACACGTGACCAGGATCGAGAGTTGGCTGACGGAGAAAGCCGGGAAGTCCCACTGTTGTGTATGACGTCACCCTTCTGTGTTTTTCTGGTGTCTCCTCATGTTCCGCGTTGGGTGTTGAGTGGTTGACTTACTCCGTTGTCTGCGGTAGACTGCTCGGAGTACACAGGCCTGTCACAGTGTGCCCCCCCCCCCACCGCCTGCGAGGTGCCGCGGACTGCGTTTCGACAGGACCCGGCCCGACACCCAAAAATACTGTGGGGTAGCATCACTGATACGATTATATGTGTGGACCGAACCAAGCCCTCGGCGTCTCCTCAAGGATTACATCTGCGATAGGGCGCACGTGATGTGGCTGATCTGCAGGGTGTCCTGCGCAATGCCCAATGGGGTGACGTAAGCTCCCCCCCCCCCGCCCCCCTCGTGTTTTAACTTCCGGGATGCCGGGTCAACAGTCGACAGGCCGGGATTTAATTGGAGCGTGTATATGATAGCTTGTCCGTTATGCTCATGTTGCTCACATAGATCTGCCCGTTGTGCTAATGATTTGCACGCTTTTATTTTTCCTTTGTACCAATATTTTACACTCGGATCTACCCATTGTGCTAGTGTTTCATACAAATCTTCTCATTGTGCTGGTGTTTTATACTTGGATCTTCTCATTGTGCTGTTGCTTCACAGACAGATCATCCTATTGTGCTAGTGTTACATATTCATATCTTATTATCTGTTACTGACACTGAGTTAGAATTAATGGCGAGGAGGGCATGGCCTAGCCTGTGACTGACACTGAGTTAGAATATGATGGCGAGGAGGGCGTGGCCTAGCCTGTGACTGACACTGAGTTAGAAGTGATGGCGAGGAGGGCGTGGCCTAGCCTGTGACTGACACTGAGTTAGAATTGAAGGCGAAGAGGGCGTGGCCTAGCCTGTGACTGACACTAAGTTAGAATTGATGGCGAGGAGGGCGTGGCCCTGCCTGTGACTGACACTGAGTTAGAATTGATGGCGAGGAGGGCGTGGCCTAGCCTGTGACTGACACTGAGTTAGAATTGATGGCGAGGAGGGCGTGGCCTAGCCTGTGACTGACACTGAGTTAGAATTGATGGCGAGGAGGGCGTGGCCTAGCCTGTGACTGACACTGAGTTAGGAGTGATGGCGAGGAGGGCCTGGTCTAGCATGTGGCTGACACTGAGTTAGAAGTTGTGGCAGGGAGAGCGTGGCCTGGCCTGTGGGTGACGCGGAGGGCGTGGCCTGGCCTGTTGGTGGCAAGGAGGGTGTGGCCTAGCCTGTGGGTGACGCGGAGGGCGTGGCCTGGCCTGTTGGTGGCAAGGAGGGTGTGGCCTAGCCTGTGACTGACACTGAGTTAGAAGTGGTGGCGAGGAGGGCGTGGCCTGACCTGTGGGTGAAGAGGAGGGCGTGGCCTGACCTGTGGGTGGCGAGGAGGGTGTGGCCTAGCCTGTGACTGACACTGAGTTAGAAGTGGTGGCGAAGAGGGCGTGGCCTGGCCTGTGGGTGGCGAGGAAGGCGTGGCCTGGCGTGGCCTGGCCTGTGACTGACACTGAGTTAGAAGTGGTAGCGGGGAGGGCGTGACCTGGCCTGTGGGTGGCGAGGAGGGCGTGGCTTGGCCTGTGGGTGTCGAGGACGGCGTGGCCTAGTCTGTGACTGACACTGAGTTAGAAGTGATGGCGAGGAGGGCGTGGCCTGGCCTGTGGGTAGCGAGGAGGGCGTGGCCTGTCTGTGAGTGGCGAGGATGGCGTGGCCTGGCCTTTCGGTGGTGAGGACGGCGTGGCCTAGACTGTGACTGACACTGAGTTAGAAGTGGGGGCGAGGAGGGCGTGGCCTGGCCTGTGGGTAGCGAGGAGGGCGTGGCCTGTCTGTGAGTGGCGAGGAGGGCGTGGCGTGATCTGTGGGTGGCAAGGAGGGCGTGGCCTGGCCTGTGGGTGGCGAGGAGGGCGTGGCCTGGCCTGTTACGAAGTGGGCGTGGCCTGGCCTGCGGGTAGCGAGGAGGGCGTGACCTGGCCTCTTGCGAAGTGGGCGTGGCCTGGCCTGCGGGTGGCGATGAGGGCGTGACCTGGCCTCTTGCGAAGTGAGCGTGGCCTGGCCTGCGGGTGGCGAGAAGGGCGTGGCCGGGTCCTGTGCGAAGTGGGCGTGGCACAGCTTTTAAGTGGCTAACGCCGAGTGACCTACAATAACAAACTAATAGAATAATAGACAAATTGAAATTACTCATAAAATTTGATTCACAACGCTTTGTCAGTTTGTAATGCCACCGTCTCTTTCATCAAAGCTACTGGGCTAACTCCTCCTACATGACAGGCATCTATCCTAGCAATATAAAGCCGCTGACCTGGAAGCCCACGCGCTCACCACCTCCCCCACCCCCTTCCCCCCTCAACCTTCACGCCCCTGACAGCTGATGTACCGCTTGACGGGCGAGTGATGGACCGACTAGTCACAGCTTGTGGCCGTGGCAAACCTATCACATCTGACTGCCACATAAGCGTTGAAGTGTGCCTCAGAGCTAACTAAGGATGTTGCAGCAAACCTTTAGCGTTGAAGTGTGCCTCAGAGCTAACTAAGGATGTTGCAGCAAACCTTTAGCGGTGAATTGTGTCCCAGAGCTAACTAAGGATGTTGCAGCAAACCTTTAGCGGTGAAGTGTGTCCCAGAGCTAGCTAAGGGTGTTGCAGCAAACCTTTAGCGGTGAAGTGTGTCCCAAAGCTAACTAAGGGTGTTGCAGCAAACCTTTAGCGGTGAAGTGTGTCCCAGAGCTAGCTAAGGGTGTTGCAGCAAACCTTTAGCGGTGAAGTGTGTCTCAGAGCTAACTAAGGATGTTGCAGCAAACCTTTAGCGGTGAAGTGTGTCCCAGAGCTAACTAAGGGTGTTGCAGCAAACCTTTAGCGGTGAAGTGTGTCCCAGAGCTAGCTAAGGATGTTGCAGCAAACCTTTAGCGGTGAAGTGTGTCCCATAGCTAACTAAGGGTGTTGCAGCAAACCTTTAGCGGTGAAGTGTGTCCCAGAGCTAACTAAAGGTGTTGCAGCAAACCTTTAGCGGTGAAGTGTGTCCCAGACCTAACTAAAGATGTTGCAGCGCACCTTTAGCGGTGAAGTGTGTCCCAAAGCTAACTAGTGATGGTTCAGGGATGCGGTTTCTTGCGTCCACGCCTGCTACAAACCAAGATGTTTGCTCCGTCCACGCCTGCTACAAACCAGGCAGTTAGCTACATCCATGCCTGCTACACACCAGGAAGTTAGCTACAGTTAAATACATCCACGCCTGCTACCTTGGGATTTCTGTGGCACCAAGGTTGTCATGGAGCGGTCCCACGTCAAACATCGTAGGGGCCGGCCCGGTAGCTCAGTGGGTTAGAGCGCCCGCATTGAACGCTCTGGTCACCTGAGAGCCTAACGGCACCTGGATCGGTGGTTCGCGCCCCGCTGTGGCCATGTCTGTGTGGTCGCAAGATAAAGATCCCATGTCCTTCTTCGCAAAGAGTAGGGTGTTACCCCCGGGGACATGTCTCCATTCACCCTTCCTTCTCCCATTGACGCGATAGGAACAAAAGTGGTTAAAGTGTCCTGAATATAAAACCAACCAGTCAAACATCGCGATAAATACTTTCACACGACATCTTCTAAAACAAACACTTTGCTAACTTTTTTTGCCAGGGACCAGGAAGGGAATTACTCAGCACAGGTATGGGCTTCAAGTAAAGTTTTAGTAGTTGGTTGTATGTACAGGGTGGTTTTAAGGTGGGCCTCTAAATGAACGCCGATTTTGTGTCATTTATCAACTGATATTTAGCGGTGCTCTTCTGGTAGGCGGCGCTGCCGGTCCGCTCGCTAGGCCATTGGCTCTTGGCCATGCACATGGGTTTGACTGGGTTGGGTGAGTTTGGGTAACGTTTACTGTTATGCTTCGCCGCCCCGTCGTATTCAGAGGTGCGAGAGGTGGAGGGAGGGTAGGTGGTAGGGGCGGGCGGGGGGGGGGGTGACTGTGAAGATTGAGGAAGGTAAGACCCCTCCACCAGCGTCCCAACTCCCCCCCCCCCCCTCCCACCTCCTCCCGACTCCCCGCGCGTCTGTACGTTCATTGGACGGTACTTGGGTACATGTGTGTCGTTTATGACGAATAGCGGGACTCATTAAGACCCCAACCCCACCACTCTCCGACTAGCCCAGCCACCCCCCCACCACACACACACTCCGCCCCCCCCCCCCCACCCCACCCCCTCGCCCGTCCGCTAGGCTGTCATTAACGTCACCTCGTCTGATGGGCGATGGCGACTTTGATGACACAGCGATACACATCGAGTCACATGGAGTGACCACCTGGTGACACGAGGCAGCGAGCGCCCCCTACTGATTGAGTGAGCGAGCCGCCTGGCTGGGATTGTCTCTCGTACTCTAGCGGTATCTTGTCAGTGTTGTCAGTCATGTTGGGTCTGTTTGACGGGACGCCGTTTTACCCCGGGCCAAGACCCTAAGGATCAATGACGTGTTGGAGATAGCGTTGGACCATGTGCACGTGACACCAGGATATAGTGTGCGAGAGTGCGTGATCAGAGAGTTCATGATAAGGATTTAGACAGGTGAGCATTATGACGTGATGTAAGTCCGGGGGATGGTGAAGAATCATTGTCTGTGCCATGTTCGCTTCCATTATGGTAGTAGTAACTCCGAATCATATCGTGAGTAATACGTGAGGGACGGTGACGCAGTGGTTGGCTGTGACGCATGGTTGGGTGCGTCAGAAGTTACTTCCTGGTCGAGACTGCACGAAGGGCGCTATGTGATTTCCTAAGCCACGAGGAAGTCCTATGATGTGCATGCTTCAGCTAGATATAGCACTGGGGTGTATGTATGTGGCAAGGGGGGGGGGGGGGGGGGCATAGAAGGGTATTTCTGCTGCGGTGGCGTTTTTTTGGGAAGGGCGGCGGCCCCGGCGGCGGCCCGAGCCGTGTGTGACTTCCTGGGGTCGCCCAACCGTGATAAAGACACTGTCATTGGACCAAGCGGCGGGGCTTCTCAAGGCATTGTTTGACGCCTCTGTGTCCTCTTACGGCTTTCTCTGAATACAGTTTAGCGTCCGCCATGACATTTGCGGATACCCCCCGAGCCACTGGGGTCCGGCGCAGATTGATTGTGGCATTTGATAGGCGTATTATATTATATGGTCTTTACGTAGGGACAACCGCCAGCTGTTGTTGACCTCAAGCCCCGGAGCGGAATGCCCCCCCTCCCGCGTTGGGGGGGGGGCGTCATCACCCAGGACAGCAGGCGGGGGGGGTGGGGGGCGGCGCCTCATGTGGTGGCGTCGGTACAATTGTCAAATACGATATGCGATATTGTAGGTGTCTATGGTTGCCCCCCCCCCATCCACTTCTATCGGCTGTGCAACCACATATAGTTCGCGGTGGCTTCCGTTACAATGGGCCAAATCATGGTCACTATAAGAGTGAACAGTCACGGTTTATCTCACCCGGATAGTAGCGCTGCAGGCTCCCTGGCCGCCTTGTTTGTGGCCAGCCTCCATCACACTGAAAGATAAACAAGTTTGTGTTTGTTGAGACCAGTCACTGTGACGGATGTGGAAGTCACACTGTTGTTCAGGCCAGTCACTGTGACGGATGTGGATGTCACACTGTTGTTCAGGCCAGTCACTGTGACGGATGTGGAGCTCACACTGTTGTTAAGACCAGTCACTGTGACGGATGTGGAGGTCACACTGTTGTTGAGGCCAGTCACTGTGACGGATGTGGAGGTCACACTGTTGTTCAGGCCAGTCACTGTGACGGATGTGGATGTCACACTGTTGTTGAGGCCAGTCACTGTGACGGATGTGGAGGTCACACTGTTGTTGAGGCCAGTCACTGTGACGGATGTGGAGATCACACTGTTGTTAAGGCCAGTCACTGTGACAGATGTGGAGGTCACACTGTTGTTCAGGCCAGTCACTGTGACGGATGTGGAGCTCACATTGTTGTTGAGGCCAGTCACTGTGACGGATGTGAAGGTCACACTGTTGTTAAGGCCAATCACTGTGACAGATGTGGAACGCACGCTGCTGTTAAGGCCAATCACTGTGACAGGTCACACTGTTGTGAAGGCCAGTCACTGTGACAGGTCACACTATTGTTAGGGCCAGTCACTGTGACAGGTCACACTTGTTAAGGCCAGTCACTGTGACGGGTCACACTGTTGTTGAGACCAGTCACTGTGACAGGTCACACTATTGTTAGGGCCAGTCACTGTGACAGGTCACACTGTTGTGAAGGCCAATCACTGTGACAGGTCACACTGTTGTTAAGGCCAGTCACTGTGGCAGGTCACACTGTTGTTAAGGCCAGTCACTGTGACAGGTCACACTGTTAAGGCCAGTCACTGTGACAGGTCACACTGTTGTTGAGGCCAGTCACTGTGACGGATGTGGAGGTCACAGTGTTGTTAAGGCCAGTCACTGTGACGGATGTGGAGGTCACACTTATTAACTCCAGTGATGATGTGCAATGTGCAAAGTTTATTATTGGTCACCAGTTAACCTGTCTCAGTGGATTGTCAATGGTCTCATTCACTAGTTATCTTGTCTCAGTGGATTGTCAATGGTCTCATTCACTAGTTATCTTGTCTCAGTGGATTGTCAATAGTCTCATTCACTAGTTATCTTGTCTCAGTGGATTGTCAATAGTCTCATTCACTAGTTATCTTGTCTCAGTGGTTTGTCAATAGTCTCATTCACTAGTTATCTTGTCTCAGTGGTTTGTCAATGGTCTCATTCACTAGTTATCTTGTCTCAGTGGTTTGTCAATAGTCTCATTCACTAGTTATCTTGTCTCAGTGGTTTGTCAATGGTCTCATTCACTAGTTATCTTGTCTCAGTGGTTTGTCAATGGTCTCATTCACTAGTTATCTTGTCTCAGTGGTTTGTCAATGGTCGCATTCACAAGTTATCTTGTCTCAGTGGTTTGTCAATGGTCTCATTCACTAGTTACCTTGTCTCAGTGGTTTGTCAATGGTCTCATTCACTAGTTACCTTGTCCTAAAGGTTTGTCAATGGTCTCATTCACTAGTTATCTTGTCCCAAAGGTTTGTCAATGGTCTCATTCACTAGTTACCTCATCTCAAAGGTTTGTCAATGGTCTCATTCGCTAGTTACCTTGTCTCAGTGGTTTGTCAATGGTCTCATTCACTAGTTACCTTGTCCCAAAGGTTTGTCAATGGTCTCATTCACTAGTTACCTTGTCTCAGTGGTTTGTCAATGGTCTCATTCACTAGTTACCTCATCTCAAAGGTTTGTCAATGGTCTCATTCACTAGTTACCTTGTCTCAGTGGTTTGTCAATGGTCTCATTTACTAGTTACCTTGTCCCAAAGGTTTGTCAATGGTCTCATTCACTAGTTATCTTGTCTAGTTATCTTGCCTCAGTGGTTTGTCAATGGTCTCATTCACTAGTTATCTTGTCTCAGTGGTTTGTCAATGGTCTCATTCACTAGTTATCTTGTCTCAGTGGTTTGTCAATGGTCTCATTCACTAGTTATCTTGTCTCAGTGGTTTGTCAATGGTCTCATTCACTAGTTATCTTGTCTCAGTGGTTTGTCAATGGTCTCATTCACTAGTTATCTTGTCTCAGTGGTTTGTCAATGGTCTCATTCACTAGTTACCTTGTCTCAGTGGTTTGTCAATGGTCTCATTCACTAGTTACCTTGTCCCAAAGGCCATCTTCGTTTTCTGTATAAAATAACACCGTACCATGCATATGGTTGGGGAATTATTAAAACTCATATCAAACATCCAGCATCAAGCATCTACCCACCAAGGCCTCTGCTTACTCTGCCCCAGCATCTACCCACCAAGGCCTCTACTAGCTCTGCCCCAGCATTTACCCACCAAAGCCTCTCTCTACTAGCTCTGCCCCAGCATCTACCCACCAAGGCCTTTCTACACGCTCTGCCCCAGCATCTACCCACCACGGCCTCTACTAGCTCTGCCCCAGCATCTACCCACCAAGGCCTTTCTACTCGCTCTGCCCCAGCATCTACCCACCAAGGCCTCTCTAACTCTGCCCCAGCATCTACCCACCAAGGCCTCTCTACTCGCTCTGCCCCAGCATCTAACCACCAAGGCCTCTATACTAGTTATGCCCCAGCATCTACTTACCAAAGCTTCTACTAGCTCTGCTCCAGCATCTACCCACTAAGACCTCTCTACTAGCTCTGCCCCAGCATCTACCCACCAAGGCCTCTCTCTACTAGCTCTGCCCCAGCATCTACCCACCAAGGCCTCTCTCTACTAGCTCTGCCCCAGCATCTACCCACCAAGGCCTCTCTCTACTAGCTCTGCCTCAGCATCTATCCACCAAGGCCTCTCTACTCGCTCTGCCCCAGCATCTACCCACTAAGACCTCTCTAACTCTGCCCCAGCATCTACCCACCAAGGCCTCTCTCTACTTGCTTTGCCCCAGCATCAACCCACCAAGGCCTCTCTCTACCAGTTCCGCCCCAGCATCTACCCACCAAGGCCTCTCTAACTCTGCCCCAGCATCTACCCACCAAAGCCTCTACTAGCTCTGCCCCAGCATCTACCCACCAAGGCCTCTCTACTAGCTCTGCCCCAGCATCTACCCACCAAGGCCTCTATACTAGTTATGCCCCAGCATCTACTTACCAAAGCTTCTACTAGCTCTGCCCCAGCATCTACCCACTAAGACCTCTCTACTAGCTCTGCCCCAGCATCTACCCACCAAGGCCTCTCTCTACTAGCTCTGCCCCAGCATCTACCCACCAAGGCCTCTCTCTACTTGCTTCGCCCCAGCATCAACCCACCAAGGCCTCTCTAACTCTGCCCCAGCATCTACCCACCAAGGCCTCTCTACTAGCCCTGCCCCAGCATCTACCCACTAAGACCTCTCTACTAGCTCTGTCCCAGCATCTACCCACCAAGACCTCTCTACTAGCCCTGCCCCAGCATCTACCCACTAAGACCTCTCTACTAGCTGTCCCAGCATCTACCCACCAAGGCCTCTCTACTAGCTCTGCCCCAGCATCTACCCACTAAGACCTCTCTACTAGCTCTGTCCCAGCATCTACCCACCAAGACCTCTCTACTAGCCCTGCCCCAGCATCTACCCACTAGGACCTCTCTACTAGCTCTGCCCCAGCATCTACCCACCAAGACCTCTCTACTAGCTCTGCCCAAGCATCTACCCACCAAGACCTCTCTACTAGCTCTGCCCCAGCATCTACGCACCGAGGCCTCTACTAGCTCTGCCCCAGCATCTACCCACCAAGGCCTCTCTACTAGCTCTGCCCCAGCATCTACCCACCACGACCTCTACCAGCTCTGCCCCAGCATCTACCCACCAAGGCCTCTACTAGCTCTGCCCCAGCATCTACCCACCACGACCTCTACCAGCTCTGCCCCAGCATCTACCCACCAAGGCCTCTACTAGCTCTGCCCCAGCATCTACCCACCAAGGCCTCTCTACTAGCTCTGCCCCAGCATCTACCCACCACGACCTCTACTAGCTCTGCTCCAGCATCTACCCACCAAGGCCTCTACTAGCTCTGCCCCAGCATCTACCCACCAAGGCCTCTCTCTACCGGTTCCGCCCCAGCATCTACCCACCAAGACCTCTCTCTACCAGTTTCGCCCCAGCATCTACCCACCAAGGCCTCTCTCTACCAGTTCCGCCCCAGCATCTACCCACCAAGACCTCTCTCTACCAGTTCCGCCCCAGCATCTACCCACCAAGGCCTCTCTACTAGCTCTGTCCCAGCATCTACCCACCACGACCTCTACTAGCTCTGCCCCAGCATCTACCCACCAAAGCCTCTCTACTAGCTCTGCCCCAGCATCTACCCACCAAGACCTCTCTCTACCAGTTCCGCCCCAGCATCTACCCACCAAGGCCTCTCTCTACTAGCTCTGCCTCAGCATCTACCCACCAAGGCCTCTCTCTACTAGCTCTGCCCCAGCATCTACCCACCAAGGCCTCTCTCTACCAGTTCCGCCCCAGCATCTACCCACCAAGACCTCTCTCTACCAGTTCCGCCCCAGCATCTACCCACCAAGACCTCTCTCTACCAGTTCCGCCCCAGCATCTACCCACCAAGGCCTCTGTACTAGCTCTGCCCCAGCATCTACCCACCAAGGCCTCTGTACTAGCTCTGCCCCAGCATCTACCCACCAAGGCCTCTCTCTACCAGTTCCGCCCCAGCATCTACCCACCAAGGCCTCTGTACTAGCTCTGCCCCAGCATCTACCCACCAAGGCCTCTCTACTAGCTCTGCCCCAGCATCTACCCACCAAGGCCTCTCTACTAGCTCTGCCCCAGCATCTACCCACCACGACCTCTACTAGCTCTGCCCCAGCATCTATCCACCAAGGCCTCTCTCTACCAGTTCCGCCCCAGCAGCTACCCACCAAGGCCTCTCTACCAGTTCCGCCACAGCAGCTACCCACCAAGACCTCTCTCTACCAGTTCCGCCCCAGCATCTACCCACCAAGGCCTTTCTCTACCAGTTCCGCCCCAGCAGCTACCCACCAAGGCCTCTCTCTACCAGTTCCGCCGCAGCAGCTACCCACCAAGACCTCTCTCTACCAGTTCCGCCCCAGCATCTACCCACCAAAGCCTCTCTCTACTAGCTCTGCCCCAGCATCTACCGACCACGACCTCTCTACTAGCTCTGCCCCAGCATCTACCCACCAAGGCCTCTCTACTAGCTCTGCCCCAGCATCTACCCACCAAGGCCTCTCTACTAGCTCTGCCACAGCATCTACCGACCGAGGTATCCCTACCACGCATCCTTCTAAATTCTAAACCTAGATTAAACATACAACATGGCGGCAGACGACTTCTTTTGTTCTTGTTCTGTGTATCGTCCGTTGCCTGCTTTTCGTACCACGCATCGTGTTTTGTACTTTAGTTCGCTGTGACCCTCACGGCCTATTTTATTATTTACTTTGCTATATATGTACTATTCTTTGACTTGCTTTACAGCTCCGTTTACTGTATGTGCCGGTCAGCTCGGACTCCTAGTGTAGTTTACTGGGTAACTATGCCGTCTGGCTGTGTATATGATTTCCTACTTACCGAATGCATGTTAAGTGTCTCGCATACACCTGATATAACTTCTGTAACAACAAGACGAACGCCAGCGCTTCTTCTGCTGTTATTTCTCTAGCTATATATCTACACTTATACGTATTGATACATGAAGCTATGGCTGATATTGTGAGACGTGGGTTCTGGCGGGGTGCTCACCACTGGGTCTCTTGTTGCAGAATGGAGGCTTCAGCGCGTCACGATTTCACTGCTACCTCACCAGATGAACTGAGCTTCCAGAAAGGGAGTAAAATTAAGGTAAGACCGACCGCCCGACAGGTGAAAGGTGAAATACGGTAGTTCGGTACATTGCCTGCCGATTTGGAAGGGGAGGGGCCTCCCTGGTGTACTGGTTAGGGCACTTGACAGCAGATCAATAGGTCCTGGGTTGGAATCCCCCCTGATGTAGGGTTAGGGCACTTGACCACAGATCCTGGGTTTGAGTCTAGCGATGAGGGGCCGCCTGAGTTGTTTACCCGGTAGATAAAAGCTAGCCGACTTGTGTCACGTTAGATAGAGGCTAACCGCCTTCTGTCACATTAGATAGAGGCTAACCGCCTTCTGTCACGTTATATAGAGGCTAACCGCCTGCTGTCACATTAGATAAAAGCTAGCCGTCTTCTGTCACGTTTGCTAGAGGCTAACCGCCTTCTGTGACGTTATATAGAGGCTAACCGCCTTCTGTCACATTAGATAAGGCTAACCGCCTTTTGTCACGTTATATAGAGGCTAACCGCCTTCTGTCACGTTATATAGAGGCTAACCGCCTTCTGTCACGTTATATAGAGGCTAACCGCCTTCTGTCACGTTATATAGAGGCTAACCGCCTTCTGTCACGTTATATAGAGGCTAACCGCCTTCTGTCACGTTATATAGAGGCTAACCGCCTTCTGTCACGTTATATAGAGGCTAACCGCCTTCTGTCACGTTATATAGAGGCTAACCGCCTTGTCACGTTATATAGAGGCTAACTGCCTTCTGTGACGTTATATAGAGGCTAACCGCCTTCTGTCACATTAGATAAAGGCTAACCGCCTTCTGTCACATTAGATAAAGGCTAACCGCCTTCTGTCACATTAGATAGAGGCTAACCGCCTTCTGTCACGTTATATAGAGGCTAACCGCCTTCTGTCACGTTATATAGAGGCTAACCGCCTTGTCACGTTATATATAGGCTAACTGCCTTCTGTGACGTTATATAGAGGCTAACCGCCTTCTGTCACATTAGATAAAGGCTAACCGCCTTCTGTCACATTAGATAGAGGCTAACCGCCTTCTGTCACGTTATATAGAGGCTAACCGCCTTCTGTCACGTTATATAGAGGATAACCGCCTGCTCTCACATTAGATAGAGGCTAACCGCCTTCTGTCACATTAGATAGAGGCTAACCGCCTTCTGTCACGGTTATATAGAGACTAACCGCCTTCTGTCACGTTATATAGAGACTAACCGCCTTCTGTGACGTTATATAGAGGCTAACCGCCTTCTGTCACATTAGATAGAGGCTAACCGCCTTCTGTCACGTTATATAGAGGCTAACTGCCTTCTGTCACATTAGATAGAGGCTAACCGCCTTCTGTCACGTTATATAGAGACTAACCACCTTCTGTCACGTTATATAGAGGCTAACCGCCTTCTGTCACATTAGATAGAGGCTAACCGCCTTCTGTCACATTATATAGAGGCTAACCGTCTTCTATCACGTTATATAGAGACTAACCGCCTTCTGTCACGTTATATAGAAGCTAACTGCCTTCTTTGACGTTATATAGAGGCTAACCGCCTTCTGTCACGTTATATAGAGGCTAACCGCCTTCTGTCACGTTATATAGAGGCTAACCGCCTTCTGTCACGTTATCTAGAGGCTAACCGCCTTCTGTGACGTTATCTAGAGGCTAACCGCCTTCTGTCACATTATATAGAGGCTAACCGCCTTCTGTGACGTTATATAGAGGCTAACCGCCTTCTGTCACG
Organism: Arenicola marina; assembly: GCA_964019135.1. Lineage (NCBI taxonomy): Eukaryota > Metazoa > Annelida > Polychaeta > Arenicolidae > Arenicola > Arenicola marina. The sequence continues at coordinate 4,189,879 of OZ025251.1, forward strand.
TTATATAGAGGCTAACCGCCTTCTGTGACGTTATCTAGAGGCTAACCGCCTTCTGTGACGTTATCTAGAGGCTAACCGCCTTCTGTCACATTATATAGAGGCTAACCGCCTTCTGTGACGTTATATAGAGGCTAACCGCCTTCTGTCACGTTATATAGAGGCTAACCGCCTTCTGTCACGTTATCTAGAGGCTAACCGCCTTCTGTCACATTATATAGAGGCTAACCGCCTTCTGTCACGTTATATAGAGGCTAACCGCCTTCTGTCACGTTATATAGAGACTAACCGCCTTCTGTCACGTTATATAGAGACTAACCGCCTGCTGTCACATTACTACTAGCAGTGGCAGAGAGTACCCTCCTATTTCATATCGATATATATATATATATATATATACCTTACAGGTCTACCATTCATTCCAACTAGGTTGATGTATATTAGTTTACGAGGCACTTTGCAGTTCATTTGCAGTTTAGGTAAAAATGTTGTTTGTTTTATTCTGTTTAGGTTCTCAGTATGGATGAGGACAAAAATTGGTACAAATCTGAATGCAACGGCAGAGAAGGATATATCCCCAGCAACTACATAGAGATGAAGCCACACTCGTAAGTTCTTCCGTCTCCACCGCTACAGGCGTAATCCTGTGACCGTAATCCCCACTGGTATACCCCCTTGTACATGTCCTCTAGCTATGTCACTGTGACAGGCCGTAATCCCCCCTGGTACATGTCATCTAGCTATGTCACTGTGAGAGGCCGTAACCCCCCCTGGTATACCCCCCTGTACATGTCCTTTAGCTATGTCACTGTGACAGGCCGTAACCCCCCTGGTATACCCCCCTGTACATGTCCTTTAGCTATGTCACTGTGACAGGCCGTAACCCCCCTGGTATACCCCCCTGTACATGTCCTCTGGCTATGTCACTGTGACAGGCCGTAATCCCCCCTTGTACATGTCCTCTAGCTATGTCACTGTGACAGGCCGTAATCCCCCCTGGTACATGTCATCTAGCTATGTCACTGTGACAGGCCGTAATCCCCCCTGGTATACCCACCTTGTACATATTCTCTAGCTATGTCACTGTGACAGGCCGTAAGCCCGCCTGGTACATGTCCTCTAGCTATGTCACTGTGACAGGCCGTAATTCCCCCTGGTACATGTCCTCTAGCTATGTCACTGACAGGCCGTAACCCCCCTGGTACATGTCCTCTAGCTATGTCACTGTGACAGGCCGTAATCCCCCCTGATACATGTCCTCTAGCTATGTCACTGTGACAGGCCGTAACCCCCCCTGGTATACCCACCTTGTACATGTCCTCTAGCTGTGTCACTGTGACAGGCCGTAACCCCCCTGGTATACCCCCCTGTACATGTCCTTTAGCTATGTCACTGTGACAGGCCGTAATCCCCCCTTGTACATGTCCTCTAGCTATGTCACTGTGACAGACCGTAACCCCCCTGGTATACCCCCCTGTACATGTCCTCTGGCTATGTCACTGTGACAGGCCGTAATCCCCCCTTGTACATGTCCTCTAGCTATGTCACTGTGACAGGCCGTAATCCCCCCTGGTATACCCACCTTGTACATATCCTCTGGCTATGTCACTGTGACAGGCCGTAAGCCCGCCTGGTACATGTCCTCTAGCTATGTCACTGACAGGCTGTAATCCCCCCTGGTACATGTCCTCTAGCTATGTCACTGTGACAGGCCGTAAGCCCGCCTGGTACATGTCCTCTAGCTATGTCACTGACAGGCTGTAATCCCCCCTGGTACATGTCCTCTAGCTATGTCACTGTGACAGGCCGTAAGCCCGCCTGGTACATGTCCTCTAGCTATGTCACTGACAGGCTGTAATCCCCCCTGGTACATGTCCTCTAGCTATGTCACTGTGACAGGCCGTAATCCCCCCTTGTACATGTCCTCTAGCTATGTCACTGACAGGCTGTAATCCCCCCTGGTACATGTCCTCTAGCTATGTCACTGTGACAGGCCGTAATCCCCCCTGGTACATGTCCTCTAGCTATGTCACTGTGACAGGCCGTAATCCCCCCTGGTACATGTCCTCTAGCTATGTCACTGTGACAGGCCGTAATCCCCCCTGGTACATGTCCTCTAGCTATGTCACTGTGACAGGCCGTAATCCCCCCTGGTACATGTCCTCTAGCTATGTCACTGTGACAGGCCGTAAGCCCGCCTGGTACATGTCCTCTAGCTATGTCACTGTGACAGGCCGTAATCCCCCCTTGTACATGTCCTCTAGCTATGTCACTGTGACAGGCCGTAATCCCCCCTGGTATACCCACCTTGTACATATCCTCTGGCTATGTCACTGTGACAGGCCGTAAGCCCGCCTGGTACATGTCCTCTAGCTATGTCACTGTGACAGGCCGTAATCCCCCCTGGTATACCCCCCTGTACATGTCCTCTAGCTATGTCACTGTGACAGGCCGTAATCCCCCCTGGTATACCCACCTTGTACATATCCTCTGGCTATGTCACTGTGACAGGCCGTAAGCCCGCCTGGTACATGTCCTCTAGCTATGTCACTGACAGGCTGTAATCCCCCCTGGTACATGTCCTCTAGCTATGTCACTGACAGGCCGTAATCCCCCTTGGTACATGTCCTCTGGCTATGTCACTGTGACAGGCCGTAATCCCCCCTTGTACATGTCCTCTAGCTATGTCACTGTGACAGGCCGTAATCCCCCCTGGTATACCCACCTTGTACATATCCTCTAGCTATGTCACTGTGACAGGCCGTAAGCCCGCCTGGTACATGTCCTCTAGCTATGTCACTGACAGGCCGTAATCTCCCCTGGTACATGTCCTCTAGCTATGTCACTGACAGGCCGTAACCCCCCTGGTACATGTCCTCTAGCTATGTCACTGACAGGCCGTAATCCCCCTTGGTACATGTCCTCTGGCTATGTCACTGTGACAGGCCGTAATCCCCCCTTGTACATGTCCTCTAGCTATGTCACTGTGACAGGCCGTAATCCCCCCTGGTATACCCACCTTGTACATATCCTCTAGCTATGTCACTGTGACAGGCCGTAAGCCCGCCTGGTACATGTCCTCTAGCTATGTCACTGACAGGCCGTAATCTCCCCTGGTACATGTCCTCTAGCTATGTCACTGACAGGCCGTAATCTCCCCTGGTACATGTCCTCTAGCTATGTCACTGACAGGTCGTAATCCTCCCTGGTATACCCCCCTGTGCATGTCCTTTAGCTATGTCACTGTGACAGGCCGTAAGCCCCCCTGGTATACCCCCCTGTGCATGTCCTTTAGCTATGTCACTGTGACAGGCCGTAATCCTCCCTTGTACATGTCCTCTAGCTATGTCACTGTGACAGGCCGTAACCCCCCCTGGTATACCCCCCTGTGCATGTCCTTTAGCTATGTCACTGTGACAGGCCGTAATCCTCCCTTGTGCATGTCCTCTAGCTATGTCACTGTGACAAGCCGTGACCCCCCCTGGTATACCCCCCTGTACATGTCCTCTAGCTATGTCACTGTGACAAGCCGTGACCCCCCCTGGTATACCCCCTTGTACATGTCCTCTAGCTATGTCACTGTGACAGGCCGTAACCCCCCTGGTATACCCACCTTGTACATGTCCTCTAGCTATGTCACTGTGACAGGCCGTAATCCTCCCTTGTACATGTCCTCTGGCTATGTCACTGTGACAGGCCGTAACCCCCCTGGTATACCCCCTTGTACATGTCCTCTGGCTATGTCACTGTGACAGGCCGTAACCCCCCTGGTATACCCCCCTTGTACATGTCCTCCCATTATTTAACCACGACACTCAGTGACCTACAAGACGGTCTGTCGCTCTCTGCAGATGGTTTGTTAACCGAATCGGCCGAGGCGAGGCGGAAGGCATGTTGATGGAGAAGAACGGCAGTGGATCATACCTGCACAAGGACGGGGCCTTCTTGATACGGCCCAGTGAAAGCAATCCCGGCGAATTTTCATTGTCGGTCAAGTAAGTCCCTATGGAATCTGTATCACCGCATTGAGACTAAGGGCGTGTTCGATTTACCTGAAACCGACGGGAAACCGAAACCGTTTTTGAAACCGGTTTCAACGGTTTGCCCACCTAAAACCGAACGCATAGTTTCATTTGTTTACAGTTTCAGCATGTATTTTGGCAGCGGCCATGTGCTTATGAAGTTTATGCCAGCATAAATATGACGTCTGTTTCATTTTCGACCCGCGATTTGACTTTCCGTAAATGAATTAGTATCATACCTTTGTCCCGAAGACTCTATTCATTACATTTAGGATTTACTATGGTGTATGTGTTCGTTGAACTGACAGTTCCGCGGAACCGAAACCGTCAAACCAGCTCTCTCGATAGTTTCACAGTTTCGAGCAAACCGGTTTCGGTTTTTCTCCTGTGGAACAGTTAGTTCGGCCAACCGGTTTTGGTTTCATGTAAATCGAACACGCCCTAAGAATGGGGACATGTCGCCATTGCAGCCCCTCAGTCACGATCCACTATAGCTCTATATGTGATGCTTTAACTTGCATTTCTAGTCGGGAATTTAAGTGACTTCAACAGAAAAAGAATCTACAGCGTTACATACCATACCAATTGTTGTAAACTGAACGTCAGGGTCATTTCTCTAGTTTCTTCAGAACCATTTTGATTCGTTTATTTATTATATGAGTTAATGTGTTTTTTCTCTCGCTTCCTTTCAGGTTCGGCGGAGACGTTCAACATTTCAGAATTATCCGTGATGGGGAAGGAAAATATTTCTTGTGGGTGGTGAAGTTTGAATCGCTGAATGACTTAGTGAAATACCACAGAACATCATCCGTGAGCCGAACACAGACAATATTCCTGCAAGACATGTCTTGGGTAAGCCAGCTTCCTGTGCCGCTCCCTTTGGTTGGCCCTCCAGAAAGGGATCTTTCTGTTACTGCTCTGTCAAGGTGTCTCGCATAAAGCTGTTCTTACCGCAGTGTTCTACCTACATTATGATCCGAGTGAACGTTACGTCTGGTCAAAATGGATGTGTACAACATAGATGTGTACAAAATTGATGTGTACATCACCTGAAAGCCTAGCGGCACGTGGATCGGTGGTTCGCTCCCCGCTGTGGTAATATCTGTGTGGTTCCAGGATAAAGATCCCGTGTCCTTCTTCGCGAAGAGTAGGGGGTTACCCCCGGGGACATGGCTCCACGCCCCCTTCCTTCTCCCATTGACGCGGTATGACCAAGTGGTTAAAGCGTCCTGAATGTACAACCAACCAACCAGCCAACCTAGCTGTAGTAACCGTGTCTCCCTGATCTGTTTCAGCCCAAGGTGATGGCGAATTACGACTTCAAGCCGCAAGACCCGGAGGAGCTGGAACTAAAACGTGGCGACATTATTACGGTGTTAGACAAGCGGGTCGACCAGAACTGGTGGATGGGCGAGGTGACCCGCAACAACAAGACGGTCCGCGGTCTCTTCCCCAACACCTACGTGTCGCCTTACACGGACTAGCAGCCGCCCCCCCCCCCTCCCCCTCCCCCCTCACGCACACACCCGCATCACACCTATACATACAGCTACACAAAACACCGCAGTCTGGTTTGGCAGGCACCACAGACGCTTTGGTGCCGTGCAAGTAGAGCAAACTAGCAGAAGAGAAGAAGAAGAGAAGAGTCTTTCTAACGGATGTCATTGTGAGGGTTCAGCGTGGACACGACTTTCACGCCACACGCGTGCGCGCGCACGCACGCCCCGCTCTGCCGGAAGTCGCTGACGGCCCGGGGACGTGGCCGTTGCCCGACCACGTGACCTGTGCTCCGCCAAGCGGCCCTCGCTTGTCGTTACTCCGTGTAGTAGTATCTTATTGGCGCTTACCGGCTGCGTGTCACCGTTCCGTGTGTCCTGGTTTCACGCAGAACAACAAAGTCTGATTGGTGTTACTGCTCTCTCAAATCGTTGTGCATGGATATCGCAATATAAAAAGACTTGATTGTTCAAAGCTTTTGTGTATGAAATGAAGCTGTTGCTTGTACATGTTAGCGTGTCTCCGTGAAGCCGGGAGGCGATGCGTGCCCGGAGCGCCCCAAGCGGTGGTCGGTGGCATAGCGCGCGGGGCGATGAGGGTGATGTGGCGCCGAGGGCGATGTGGCGCCGAGGGCGATGTGGCTCCGAGGGCGATGTGGCGCCGAGGGCGATGTGGCTCCGAGGGCGATGTGGCGCCGAGGGCGATGTGGCTCCGAGGGCGATGTGGCTCCGAGGGCGATGTGGCGCCGAAGGCGGTGTGGCGCCGAGGGCGATGAGGCGCCGAGGGCGTTGTGGCGCCGAGGGTGATGTGGCGCCGAGAGCGATGTGGCGATGTGGCACCGAAGGTGATGTGGCGCGGAGGGCAATGTGGCCCCGAGGGTGATGTGGCGCCGAGGGTGATGTGACCCCGAGGGCGATGTGGCGCCGCGGGTGATGTGGCGCCGAGGGCAATATGGCGCCGAGGGCGATGTGGCGCCGAGGGCAATGTAGCACTGAGAGCAATGTGGCGCCGGTGGCGATGTGGCGCCGAGGGCAATGTGGCGATGTGGCGCCTAGGGCAATGGGGCGCCGAGAGCGGGCATCGCCTAGAGATCGTCCGCCAGAGACAGGCCTCCCATAGAGGGCGTCCGCCAGAGACAGGCCTCCCATAGGGGGCGTCCGCCAGAGACAGGCCTCCCATAGAGGGCGTCCGCCAGAGACAGGCCTCCCATAGAGGGCGTCCGCCAGAGACAGGCCTCCCATAGAGATCGTCCGCCAGAGACAGGCCTCCCATAGGGGGCGTCCGCCAGAGACAGGCCTCCCATAGAGATCGTCCGCCAGAGACAGGCCTCCCATAGGGGGCGTCCGCCAGAGACAGGCCTCCCATAGAGGGCGTCCGCCAGAGACAGGCCTCCCATAGAGATCGTCCGCCAGAGACAGGCCTCCCATAGGGGGCGTCCGCCAGAGACTGGCCTCCCATAGGGGGCGTCCGCCAGAGACAGGCCTCCCATAGAGATCGTCCGCCAGAGACAGGCCTCCCATAGGGGGCGTCCGCCAGAGACAGGCCTCCCATAGAGGGCGTCCGCCAGAGACAGGCCTCCCATAGAGGGCGTCCGCCAGAGACAGGCCTCCATAGAGGGCGTCCGCCAGAGACAGGCCTCCATAGAGGGCGTCCGCCAGAGACATGCCTCCATAGAGGGCGTCCGCCAGAGACAGGCCTTCCATAGAGGGCGTCCGCCAGAGACAGGCCTCCATACCCACTTCTCGCTACAATCCTTCAGCCAATCAGCGCCCTAGTTAATGCCCAGCTCTCGCCGCCTTCATTCAGCCAATCAGCGCCCTCGTTAATGCCCAGCTCTCGCCGCCTTCATTCAGCCAATCAGCGCCTTCGTTAATGCCCAGCTTTCGCCGCCTTCATTCAGCCAATCAGCGTCCTCGTTAATGCCCATCTCTCCCCGCCTTCCTTCAGCCAATCAGCGCCCTCGTCTCCCTCCCTGTTGGTCCTGCTTCGCGTCTCACCACGTAACCTGTGGAGTATTTATTGCAGAGTTTAAAATCAACATTGTCTTTGTCAGAAACTTCGCATTTTTACAGGCTTGCATACCCGGCATTCATCCTTAGTATCGGTTTCCTCTGCTCATTATCGTACGGATTAGACACCATAGTTAGCGCAGCGACATGAAGGTATTGCCACACATGATTTAAAGTTATAGGTTTTTGTTATAGCGCGGAACCCATGTACGTTCTCGCTATATATTATATATCGCGATCCTTTTCTGTCAATGATCAGCAGTCTTTGTCTTCTTGGTTGATCTTGACTCTGGTGCCTCTGAAGTGCAATGGTCGGCTCTCATGTATTATATGTCCTGTGTAAATAGGTAGAGCTGGCTTGACGGACGGAGGTTACCAGTGGGGACTATCATATAAGTCTTAATCAAGTTTATATTCCGCTGCACGCCGGTTACAGTTTTTGTATATATATATATATACTACTTGCAAGGTATCAACAACCGTACCGTTGCCCCACCTTTCTTATTATAGCTGTAGGTATAGCCCCGTGGAGAATAGTCTGGGTGAGAAGTTCTGTATCTCGACAATTCACTGACCTGCTGTTAGCGTCGGCAGTGAGAGGCTAGGGGGTCGTCGCCAAGCTAATGTTACTGACTTCAGAAGCCTTGCGCTGCGGTGTGACAAACAGTGAACATGTTTAATTTGTATAATGATTATTATGGTACGTGACCGCAAGCACGGCAGCGCTTGACCTCTGCTTGACCTTGTGATGTTTGTTGTCAAATTCATGATCATAGTGACACCATGAAGTGACATACTCTTGATAAATCAAGAGGTTGTAAGTTGACATCTGTTATTTCGATAATACTTCAGCAATTAAGCCGGTTATGTTTATTTTCAATACCTTTCCAAAACGCTACCGATTTCTAGATTGGTGGCTCTCCGTTGAAACTGATATTATTCTACTACTTCTGTAGTTGAGTAAATAGGGACGCTGATTGTAAAGTAAGGTATGGTCACCATGGCACTATAGAGTAAGGTTTGACCACTGTGGTACTAAAGAGTAAGGTTAGACCATTATGGCATTGTAAGGTAAGGTAGGACTATTCTGACATCGTAATGAGATAGACGATGAATATGCCCCAAAACGCGTCCTTTGCGTATAAAGCCAGCGTGTGTAGCGAGTGGAGGGGGGGGGGGGGTACTGATTTACACGCCCTGGGTGCCATGGTTAGCACTTAAATATCGCTTCTTTAAAGTATTATTACCACAGCACTGGCGCTGTAAATCATTCCAGGTGGTTTCCGTTCAAGCCTATGTTTATTAAGTGTGACCTAGTTACTACCGTCGCTGTAGAACGCCGGGATACTTTGTTAGAGAAGGCTTAAAATCAGGTTGTCAACTTGTAGTTTAATTAATTGGGTCGTTGTACGGCCCTCGTGATTGCCATGGTTACCATGCCATTGTGGTATAGACCCCTGGTCGGGACCGCGCCCTGCCTGTGTCTGGGGCGCTCATCTGATGCGCCCCCGCCCCCCCTCCTTACCCCCTCCCACTGGTGTCCGGGGGATGTTTTGGTTTAATTGATGGCTGCTCTTACTGCGCCGTGTTACAGAGAATGTCTCATGATGCGAAGCGGTTGTCAATTTGGTTGCTTCTGTATGAAAAAATGCGCCCCCGAATTTGTACATTTGTGGGTCATTATATTTTAGTATCCGCTTGAAAAAAATAAAAGCATCAAATGACTGACCTATGTTTTTTTTTTTATGTTCATATGTTACGTTGTCATGGCGTCCTAACAACATGTGTATAAGAGAAACTGTCATGAGAAAAGCCTGCAATAGCATGATATAACGATAGTATTGACTTATTTTTCACGGTTCCTTGACGTCTGTTGTTTGTTCCCCGCGTTAGACCCCCGCCAAGAGGCGATGTTGCTGATAATGTGTTTAAAGACTCAGTGATTCATTCATTGAGTCAAGAACCAACAACCTCGATTTACATTGATCACGACTGCCATTTGCTACAGTAGTTTAACTCGTTATAGTCCATAATACCTTGCGGGACGCCGATCTGCGTCACGGCCCTTGTGGATGGTACGTGACTCCATTGCCCGTGAAAGCTATCGTGACAGACCTGGTCGTTACGTAGCACGGCTCACCTTAATGAGTCGGCGTCTAGGTCAGGTGATCAATGTGTTGACAGGTGACGTGACCGGTGACGTGACCGGTGACGTGACCGGTGACGTGACCTGAGAGGATTACTGTCTTGTTCCAGGATGGAAGCTGTGGCCAGGCACGATTTCACTGCCACCGCGGACGATGAGCTCAGCTTCACAAAGGGTAACAAATTAAAGGTAATTGTAACTTGACGTCCTTCATCATAAATTGACGACTTTAATAAATGGGTCTTAATGTGGCTGCGAGTTTTAATTCTATGGAACGGCGAAGGCAAAGACAACACAGTAAGTCTTGTTTCTCTATACATGAATGATCGATTGCATCGTATGCCTTTTGGGGCCATTATATTTATAGTATATATATAATACATATATAAAGCGTTTAAGGGGTTCTTTACATCAGTTTGCTTCATGATATGATAATGTAATCAGTGCAGTGTTGATTGTAATTTGCTGTATATCTCTACACTTTAGATTCTCAGTATGGATGAGGATCGAAATTGGTACAAAGCCGAAAACAACGGACGCGAAGGCTATATCCCTAGCAACTACATAGAGATGAAGCCACACTCGTAAGTTCCGTCTAGCGGGGGGGCGGGGGGGGGGGGGGGAAGTCACCCCGTGGCCTAGTAGGTAACCGGGGGGGCGGGGTGTTCCAGCTCCACGTGTCCATATATCTTATTGTTCAGGATTATTAAGATCACATGTCTATCTTTACAAAGAGTGTTGGGGGTTACTCCCGGACACATGGCTCCTCTCGACCTTGACCCTTCCCATTGTCGCGATACTACCTTCAGAGTGTGAAAACATCCTACTTTAAATCAAATTTAAAAATAGATAAAAGCCGTTTAGCCACCGGGAGTCGTCCTTCCATGTTAAGACGAACCATAGCTCCCGTATGACTCACGCCTAACACGTTCAACACGGAAGATGACCCCCGTTTTACAGAATAATGTTGAAGACTTGTAGTGTATGACTGATGTATGATGGTTGTCGTGTTTTCCGTCTATCAGGTGGTACGTCAGTCGGATAAGTCGAGCCGACGCCGAGGCCATGTTACTGGAGAAGAATGACCGCAGTCAGTGTATACAAAAAGACGGTGCCTTCCTGGTCCGACCCAGCGAGAGTACGCCGGGCGAGTTCTCGTTGTCCGTCAAGTAAGTAGGGCGAGAGTACGCCGGGCGAGTTCTCGTTGTCCGTCAAGTAAGTAGGGCGAGAGTACGCAGGGCGAGTTCTCGTTGTCCGTCAAGTAAGTAGGGCGAGAGTACGCCGGGCAAGTTCTCGTTGTCCGTCAAGTAAGTAGGGCGAGAGTACGCCGGGCGAGTTCTCGTTGTCCGTCAAGTAAGTAGGGCGAGAGTACGCAGGGCGAGTTCTCGTTGTCCGTCAAGTAAGTAGGGCGAGGGTACGCCGGGCGAGTTCTCGTTGTCCGTCAAGTAAGTAGGGCGAGAGTACGCCGGGCGAGATCTCGTTGTCCGTCAAGTAAGTAGGGCGAGAGTACGCCGGGCGAGTTCTCGTTGTCCGTCAAGTAAGTAGGGCGAGAGTACGCCGGGCGAGTTCTCGTTGTCCATCAAGTAAGTAGGGCCAGAGTACGCCGGGCGAGTTCTCGTTGTCCGTCAAGTAAGTAGGGCGAGAGTACGCCGGGCGAGTTCTCGTTGTCCGTCAAGTAAGTAGGGCGAGAGTACGCCGGGCGAGTTCTCGTTGTCCATCAAGTAAGTAGGGCGAGAGTACGCAGGGCGAGTTCTCGTTGTCCGTCAAGTAAGTAGGGCGAGAGTACGCAGGGCGAGTTCTCGTTGTCCGTCAAATAAGTAGGGCGAGAGTACGCCGGGCGAGTTCTCGTTGTCCGTCAAGTAAGTAGGGCGAGAGTACGCCGGGCAAGTTCTCGTTGTCCATCAAGTAAGTAGGGCGAGAGTACGCCGGGCGAGTTCTCGTTGTCCGTCAAGTAAGTAGGGCGAGAGTACGCCGGGCGAGTTCTCGTTGTCCGTCAAGTAAGTAGGGCGAGAGTACGCCGGGCGAGTTCTCGTTGTCCGTCAAGTAAGTAGGGCGAGAGTACGCCGGGCGAGTTCTCGTTGTCCGTCAAGTAAGTAGGGCGAGAGTACGCCGGGCGAGTTCTCGTTGTCCGTCAAGTAAGTAGGGCGAGAGTACGCCGGGCGAGTTCTCGTTGTCCGTCAAGTAAGTAGGGCGAGAGTACGCCGGGCGAGTTCTCGTTGTCCGTCAAGTAAGTAGGGCGAGAGTACGCCGGGCGAGTTCTCGTTGTCCATCAAGTAAGTAGGGCGAGAGTACGCCGGGCGAGTTCTCGTTGTCCGTCAAGTAAGTAGGGCGAGAGTACGCCGGGCGAGTTCTCGTTGTCCGTCAAGTAAGTAGGGCGAGAGTACGCCGGGCGAGTTCTCGTTGTCCGTCAAGTAAGTAGGGCGAGAGTACGCCGGGCGAGTTCTCGTTGTCCGTCAAGTAAGTAGGGCGAGAGTACGCCGGGCGAGTTCTCGTTGTCCATCAAGTAAGTAGGGCGAGAGTACGCCGGGCGAGTTCTCGTTGTCCATCAAGTAAGTAGGGCGAGAGTATGCCGGGCGAGTTCTCGTTGTCCGTCAGGTAAGTAGGGCGAGAGTACGCCGGGCGAGTTCTCGTTGTCCGTCAAGTAAGTAGGGCGAGAGTACGCCGGGCGAGTTCTCGTTGTCCATCAAGTAAGTAGGGCGAGAGTACGCCGGGCGAGAGTACGCCGGGCGAGTTCTCGTTGTCCGTCAAGTAAGTAGGGCGAGAGTACGCCGGGCGAGTTCTCGTTGTCCGTCAAGTAAGTAGGGCGAGAGTACGCCGGGCGAGTTCTCGTTGTCCGTCAAGTAAGTAGGGCGAGAGTACGCCGGGCGAGTTCTCGTTGTCCGTCAAGTAAGTAGGGCGAGAGTACGCCGGGCGAGTTCTCGTTGTCCGTCAAGTAAGTAGGGCGAGAGTACGCCGGGCGAGTTCTCGTTGTCCGTCAAGTAAGTAGGGCGAGAGTACGCAGGGCGAGTTCTCGTTGTCCGTCAAGTAAGTAGGGCGAGAGTACGCAGGGCGAGTTCTCGTTGTCCGTCAAGTAAGTAGGGCGAGAGTACGCCGGGCGAGTTCTCGTTGTCCGTCAAGTAAGTAGGGCGAGAGTACGCCGGGCGAGTTCTCGTTGTCCGTCAAGTAAGTAGGGCGAGAGTACGCCGGGCGAGTTCTCGTTGTCCATCAAGTAAGTAGGGCGAGAGTACGCCGGGCGAGTTCTCGTTGTCCGTCAAGTAAGTAGGGCGAGAGTACGCCGGGCGAGTTCTCGTTGTCCGTCAAGTAAGTAGGGCGAGAGTACGCCGGGCGAGTTCTCGTTGTCCATCAAGTAAGTAGGGCGAGAGTACGCAGGGCGAGTTCTCGTTGTCCGTCAAGTAAGTAGGGCGAGAGTACGCAGGGCGAGTTCTCGTTGTCCGTCAAGTAAGTAGGGCGAGAGTACGCCGGGCGAGTTCTCGTTGTCCGTCAAGTAAGTAGGGCGAGAGTACGCCGGGCAAGTTCTCGTTGTCCATCAAGTAAGTAGGGCGAGAGTACGCCGGGCGAGTTCTCGTTGTCCGTCAAGTAAGTAGGGCGAGAGTACGCCGGGCGAGTTCTCGTTGTCCGTCAAGTAAGTAGGGCGAGAGTACGCCGGGCGAGTTCTTGTTGTCCGTCAAGTAAGTAGGGCGAGAGTACGCCGGGCGAGTTCTCGTTGTCCGTCAAGTAAGTAGGGCGAGAGTACGCCGGGTGAGTTCTCGTTGTCCGTCAAGTAAGTAGGGCGAGAGTACGCCGGGCGAGTTCTCGTTGTCCGTCAAGTAAGTAGGGCGAGAGTACGCCGGGCGAGTTCTCGTTGTCCGTCAAGTAAGTAGGGCGAGAGTACGCCGGGCGAGTTCTCGTTGTCCGTCAAGTAAGTAGGGCGAGAGTACGCCGGGCGAGTTCTCGTTGTCCGTCAAGTAAGTAGGGCGAGAGTACGCCGGGCGAGTTCTCGTTGTCCGTCAAGTAAGTAGGGCGAGAGTACGCCGGGCGAGTTCTCGTTGTCCGTCAAGTAAGTAGGGCGAGAGTACGCCGGGCGAGTTCTCGTTGTCCATCAAGTAAGTAGGGCGAGAGTACGCCGGGCGAGTTCTCGTTGTCCATCAAGTAAGTAGGGCGAGAGTATGCCGGGCGAGTTCTCGTTGTCCGTCAAGTAAGTAGGGCGAGAGTACGCCGGGCGAGTTCTCGTTGTCCGTCAAGTAAGTAGGGCGAGAGTATGCCGGGCGAGTTCTCGTTGTCCGTCAAGTAAGTAGGGCGAGAGTACGCCGGGCGAGTTCTCGTTGTCCGTCAAGTAAGTAGGGCGAGAGTACGCCGGGCGAGTTCTCGTTGTCCGTCAAGTAAGTAGGGCGAGAGTACGCCGGGCGAGTTCTCGTTGTCCGTCAAGTAAGTAGGGCGAGAGTACGCAGGGCGAGTTCTCGTTGTCCGTCAAGTAAGTAGGGCGAGAGTACGCCGGGCGAGTTCTCGTTGTCCGTCAAGTAAGTAGGGCGAGAGTACGCCGGGCGAGTTCTCGTTGTCCGTCAAGTAAGTAGGGCGAGAGTACGCCGGGCGAGTTCTCGTTGTCCGTCAAGTAAGTAGGGCGAGAGTACGCCGGGCGAGTTCTCGTTGTCCATCAAGTAAGTAGGGCGAGTGTACGCCGGGCGAGTTCTCGTTGTCCGTCAAGTAAGTAGGGCGAGAGTACGCCGGGCGAGTTCTCGTTGTCCGTCAAGTAAGTAGGGCGAGAGTACGCCGGGCGAGTTCTCGTTGTCCGTCAAGTAAGTAGGGCGAGAGTACGCCGTATCAAAGATCAAGTTTAAATTAATTAATGTCGATAATAGTAAAATATTGGTTTTGATAGCAAGTAACGACCATGTATTGTAACGCTTGAATCTTAATATAACGCACTCTTGTTTATTGTATGCGTAAGTGATACGTGAGCTATGCGGACACAATGGTTCTCGTCAATTTAGAATAACGAAACGGAAGTTTTGTACTTTTGTGGAGAACAAATTGGTTCAATCCTAAAAAGTATGGATGTATTTCTATTTTGTCCCTAAGGTTCGGGGATTCGGTGCAGCACTTCAAAGTATTACGAGATGGCGAAGGCAAATACTTTTTGTGGGTCGTCAAGTTCGACTCACTCAACGACCTTGTCAAATATCACAGGACATCCTCAGTTAGTCGGTCACAAACTATATTCCTACAAGATATGATATGGGTGAGTGGACTGCACACTGCCTGGTGGGGACGCGGGTTTACTCTGGGGACCCATATGTCGGAGTAATTTTGTATGTTGAAGTATCTGTGGCAGTATTTGGGATGTGGTTGTCCTTGGTGACCAGGGATCTCTTCCCATGTTTCTAATATTGCCTCTATTGTCGGGGATGTTTCTAGTTAGGAGGCTTTTGATGTACAGTTATAAAGGGTTTTATCCGCACAAAACCTCTCATATTGATCTTTTCCGTCTGCAAGTGTATGCGATGATGCGAATAACCAGTTCTAACCAGGCCTTTCAGTCAAAATAGCATGGAATGTACATAGAATCGTTTCAGTGGAATACGCATCGAATTTATATGGAATCCTTTCAGTTGAATAAGCACCAATTTGTATTGTGAATGGTACACTTTCTTCATTTGCAGCCTAAAGTCATTGCAAATTACGACTTCAAGCCGCAAGACCCGGAGGAGCTGGAACTAAAACGTGGCGACATTATCACGGTGTTAGACAAGCGGGTCGACCAGAACTGGTGGATGGGCGAGGTGACCCGGGCCAGTCGAGTGATCCGCGGCCTCTTCCCCAACACCTACGTGTCGCCTTACACGGACTAGACTCCGCCACGGGCCGCCTGTCACCCCTGTCAAACTAGTCCTCCAGTCGTCAAGTGTAATCACGTACAAAGCTAGTCTTCGTCTACAAGCGGCGAGAGGTTTCTGGAGCTGTGATTGGTCAGTCAGCTCATCCCGGTCGACAGCGGTGTGCCTCTTGCTCAGTATTTGTGTCCCCGCGTTGTTCTATACGTCATGTCCTCTAGGTAACCACAGCTGCCACTCCATGGCCCATGAACACTGTCCCTCTAGGTAGCCACAGCTGCCACTCCATGGCCTATGAACACTGTCTCTTTAGGTAACCACAGCTGCCACTCCATGGCCCATGAACACTGTCCCTCTAGATAACCACAGCTGCCACTCCATGGCCCATGAACACTGTCCCTTTAGGTAACCACAGCTGCCACTCCATGGCCCATGAACACTGTCCCTTTAGGTAACCACAGCTGCCACTCCATGGCCCATGAAAACTGTCCCTTTAGGTAACCACAGCTGCCACTCCATGGCCCATGTACACTGTCCCTCTAGGTAACCACAGCTGCCACTCCATGGCCCATGAACACTGTCCTTTTAGGTAACCACAGCTGCCACTTCATGGCCGTTATACACTGTCCCTTTAGGTAACCACAACTGTGACAGCCACCGCTCCATGGCCCATGAACACTGTCCCTTTAGGTAACCACAGCTGCCACTCCATGGCCCATGAACACTGTCCCTTTAGGTAACCACAGCTGCCACTTCATGGCCCATGAACACTGTCCCTTTAGGTAACCACAGCTGCCACTCCATGGCCCATGAACACTGTCCCTCTAGGTAACCACAGCTGCCACTCCATGGCCCATGAACACTGTCCCTTTAGGTAACCACAGCTGCCACTTCATGGCCGTTATACACTGTCCCTTTAGGTAACCACAACTGTGACAGCCACCGCTCCATGGCCCATGAACACTGTCCCTTTAGGTAACCACAGCTGCCACTCCATGGCCCATGAACACTGTCCCTTTAGGTAACCACAGCTGCCACTTCATGGCCCATGAACACTGTCCCTTTAGGTAACCACAGCTGCCACTCCATGGCCCATGAACACTGTCCCTTTAGGTAACCACAGCTGCCACTTCATGGCCGTTATACACTGTCCCTTTAGGTAACCACAGCTGTGACAGCCACCGCTCCATGGCCCATGTACACTGTACCCCTAGGTAACCACAGCTGTGACAGCCACCGCTCCATGGCCCATGTACACTGTACCCCTAGGTAACCACAGCTGAGACAGCCATCGCTCCATGGCCCATGTACACTGTACCCCTAGGTAACCACAGCTGTGACAGCCACCGCTCCATGGCCCATGTACACTGTACCCCTAGGTAACCACAGCTGTGACAGCCACCGCTCCATGGCCCATGTACACTGTACCCCTAGGTAACCACAGCTGTGACAGCCACCGCTCCATGGCCCATGTACACTGTACCTCTAGGTAACCACAGCTGTGACAGCCACCGCTCCATGGCCCATGTGCACTGTACCCCTAGGTAACCACAGCTGTGACAGCCACCGCTTCATGGCCCATGTACACTGTACCCCTAGGTAACCACAGCTGTGACAGCCACCGCTTCATGGCCCATGTACACTGTACCCCTAGGTAACCACAGCTGTGACAGCCACCGCTCCATGGCCCATGTACACTGTACCACCGCTCTCAGCAAGAGGAATTTGTGATAAGCCTTTCCTGATTTCCAATTGCTAAAAAGAAATGTGTTTAAACCAACCGTCTAAAGTCACTTTAATTAAAGTTTTGTAAGAACGGCTGCCCATAGTTATAATTTGAAGAGGTCTCGCCAGGGTATGCGTACAGGACTGCCGTAGAGTGACGGCCGGTAGCGACCTCTCCAAACTGACACTATGGCCAGCCATTGTTGCAAAACTTTAATTAAATGTGTCATTTGTCAATGTAATGGGTCTTGAGCGTTGGCTGTTACACGTGGTGGCCCTCGATTGCGTGTGACCGGTATGGCCGCCATAGGCCAGTGTGCCATAGCCCCCAGTGTGCCATAGGCCATAGCCCCCAGTGTGCCATAGGCCATAGCCCCCAGTGTGCCATAGGCCATAGCCCCCAGTGTGCCATAGGCCATAGCCCCCAGTGTGCCATAGGCCATAGCCCCCAGTGTGCCATAGGCCATAGCCCCCAGTGTGCCATAGACCATAGCCCCCAGTGTGCCATAGGCCATAGCCCCCAGTGTGCCATAAGCCATAGCCCCCAGTGTGCCATAGGCCTGCCTGCTTCGGTCACAGGCCGGGTCGGTTAGCCGCGTCCTAATCATGTCTAACCAAGTCGCCAATGATGTCACGTGACGAAATATGTGACGTGATTTTTCGATGACGTCATCAGTGCTTTGATGAAACTGCGTCATGGGACTGAGGTGGCGTGGCATGAAGCGTTACTTGTGGTGAGGAGGGAGTCTCCCACAACTGGTCACTTTTGCTGCCAACGTGAATGTGGCTGACCTTGGTTGCTCTTTATCTGACAAATGAGTGCATGTGCACTCACGTAATGAGTAGTTACCTCGTCCCTGTGGCAGGATGGTAACATGTGTAATGGCCTGAGTAGTTACCTCGCGCCTGTGGCAGCTGGATGGTAACATGTGTAATGGTCTGAGTAGTTACCTCGTCCCTGTGGCAGCTGGATGGTAATATGTGTAATGGTCTGAGTAGTTACCTCGTCCCTGTGGCAGCTGGATGGTAACATGTGTAATGGTCTGAGTAGTTACCTCGTCCCTGTGGCAGCTGGATGGTAACATGTGTAATGGTCTGAGTAGTTACCTCGTCCCTGTGGCAGCTGGATGGTAACATGTGTAATGGTCTGAGTAGTTACCTCGTCCCTGTGGCAGCTGGATGGTAACATGTGTCATGGTCTGAGTAGTTACCTCGTCCTTGTGGCAGCTGGATGGTAACATGTGTAATGGTCTGAGTAGTTACCTCGTCCCTGTGGCAGCTGGATGGTAACATGTGTAATGGTCTGAGTAGTTACCTCGCGCCTGTGATAGATTGGTAACTCCTGTACCAGCTGGACTCGGCGTCTGTGGCTCGGACTCGCTTATTGTTCTTGTCTGGTCTCCGCTTGGTTCCCGATAGATGGCGCCACGTCGTCATGGTGACGGGGCCGCTACTCATACTGTACGGCGTCTTCACACTAAACACGCGGTCACCCCCCCCCCTCCCTCCCCTCCTCCCCCCCCCCCCTCCTCCTCCCACTTCCCAATGCACTTTGTACGACGGATGCGCGTCTGTTGTACGCAGAGACTTATATGGAGTTAGGTAGACGCTGCCCGTGTGTGGATATCAGGGGTCGGGTGGCGGCAGTTTTGGTAGCGAGTTGTACCGTATTGTAGGCATTTAGTCTTAATATCTCTGTGCAAGCCTGCAGTCGCATAGTAAGTGCCTAATGCCCAGAGTGCTAGATCTTGTTTTATGTCAGCAAATGTTGATTGCATGACGCGGTGTATACGCGTGAGTTGAGTGAGGCGGGGAATTAAGTAATTAATTAATTACAAGGATGTGAGGGAATCGGCTCAAGTATCTTGACCCGGAGTGCATTCTGGGAGTCGGTGGCGACTCCCTGGTGGAGTAGGGTGTGAGGGTGTTGCAATAGTGGTGTGTGGGGTGTGTGCAATGGGAGGTGTAAAGACACAGGGGTGCGGACGTGAGAGGTGCGGCACAGCTTCATATGAGTGTATCCCAGTGACATCTTTCACTCATAGATCTGGAGTTTAAAACATAAATCCACGCCCAGACTAGCGAGAATTCTCCTACTCCAAGAGAGTGTTGGTCGATGAGGACTGGGCGAATGAACCATGTCCTGGTCCTGTAGTAATTGTACTCAGTGAGTATGGTCTTAACTGCCACACCCGCCCCCCCCCCCCCCCGACTTTGGGCCTGGTTTATGGGTATTACCCAATATATGACGAAGGCGAGTTTTTTAAAGCCTCGCTCAGTGGTCGGGTCATTTCATGACGTCATGAAATGAGCCCCTGAATTATGGTTCATGACGTCACTTGAGTATTATGGATGCTCGCTCTGGATACGCGAGGCGACGTTTGTGTGTGAATGTATGGAAGCGTGCTGTACAATGTTGTTTACCTGTACAATATGGCTTTATATGGTGGCTATGTACATCTATATGTTTATGTATACGTAGCGATTTCTCATCTCTCCGGTCTTTTCGCCACTGTAGTCAACGCTGCAAATCAATATTATGTTTACTTTCTATCAAAGGCTGAGGCTAATGAATATTTAAATTTTAGGTGAGATGCAAATAAGGAGGAACGGGGGACATGAGTGGCACGCCCAGGAGCGGGGTCGTCGATAACGTGTGTCATGTCTCAGATATAGCGACTAACCTATACATGTATTACTAACCTATACATGTATTACTAACCTAGAAATGTGGGTACCGCTAAGGGTCCTGCTTGGGGTCCCGCTAGGGGTACCGCTAGGGTTCCGCTAGGGGTCCCGCCAGGGGTCCCGCTAGGGGTCCCGCTAGAGGTCCTGCTAGGGGTCCCGCTAGGGGTCCCGCTAGGGGTCCTGCTATGGCTCCCGCTAGGGGTCCCGCTAGGGGTCCCGCTAGAGGTCCTGCTAAGGCTCCCGCTAGGGGTCCCGCTAGGGGTCCCGCTAGAGGTCCTGCTAAGGCTCCCGCTAGAGGTCCCGCTTGGGGTCCCGCTAGAGGTCCTGCTAGGGCTCCCGCTAGGGGTCCCGCTAGGGCTCCCGCTAGGGGTCCCGCTAGGGGTCCCGCCAGGGGTCCCGCTAGAGGTCCTGCTAGGGGTCCCGCTAGGGGTTCCGCTAGGGGTCCCGCTAGGGGTCTCGCCAGGGGTGCCGCTAGGGGTCCCGCTAGGGGTCCTGCTAAGGCTCTCGCTAGGGGTCCCGCTAGGGGTCCCGCTAGAGGTCCTGCTAAGACTCCCGCTAGGGGTCCCGCTTGGGGTCCCGCTAGAGGTCCTGCTAGGGGTCCCGCTAGGGGTCCCGCTAGGGGTCTCGCCAGGGGTCCCGCTAGGGGTCCCGCTAGGGGTCCCGCCAGGGGTCCCGCTAGGGGTCCCGCTAGAGGTCCTGCTAGGGGTCCCGCTAGAGGTCCTGCTAAGGCTCCCGCTAGGGGTCCCGCTAGAGGTCCCGCCAGGGGTCCTGCTAGGGGTCCCGCTAGGGGTCCCGCTAGGGGTCCCGCTAGGGGTCCCGCTAGAGGTCCTGCTAAGGCTCCCGCTAGGGGTCCCGCTAGGGGTCCCGCTAGGGGTCCCGCTAGAGGTCCCGCCAGGGGTCCCGCTAGGGATCTCGCTAGGGGTCCCGCCAGGGGTCCCGCTAGGGGTCCCGCTAGGGGTCCCGCTAGAGGTCCCGCTAGGGGTCCCGCTAGAGGTCCTGCTAGGGGTCCCGCTAGGGGTCCCGCTAGGGATCCCGCTACGGATCCTAATTGGGGTCCCGATTTGGGGATCCGGCGTCCCAACCGGGACAAAAGTTATATTAATTTATTTAACAGTAGACAAAGTGCTACAGTTGGGTATGATAGTTGCCTTTATCACTATCGATAAGTAAGTTTATTAATATGTGATGACGTATACTGATCAAAGTGTGATGACGTATATTGATCAAAGTGGGATGACGTATATTGATCAGTGTGATGACGTATATTGATCAAGATATAAATCAGCTCTGAGGAACATTAGCCTGGTTCCAGGCTTTCTGTAGCATTGATCCAGTCTCTTTCCTCCTTGATCCTTGATCCAGGTTATGTATTTTCCTTGTATCCCTGATCCAGGCTATATATCCTCCTTGATCCCTGATCCAGGCTATGTATCTTCTTTGACCCCTGATCCTGGCTATGTATCTTCCTTGATCCATTCTCCAGTCTGTATCTATGATCCCTGATTAAGGTTATGTATCCCATTTGATCCCTGATCCAGGCTATGTATTCTCATTGATCCCTGATCCAGGCTATGTATCCTCTTTGATCCCTGATCAAGACTGTATCCTCTTTGATCCCTGATGCAGGCTATATATCCTCCTTGGTCCCTTATCCATGTTATGTATCTTCCTTGATCCCTGATCCAGGCTATGTATCTTCCTTGATCCCTGATCCAGGCTATGTATCCTCTTTGAGCATTGATCCTGGAGATGATGTTTGGATCAGGCAGTGGGAACTGCTGCAGCCTCGCACCGTTGTACCGTGTGTGTGCTAGGATGGGGATCAGCCGACGGCAGGCTACACGAGCGAGCAACACTCGCAAGTGGCCAATGAGCATTATGAGCAGTCGATTACTTCAATGAATATATCACATGAGTTAAGGGTCTATGTCATTGCATTGTACATTGTATTTTACAGAAACGACAAAAATGGCTTTTCAATAAAAACAAACTGTGTAAATACCAGGGCATGCAGTTGGTGTTTACTTCCAGATCTGCTGAGCAGCTGGGATAAAGCGCCCTCGACCAATGTGATTAGTTTAAGTAGACCGCTTTAACCCCAGTCATATCGGTCATATGGCGTGAGTGGGACAGGTCAAGGTCGAGAGGAGCCATGTCTCGGGGAGGGACCCCCTACTATTTGCCAAGGAAGCGTCTTTATCCTGTACAAATAAACATTTGCACATGTGGGATTCGAACCACGCGCCGGCCGCTTGGGCTGGCCCAGCAGCCGCATGGGCTACCAAATACGCCACGGGTTGACTCCCGGCTATGATAGAACACTCGGGGAAATCGCATCAGACTATCTGGTGGACACAGGACTTGGACTAATGTGGTCGGTGTCCTCTGCAAACACTCACGTCACTGATTGGATGCTCGGGCCATTTACGAACATGCCACGTCCGTGATTGGAGGCCTGGGATCATTTGTAAACACGCCACGTCAGTGATTGGAGGCCTCAGGTCTTTTGTAAACACGCCACGTCAGTGATTGGAGGCCTGGGGTCATTTGTAAACACGCCACGTCAGTAATTGGAGGCCTGGGATCTTTTGTAAACACGCCACGTCAGTGATTGGAGGCCTGGGATCATTTGTAAACACGCCACGTCAGTGATTGGAGGCCTCTGGCCATTTGTAAGCACGCCACGTCAGTGATTGGAGGCCTCAGGTCTTTTGTAAACACGCCACGTCAGTGATTGGAGGCCTGGGGTCATTTGTAAACACGCCACGTCACTAATTGGATGCTCGGGCCATTTATAAACATGCCACGTCCGTGATTGGAGGCCTGGGATCATTTGTAAACACGCCACGTCAGTGATTGGATGCCTCTGGCCATTTGTAAGCACGCCGCGTCAGTAATTGGAGGCCTCATGTCTTTTGTAAACACGCCACGTCACTGATTGGATGCTCAGGCTATTTATAAACATGCCACGTCCGTGATTGGAGGCCTGGGATCATTTGTAAACACGCCACGTCAGTGATTGGATGCCTCTGGCCATTTATAAACACCCCACGTCAGTGATTGGATGCCACTGGCCATTTCTAAACAAGCCACGTCAGTGGTTGGGGGCCTGGGACCATTTGTAAACACGCCACGTCACTGATTGGATGCTCAGGCTATTTATAAACATGCCACGTCCGTGATTGGAGGCCTGGGATCATTTGTAAACACGCCACGTCAGTGATTGGATGCCTCTGGCCATTTATAAACACCCCACGTCAGTGATTGGATGCCTCTGGCCATTTATAAACACCCCACGTCAGTGATTGGATGCCACTGGCCATTTTTAAACAAGCCACGTCAGTGGTTGGGGGCCTGGGGCCATTTGTAAACACGCCACGTCACTGATTGGAGGCTTGGGGGCATTTGTAAACACGCCACGTCAGTGATTGGAGGTCTCAGTTATGATCATTAAATACAATTGAAACATAACAATACACACACCATCCACATTTTACAGAAGTCTTTATTTTATATGAGAATGGACATACAATTAACACTGGTGGAATGTGACCGAAGTTGTTGCGCCTTGGTTAGGATATTATTTTTACATATCAGGCTATATTCGACGCATCACATATTCGACGCTATACATGAGCATTAATAATTATTTATTCAAAATAACAACTAAAAAGTTCATTTCAAATTACTTCAATAAAAAAGTTGACAATATGCTATAAAGTAGACTTAATGGAGCCCATCGTATTTCATGCACCAATGACGCGGTATGTATCGAACGTCATGTTCTATAGGCTGTGATTTACGTATAGGCTCTAGGACTAACCAGCACTGGAGAAAGGCCAACCTCAGGTTCTCAATATGTTCAACCAACCATCTAACATCAAGTATTTATCATATAGGACCTTTTACTGGTAATATTGTCAATATGTAGAGGTACAAAATATACTCCAGTGAGACCTAATCACCAGATCATCGCACATCTTTTTTACATTCCATGATAAGTCCACGAAAATGAATACCTACATACCAGTAAACAGCAGAGTATGCAATTATGTGCGTTAATATTAGCTTAACTTCAATATTTCGCTCATCACATCACAGACAGGGATATGTATCCGATCACATCAAAGGAGCAATCTGTCTCAGATCACAAAAGGCATATGACACGCGTTTTGATTTTTCCAGTGGGTCACCGGTTCGTACGGTTAACTCAAGCGTGCGGTGCCGGGGTAACGGCGTTGAACTTTAGCGTCCACGCCCACTGGCAGGGTAACTGGGTTGGGGCGACGACCGGCAGGGTCACTTGGACGCCACCTTCGGCACGCTTTCGCCACTTGAGGTCGATGTGGGGCAAGCCGAGCATGACGACTTGGGTGGATGGGGTGGGGAGGACCGCCCCCAGGTCCAGGGTCCCGGTCTGGGGCCAATCCAGGAAGACAGAGTACACCGTCCAGTCCTTGGCGCCTGCGCTCTTCGATGTGAACCTGACGGGCAAGCCGCGACCAGTGTTAGAGCAGGACTTGGCAATGTCATCATAACGCCATTTGTCTTTAAGCTCATACATCCATTTTCTACCTATATTTTCTAATCTACTTGCGTACTACACGTTGCATGATACTGTAAGTACCAAAAGAAATGTGTCCATTATCAAGGTGTCCCTTTAAGTTATCCGGCAATGTTTTGAAGACGTACATAAGAAACATACAATTTCTTACGCCATTCTGGTAAAAAAGAAGTCCCTACAACACGCCTTTTTATTTATTGTACATCACATATTGGCATTTATGCAATAAGGACATAAATATATAATTTTCATCTAAAGTGTTTATGATAAGAAAACTTGCTGCATGAGTAACTTGAAGTATGTGGATCCGGGACCCCCGTTATCCACGCACATGGCCCTCAATGGTATCAGGTAGGATGGCACTTACCAGACGCCTGGTGTCACTGTGTCGTTCTGCCACGCCCAGGGTCTAGAGGAGAAGATGGCCTCCCCATTGACATCCAGCCATCCACCCATCTGCCTGAGACGTTCCTCAAAGATCGGGATGATGCGCCCATCCGATGTTGGACCGATGTTCATCAGCAGATTACCTCCGCAACTTGGTGACAAACCATAGAAAGGTGCTCCTAAAATCCTATAACGCACGTCACTTTTCATCGGGAGACCTTTAGATTCACTTCTGCGTTGTCAATGAATATCTTTTTATCATGCAGCACCCAGGAAATATCAGTAACATGATACCGAAGATATGCACTTGTCTATCAACATCATAAGGCATTTTCGACGCAGTTTTAATCGTGTCTCGATAAAAGAAGAAACACAGCATCCGTTCTGATCAGCATGACAACTATCAAACACAGTTAGCTCAATTAGTAATTTCTGACAAACCTAATGATTCTCTCTTACACATTAAACATTTTTCCTTTCTAAGGGGCTACCTAGTTCAATCAAGCACACGAGGTAACCGCTTGGGCGGGCCTAGCCGGCGAAACCGAATGTGCTACCTCGGGGTGACCCCAGGTATGGCTAAGAATGACACTAATACAGCCGTCGTTTTTCTCACCTAACAGTTTCAACCAGTTCTTTAGTGAGATCGTCCATTGTGAGGTAGGCAGAGAGAGGCACGTGCCGGCGATACCCCCACGATCCGGAGTCGATCGTCATGCAGTTCTCCCACTTGTGCTTTTGTAAGACGCCTGCAGTGTAGAGGCACGAGACTCATTTAGTGACGTAACAACAGTACACAACAAAACCACGAGGAAAATGTTTTGGAGTTACGAGCTGGGCATATTTTATCTGAATTTGTAAGAATTACCTTTTTACAAATTAAATGTGTTATCTTGCTAAACAGCACAAAGCGGCAGCGATGTCCGAAATTTGATGACGTAGTACACAAGAAAGCCACTTTTCCACACAAAGATGTACCAATTTGGCCAAAATACAATGCTCTTACGAAATTACACCATTTTCAATCAAGCCATTTTTTTTAAAGTTTCTCAGGGAAAATATTGCCGTATGAGTAAGTTGAAGGTAGTGGTGGTACCTACCTGGATTATATCGGTCCGTGCAGGTATAGTAGCCGCCGTGATGACATGCGATACCCTTACCCCATCGATCGTTGGTGACCACACTGTCCTTCACCGGGCTACAACATCAACACATGATCTCGATCAATAAGAGCAGCTAGTAATTCTGACACGTCACTCGGTGTAATGACGCACGTCCACATGATGCCAGACAAAATGTCAGCACAGTGTCTCCTCATACCACAAACACTTAACCACAAAGCATTGCGTTTAGTGTCACTTCAATTTTGAAACGGTTGGGAAAAGGGAAGACCGACATACCCTAAACCCAAGGAAAACTTGGCTAGCAGGTTAGAAATGTCTTCTGCCACAAACAAGGAAATCACAAAAACGACCTTTTAATGTCGCACCGAAGTTGCACGTATTTCCAGAGCTGGATTGTCCATGAAATGAGACAATGTTTCTTTATCCGGATTACCGTACCTCTTATTGTAAAGCCAGGCGATGAACTCTGTACTGTTCCAGTAAGTGTCAGGAGCTTCCCATTCACCATCAGACCAGATAACATCTGGTTTATATGTCTCAACCAGTTCATACAGTTCCGGCATTGTCTTATCCTGAAAACACATCAGACCATGGCACTCAAGTTAACTCTCTTCCTCGTTCTCTCAGCAATTAGAGGCTGATGAAAAAGACAAGGAATGATAGAGAGAATAACATGTAGTAAATGCTTAGCAGAAGAGTAATATAACAGATCTTCCACAATAAAAACTTAACATATTACAGTTTTATGTTTATTTATTACAGGTAGTAAAAAAACATCCAATGCATGTTTAACAAAGGCCAAAGTTTAGTTTACCTTGACAAAATCCTGTGTTTTAAATCCATTGCGCTTGTCTTGCAAATACAGAGGATGAAACCACTCAAAGAGAGAGTGATACAGACCAAAGTGGATGTCTGTGCCATTTCTTAATGCCTTTGCTAAGTCACCTGTCAAGCAAAGTAATAATAGGACTTTACACAACAGTTCACTTTAGATGATCCTTGATTATTTATCCTTCTATTAACATTGACAAATTTTATTCAAAGGTTATTCAGTCAGACTTGTCAAAAACTAGAATTTAGGATCTAATAAGGACTTCACCTATTTCACCTATTGTAAACACATATTTTCCTCACTACATATCAAATAGGCCCATTTACCAACAACATTTATACAGATTCCTCTAAATTTGCAGGTAATACTGTTGGTAATACACTGGGTAGTCTAACTTTCAAACTTACCAACTAAATCTCTTTTAGGCCCCACATCACCAGCATTCCAGTTCCAGCTATACTTAGAAGGCCAGTTGGTAAAACCTTCATGGTGTTTACTTGTCAGGACAATATATCTGAAGAAAAATACATTTCATATAAACAGGCAGTAATTTGAAATAATTCAATGTATATAACTGTAATATAGCAATTTACACCAACAGATAGCACATAACACCTATTTATGCACAGGCAGGCAGGATCTACTTCTCCCGATTCCTTGACACCTGTTATCAAGTGTCACCTCAGTGACAATGTCTCAGGCCATCAATTGAATGTTTATGAATAGCTTTGATGGCTACCCAGTATATATATACACTGCTTAAAGAGGACTTCTGACACCCCTATAATTATACCAAGATACTACATGCCAGCTTTCTGGAAATAGTTCAAAGTATATATAGATATAGCTAGCCATGAATCCATGGCTATGGTTGAAGAATGCTACTAGGCTGTGTTTCAGCCCACACAGCCTAGGGTTCTGGGCACAGGCACAGTAAATCAGTGGAGGGGGGAGGCCGGGGGGGGGGGGGGTAGGGGGCCCCACAACGCATACTAAAGACACAAGGTGTCCAACTCCCGCTCGAAGTGAGCGACAGGCACCCGCTTCAACCCCCAATATTGCACCTTTACCGCGCTTGACGAGCCCCATAGATGCCTAAGTCTGATATCTAAGTAAATTATTTATTTCATCAGTAAGTAAACGAGACCTGTACTGCCGTGTAGTCGCGACAAATAAAGAATTATACAAAGACAACAACCAACTCCGGAACAGATTGAGCAAAAATGGCTGACATCAGTCAGCGAGATGAATCTGATTGGTTGGCAGTCGAAAAGTGTGTCACGTGACACAGGGGATGCAACTTCAAAATTTGTTGAATCGGGACGAACATTAGAACAGCATCTCCCTATGATGTGATTAATCAAAATGACAGATTTTAGGAGTACCTCCCCACATGACCATCATGTGAAAGCTGACCAATCGTCATATCGTGCACTGTGCCTGAGATCTCGCAGGCGAATTCTCGCGATGTCAGCCATTTTTACTCAATCTGTTCCGGAGTTGGTTGTTGTCGTTGCATAATTCTTTATTTGTCGCGGCTAGACGGCAGTACATGTCTCATTTACTTTTTGATGAAATAAATAAATTACTTAGAAATCGGACTTAGGCATTTACAGGGCCCGTCAAGCGCGGTAAAGGTGCGATATTAGGGGTTGAAGCGGGTGCCTGTCACTCACTTCGAGCGGGAGTTGGACACCTTGTGTCTTTAGTATGCGTTGTGGGGCCCCCTACCCCCCCCCCCCCCCTGGCTTCCCCTTCCACTGATTTACTGTGCCTGTGGTTATGGGCTAAGATATAGCTGAGTAAAGTAGATTGCTCAGGTACCAGTGATTATACTCATTTCAATATATGAGTTTTCATGACTTCACTCATATAGAACATTAGGGTACAATTATATTGGTATATAAGCAATCAGTTACTGTATTATTTCAGATCTGTATATACTGTATATATAGCTGTCTAGAAGAGGAGATCCAATATGCATATTTATTTTTCAAAATATATTAGTATATATAGATCTATACCCTTATATATAATCATATATATACACCCTTGTGTTGAGGGCTTTGAAGTCAAAGATAATATTACATCTATAGGAAATATCATCATATGTTTACTTGGCTCTGGAGGCCTTGAATATTCCAGCCCATTCTTCAGGGTCGTAAAATTCTGCTTGGAACATGGGGGCGAAATCAGCATAAGTAAAATCCTTTCTATAATTGTTTTTCATGAAGTCGACATAGGCCTGGGTCTTGGTGCCTTGCCAACTCCACCAGAACCATTCTGACCCGAAGCTCGGAACAGAAAATACGCCCCAGTGAATGAAGATTCCAAACTTGGCTTCGTCATACCACGCAGGCAGAGGACGGGTATCAAGGGACTTCCATGTTGGCTCATAGATCGTAGCCGAGATGCCAGCAAGCGAAACTGCGACAGCAAGAACCTGATACAACATAGTCAAATGACAAACAGCGTAAAGATCGATCTGACAGGTGTGGTGCTAACTTTCATAACGGTTCAAACTTTCTTTAACAGCGCCGCCCTCTTTTGCCTCTCAATCATGTGACCATCAAAAGCGAGCGATGCAGTTAAAAGCCGGAACTTACAAATGTAACCGACTTTCTCGCACTCACTCGCACTCACCCTGTGCACTCACCTTCATTTTGTTCGGTTTTAGGCCCCCCCCCCCCCCCCCCCCGGGGATTAAACATTAAACCGGCCAAAGATTAATAGTGAGATATACGGAAGCGTCATGATACGGAAGCTTCTTGGTGACATAGTATAACACTTTTTAAGAAGATGCTTCTTTTTATTGTAAGTCTCCCGGACTTATATGGGGCGCCCTACCGTTATTAATCTAGGGGGACCGACTTAGTATCTAGGGGGACTGACTTAGTATCTAGGGGGACCGATTTGTATCTAGGGGGACAGACTTAGTATCTAGGGGGACCGACTTAATATCTAGGGGGCTCTACCTACCGGTATTATCTAGGGGGACCGTCGACGACTTATTCAGCACTGTATTGTGTCCCCCCCCCCCCCCCCCCCCCACCCCGTGCATGGCTGCATGGGTGCTGTTATGCTGCTCTTTTGCACCTCTTATATCGTGTTTGAGGCGATACGGGGCTGAACAGAATTTGGTATCAGGTATCAGTCCACATATCAATCCGCCCGCAGCGTACAGTGAGTGGTGGTAAGGACGCAATTAAGCTGTATATACGCAGCTATGTAGTTTAAGGCCAGCTTCTGGGTAAATGAATTCGTAAAATTAACATAGGATACCAACAGAATATTGAAGAAATATTGGTTGTAGATCTCACCCAGGTCTACAAGACGATGTTACATAAATTGCGATATCTATGAAATTACGGACATGGGGGCCAACCGGGCGCCTGTTTCGGACGCGAGATGTTTGTATTGACTAAGGTAGTCTTCTGCCGTAGTTATAACGGCGCCATGAATATGAGGGCTAGTTTTCTCATTCTTCTTGTGCCATCTAGGACTGATCAATAGCGTTCTTTCGATACCACGTATGGGTTGATGGGCCCCTTCATTGCAGAGCTATATATGCGTCAATGTAAGCCCATGCCCAACAACCGCCTCCACAAAGTCCTGGGATTGTTCACCAATATTTGTTACAGCACAACATAAGTACCCCTTAGTATTAACCTTTTGTGACTTATTTGGTATCTACGAATAGATCTCACCCAGATCTACAAGACGATGTTACATAAATAGCGATATCTATGAAAGTACGGTCATGGGGGCCAACGGCGCTTGTCTCTGACAGGGCGCGAGATGCATGTATTGAGTAGGGTAGTCTTTATCCGTCGTTAACGGCGCATTGGATATGGAGGCTAACTTTCTCATTCTTCTTGATATAGACAGGTATAAAATTATGTAGCTCATATAGTTTAGTAAGTGTGACCCGTTCTAGTCACGAAATATGTATGAACTCGGCATCGACACTGAATGACCAAAGACGTAATTTTCGCGCCAAGTGATGCAGATCGAAGCAGGTTTCAGTTTAATTGCTCGATGTATATGTAGTCAGATGAGTGGTCAATCTCCGTACAGAGTAGCTTAATTGTTGAGCAAGACTTAATTATCGCTATATCGCGCAAGGAACTCTGGTATCGAGATTGGTGAATGGTTTATGTAAATCTTCGGTTTTCTAATCTGGCATGTTTTGTAACAAATCACAAGAACTTATATGACTGATAGTCTCATGCGTACATCGCACCAGATCTTCAAATAGGAACCGACATTTGCGTCACGAAACGTCGAATGAGCGCGAAGACGAAGGTCTTATGACTACTTAGACGGCCCGCCTCTGAAGATGCTGTTCACGCCACTGATACCACCGCACTTGGAATACGGTACGGCAGTGTGCAGCCCATGTCTAATGAATGATAAAAATTTTTTTTTATAAAGGTGTATTACGTCGGGCAACAAAATTGGTACCTACGTGGCTTGAAAGATCTACCATACGAAGAGCGATTAGCAAAATTGAAGTTACCCGGCATGAGGTACAGGAGCGATATATCTAGGGGCGATATGATAAGGGCCTATTAGTACATATGTAGTATTTCTGGTCCCAGGCCCGAATGGACGCCGAAAGTTCTACCCGCAAAGGCGGGTTTCGAACCGGCGACCTTCCGCATCCCGAGCGAACACCTTACACGTTAGGCCAAAGGGAAATTCCCATTTGGCCCGAGGCGCTTGGTGTCTTTCATCCACCGGGCCTGGGCCGAGATATCACACTCCACCCTTTCCCCAATCGACTGCGACCTCGCAGTGACCGCCACCATGCCTCTACATCACAGTTGGGGAGTGATGCCGGACTGCGTCACCGAAGTGATCTACATGTATCCGACATGTCACCCAGTGCTTCAGAATAGCTGATGTGGCTCCGGGTGGTTCCGACAACCCAGGCTCGTCTCCATCGGCACCAAATGTAGTATTTCTGGTCCCAGGCCCGAATGGACGCCGAAAGTTCTACCCGCAGAGGCGGGTTTCAAACCGGCGACATTCCGCACCCCGAGCGAACACCTTACACGTTAGGCCAAAGGGAAATTCCCATTTGGCCCGAGGCGCTTGGTGTCTTTCATCCACCGGGCCTGGGCCGAGATATCACACATAGTCCACGACAACCAAGGGAGGTTAAATAGGCAACTATTTCAATTTGAGAATAACCGTGGCCACACAACAAGAGGGCACCCGTTCAAGCTGAGGAAGCCCTGGTGCAACACAAAGCGCCGTCAACACTTCTTCTAAAACAAAATCATTCAAACGTGGAACTCCCTCCCAGCCGACATCGTAATGGCACCAACAATGAATACATTAAAAAACCGACTTGACAAATTATGGAAAAAATATTGCTATTAAAACGGCGTCTGCCTTCCGCTCAACGCGCAAAAAGTCGAAATGAACGATAACGAGGTAAACGAAATCTAGGATCAGTTTCAGCCTAAGATTATGACTGTGGGGGTGGGGGGGGGGGGGGGCCATATGTATATGTTGTCCATTTTTTTTGGGGGGGGGGGCTTCAAAATCTTGGACATATTTGTTTCGCGCCAAAGCTTATTTAATTAGCATCGTGAGGAAGTTATTTCCTCTTATATTATTTTATTAGCTTTGATTTGTCGGCTACTTTCTCTGTACTGACCCAAACTTCACCGCAGGGTGGCGCTCCGCAATTGATACAGGTAGAGAATGTAAAGTGCAGCTGACGGAGCGCCACACTTATACAACAAGGTAATGCAGGTCCTACTGAAATTCCTGATATATCTTTGTAATAATAATTTTTATGTTGTGATTTAAAATATTTAACATAGGATCATTTAATATAGTGAAAAAAATTATTCATGGCATCACATAGCGCTAAACCGCCTGTTTATATCATCATAGAAGCGTCCCACCCCTTTCGCAAAATGGCCTGGCCCATTCTACTTCCGAGTGCCCTCGTTTCCGGATTTGAATAGACATTGAATGGTATTGTTTCGCGCGAATTTGAGTGCCGATTTGGGGCTGATTTATTGAAATTTCTTTAAAAATGAAACCAAAAAAGAAAGATCGACTGGTTCAGGATGAGCCTAAGTCTCAGTTTGAACAAATACAAGCAGATCATGAGATGTTTCTTCAAGCGTTTGAGAGTGAGTGAGAAAAATATGTGGCAACCCCCCCACTCTCCGCCGTTCTGCATTTTGCTCCAGGCCAGTGCCCAGTGGCACTGACAGTGTTTGTATGGCTACCGCTTATCAATAATATGTGTGATTTCGTTTTGCCTAACAACATCATCGCGCACAATATAAAATATCATGCCATAAACACTGATCTGTTGATTATAGTTTTTGTATGAATATTACATTAGATCTTTAGTTTTAAAGTTTATAACTTAGTCTTATCTGCTGGCCTATCATTTTTTTCAGAACAATTGTTCATTTAGACATTAAAGCAATATATTCCTTAATTTTTGTTGTACCAACCTCTTCTCCATGTCAAATAAGTATATTCTGTCTTGAATTTAAATCCTGAGAGCCTGTGGCTATCCGGAGAGAATGAATTTGTCAGAAGAGTTGGTGGCTGGCTTTATATTCCTATGCGCTTGTTTGCTATTTGGTAGGGTCATCAATAAAATGCGGAAAACTTTGGAAAACTTCTTCGCTGCAGAGATTTCGAAGTTTTCCACAGTATTTCGCATGATTTTGCCGGTATTCCACAAGTATTCCACATTATATTGAGACCCCTTCATTATTCTGTATGATGTCGAATACGGCTCGCTAGGCTGTTCAAGCGCGATATAAATAAACTACATAGTTTTATGTTAAAATTGTTGTTTTACAGACTCAAAGAGATAAATCATATATGTATCATAATTTTAAATTACTTTAGTCTTGATTGTAAAGTGTAAAAAATTTAAGATGGCGCATGTATATATATTGTTTAAAGAAAAGACAATAATAATAATATTAACAAATACAGATTGACTTGACCACAATCGATCATGACTGCAGGAAATTACTCCTCCTGCCTAATATTTGTTCATAAGTCTTGTCCATGAAAAAAGCTTGTAGTTTGTAATAACAGCTATAAAATTAATCTGACAACAAGACATTACTTTCATTAGACAGTTGGCAATGGGACAGGTAGATCTAATGTCTCAACTCATCGCACTAGGTTGCTATTAAAAAAAAAATTAGTTTAAATAATAGATTTCTTTCTTGATATAAATTGAAATGTGGGGAGATATGATCTATACTTGTTCAGGCCAAAATTAACATTTTCACTGTGATGAATAATTTCACTTCATGCTAGCCAGGGACACCACAGAACTCTGTCGCTGCACTGCTACTTATACCAAAGCATCGTGAAGCACACAAACTGATGACGTTTACCACTAAAATGAAAATTTGTGGTAAATTGTTATCACTGGCAAGGCTAAGAGACACTGTTTGGCAGTCTGGCATGGGTGGAGTATAGACAAAAGAAAT
The DNA here is from genome assembly GCA_964019135.1 of Arenicola marina. Lineage (NCBI taxonomy): Eukaryota > Metazoa > Annelida > Polychaeta > Arenicolidae > Arenicola > Arenicola marina. The sequence continues at coordinate 4,224,170 of OZ025251.1, forward strand.
CTTGAATGATTTAAGGACTGATTATTATTTGTATTTTGACCTCTTTAGTTTTGGCGGGAAAGAGCTCGACATGCAACTTTAAGTGTGCATCATTGTTATTCACACATTTTGTATATATTATATATATCTTAATATTTGAGTCAATACATGTATATAATGGCTGGAGAATGCAAGTCAAAAGGTTTTAACTTTGGAGCAGTGTTATTTCGAGCTGCAGAACAGAAGTTGTATAACACAAGGAGTACTGGATTAAAGGGATTGTAAATTCAGAAACCCATTATTATAAAATGAATTAGTTTCATCGCTTTAAGAGGATATCATTTATATATTCTGTATTTGTCTTTCAATTGACTATTCATTATTAATGCATGCCAAATTCTTGATATAAAATAAGGAACATTCATATAATTTATTATTTACTATATTTTATTGAAAACATTTAATATTCTTTTTCAGATATACTATAAAATATTTTATTCACAGTTTCTGGCACCAGTTGGATAAGTAAAAAGTATTCCCCAATAGGTAAGGATAGAGTTCTGATGATAAGTTTTTCATTTATAATAATTTTAAAAGTCAACTTTACTTTTACTTTACTTCTATTATTGCAGAACCCACGCAAATTTACAGATTCCTGAGAACAAGAAATGTAATTTCTGTGAGTATGTTATATACCTGTTGCAGGTATATTGAATAAATACCAGTATATTAAATATTTTGGGGCTTGGTATTATTGATTCCTTATGATGATTGCCATGCTTGTGTGTGCAGATATTTTTTAATCAATATGTGAAATACTTAAGCTGGATTAGAAATTGATATTTTATTATTATTCTATTCAATACAGCCCATCTACCTGAATAGATGCCTCTTATACATGCACACCAGGTCCACCAGACCTAAGAATACTAGGTAAGTCACACACAGCAAGTAGCCAGTGTGTAAACTATATTCCTTGTGAACCATGTACTCTCTTGGTACATGTATGCCTATTAGACCATGAAATCAGATCCCTTTGGTATATCAATTGGACCATGAAATCAGAACCCTTTGTTATGTTGGTCGATGAAAACACAATTATATTAATATTGTGAGATATATGTATTTACTTTTCTTGCAACAGGGAACACTTTAAAGTTGACTCCATGCTGGCCAAAGTGGAGGCTAAGCATCGAAAGAATGATTCTAACTACAAGTAAGTTTAATCAGTCCACATCGGTCAGGCCCCCCCACCCTTACCATGCTCACTTGGAATCGGCAGAATACAGTATATAAAGCGGGTGTGCAACCTAATCTAATCGCGTTCTGCACCGAAAGTTTACACCTTAAAATTAATTTGGCGAGTCATAACGCTTCGTTTAGGCCGACTGGCAAGGATAAAATAAATTAAGCCAACCCACTCCCACTCGAATGTCGAGTAGGTGACGCATATTGTGACCCTTTATGTGGCGCCGCCTTACGTTAGAACTGGTAGTTATCTCGCGAAGGGAACTCTTCACAGTGGAGGCACCCTTCAAGGGAAACTCGTAAAACGAGAGATCAGGGCCGCTAATTACGGATGAATTGCGGCAGTTCTAACCCGCGCAGTAGACAATAATCTTAGTGTTTCATGGAAAAATAGCATCTAAACGTATTGATATATCACTTGCAACGATTGTCTCCGTAAAAAAGCCATAATTGGAGTTCGAATCTCAGCTAATTTTATTTGCGATGATCACGCGCTCTTTTTTTGCTCACACAGTAGGCGTCATTTCCGGTTTGACTATAATTAGAGTATCGCCTCCTGATTGGTCAATCGCGGACAGACCTCCCAAAAGGGCTGCCGCCTGGTTAAGCGGCTAAATCGTGGCTGGCGGTCATTCGAAACATTCTGTATGTTGGAGGATAGACACTTGAATATTATATGAATCGGTAAAACAGCATTAGAGGCCAGGCTGGCGGCTTCCTTTAAAGCCGCACCGCGACAAAACCGGAAAGTGCATCAAAAAGGCAGTTTATGGTAAGTGAGCCTAACGGAAAGTAAGGTCATATGGGTGAGATAATAAATGAACTGCAAGTAAGTTGCCTCAGTTCATATCGGTCACATGGTAAATGATCCAAGTAAGTTTTTAATATTCTAATTTTGATTTCATTTCATTCCAGCTACAAATCCGAATTCATGAATTTAGCTTTCTCAGGGTTTTTTGATCAAGGTAAGAGACAGTTAAACCTGGCGTTGGTGATCTATGTGGATTTACAAATATTTTTTTGTCACATTCTGTAATGCTCTGTAGTGTCCTTGATGTCCGATGTATTGATTGGCTCTGCAGTGTCTGTATGATCAATATTTTCAATTGTTTGCAAAAGATATTGGCGACAACTGGTCATTTGTGCCTCTTCCATAATTGTATGATATTGCTTTTGGTCTCGTTGGTTCTCTGTAGGTTCGTCTCTGCCGAAGGTGGATGTGGAAGTCTTTCTAGTAAAGATATGCCACAAGAAACGCAAAGTTTGTACCTGTCTTCTTGAACCCGGTTTTTAAAATAATTAATTAAAGCATAAATAGTGACTTGTATAATATATGAAACCTTCATTTCACAAGAAAGGTTTAGCTGTTTGAATATATATAATATGCTAAATACGTGCAAAAGTTTGCTCCGTGACACCTTGTGCGATATTGAAAGATATAAATGTGTGACACAAGAGCGGCAATGAATTTAGTGGGGGGAAAAACAAATGGCTATAGAGAAAGAAACAAGATAGGTTTTCTCTGAGAATTGAAGGTGCTTGGCCTTGGTACTGATGCGTGGCGCACTGTGCTCATCTCTCTCTATTGTTTCTACGCAGGATGTTTCCTCTCCCATGATGGAGGTGCGTATCGGCCACGTGTCTGTGCCGGTCAACCCCGAGGTGCTAGCCACTCCGTCCAAGATGGAAGCCGTGTCAGTGGGCAGCGAGCACTTCAGCAGCAACAACGGTCACATGGTCAAGTCGTACGCCCTGACGCTCAGGGTGACGTGTCGGCAGCGCGGCCATCGAAACGACACCGCCAGCCCTGGGGGGGTCCACAGGCAATCCGAGATACACGTGCTCCGGGAGGTGGGCCAGAGTGGTGAGTCCGAGATACACGTGCTCCGGGAGGTGGGCCAGAGTGGTCAGTCCGAGATACACGTGCTCCGGGAGGTGGGCCAGAGTGGTGAGTCCGAGATACACGTGCTCCGGGAGGTGGACCAGAGTGGTGAGTCCGAGATACACGTGCTCCGGGAGGTGGGCCAGAGTGGTCAGTCCGAGATACACGTGCTCCGGGAGGTGGGCCAGAGTGGTCAGTCCGAGATACACGTGCTCCGGGAGGTGGACCAGAGTGGTCAGTCCTAAATACACGTGCTCCAGGAGGTGGGCCAGAGTGGTCAGTCCGAGATACACGTGCTCCGGGAGGTGGGCCAGAGTGGTTAGTCCGAGATACACGTGCTCCGGGAGGTGGGCCAGAGTGGTCAGTCCGAGATACACGTGCTCCGGGAGGTTGGCCAGAGTGGTCAGTCCGAGATACACGTGCTCCGGGAGGTGGGCCAGAGTGGTCAGTCCGAGATGCACGTGCTCCGGGAGGTGGGCCAGAGTGGTCAGTCCGAGATACACGGGCTCCGGGAGGTGGGCCAGAGTGGTCAGTCCGAGATACACGTGCTCCGGGAGGTGGGCCAGAGTGGTCAGTCCGAGATACACGTGCTCCGGGAGGTGGGCCAGAGTGGTCAGTCCGAGATACACGTGCTCCGGGAGGTGGGCCAGAGTGGTCAGTCCTAGATACACGTGCTCCGGGAGGTGGGCCAGAGTGGTCAGTCCGAGATACACGTGCTCCGGGAGGTGGGCCAGAGTGGTGAGTCCTAGATACACGTGCTCCGGGAGGTGGGCCAGAGTGGTCAGTCCGAGATACACGTGCTCCGGGACGTGGGCCAGAGTGGTCAGTCCGAGATACACGTGCTCCGGGAGGTGGGCCAGAGTGGTCAGTCCGAGATACACGTGCTCCGGGAGGTGGGCTAGAGTGGTCAGTCCGAGATACACGTGCTCCGGGAGGTGGGCCAGAGTGGTCAGTCCGAGATACACGTGCTCCGGGAGGTGGGCCAGAGTGGTCAGTCCGAGATACACGTGCTCCGGGAGGTGGGCCAGAGTGGTCAGTCCGAGATACACGTGCTCCGGGAGGTGGGCCAGAGTGGTCAGTCCGAGATACACGTGCTCCGGGAGGTGGGCCAGAGTGGTCAGTCCGAGATACACGTGCTCCGGGAGGTGGGCCAGAGTGGTCAGTCCGAGATACACGTGCTCCGGGAGGTGGGCCAGAGTGGTCAGTCCGAGATACACGTGCTCCGGGAGGTGGGCCAGAGTGGTCAGTCCGAGATACACGTGCTCCGGGAGGTGGGCCAGAGTGGTCAGTCCGAGATACACGTGCTCCGGGAGGTGGGCCAGAGTGGTCAGTCCGAGATACACGTGCTCCGGGAGGTGGGCCAGAGTGGTTAGTCCGAGATACACGTGCTCCGGGAGGTGGGCCAGAGTGGTCAGTCCGAGATACACATGCTCCGGGAGGTGGGCCAGAGTGGTGAGTCCGAGATACACGTGCTCCGGGAGGTGGGCCAGAGTGGTTAGTCCGAGATACACGTGCTCCGGGAGGTGGGCCAGAGTGGGTCAGTCCGAGATACACGTGCTCCGGGAGGTGGGCCAGAGTGGTCAGTCCGAGATACACTTGCTCCGGGAGGTGGGCCAGAGTGGTCAGTCCCAGATACACGTGCTCCAGGAGGTGGGCCAGAGTGGCAGTCCGAGATACACGTGCTCCGGGAGGTGGGCCAGAGTGGTCAGTCCGAGATACACGTGCTCCAGGAGGTGGGCCAGAGTGGTCAGTCCGAGATACACGTGCTCCGGGAGGTGGGCCAGAGTGGTGAGTCCGAGATACACGTGCTCCGGGAGGTGGGCCAGAGTGGTTAGTCCGAGATACACGTGCTCCGGGAGGTGGGCCAGAGTGGGTCAGTCCGAGATACACGTGCTCCGGGAGGTGGGCCAGAGTGGTCAGTCCGAGATACACTTGCTCCGGGAGGTGGGCCAGAGTGGTCAGTCCCAGATACACGTGCTCCAGGAGGTGGGCCAGAGTGGCAGTCCGAGATACACGTGCTCCGGGAGGTGGGCCAGAGTGGTCAGTCCGAGATACACGTGCTCCAGGAGGTGGGCCAGAGTGATCAGTCCGAGATACACGTGCTCCGGGAGGTGGGCCAGAGTGGTCAGTCCGAGATACACTTGCTCCAGGAGGTGGGCCAGAGTGGTCAGTCCGAGTTACACGTGCTCCGGGAGGTGGGCCAGAGTGGTCAGTCCGAGTTACACGTGCTCCGGGAGGTGGGCCAGAGTGGTCAGTCCTAGATACACGTGCTCCGGGAGGTGGGCCAGAGTGGTGAGTCCGAGATACACGTGCTCCGGGAGGTGGGCCAGAGTGGTCAGTCCGAGATACACGTGCTCCGGGAGGTGGGCCAGAGTGGTCAGTCCGAGATACACGTGCTCCGGGAGGTGGGCCAGAGTGGTCAGTCCGAGATACACGTGCTCCGGGAGGTGGGCCAGAGTGGTCAGTCCGAGATACACGGGCTCCGGGAGGTGGGCCAGAGTGGTCAGTCCGAGATACACTTGCTCCGGGAGGTGGGCCAGAGTGGTCAGTCCGAGATACACGTGCTCCGGGAGGTGGGCCAGAGTGGGTCAGTCCGAGATACACGTGCTCCGGGAGGTGGGCCAGAGTGGTCAGTCCGAGATACACTTGCTCCGGGAGGTGGGCCAGAGTGGTCAGTCCGAGATACACGTGCTCCAGGAGGTGGGCCAGAGTGGTCAGTCCGAGATACACGTGCTCCGGGAGGTGGGCCAGAGTGGTGAGTCCGAGATACACTTGCTCCGGGAGGTGGGCCAGAGTGGTCAGTCCGAGATACACGTGCTCCAGGAGGTGGGCCAGAGTGGTCAGTCCGAGATACACGTGCTCCGGGAGGTGGGCCAGAGTGGTCAGTCCGAGATACACTTGCTCCAGGAGGTGGGCCAGAGTGGTCAGTCCGAGATACACGTGCTCCAGGAGGTGGGCCAGAGTGGTCAGTCCGAGATACACGTGCTCCAGGAGGTGGGCCAGAGTGGTCAGTCCGAGATACACGTTCTCCGGGAGGTGGGCCAGAGTGGTCAGTCCGAGATACACGTGCTCCGGGAGGTGGGCCAGAGTGGTCAGTCCGAGATACACGTGCTCCAGGAGGTGGGCCACAGAGTGGTCAGTCCGAGATACACGTGCTCCGGGAGGTGGGCCAGAGTGGTCAGTCCGAGATACACTTGCTCCGGGAGGTGGGCCAGAGTGGTCAGTCCGAGATACACGTGCTCCGGGAGGTGGGCCAGAGTGGTCAGTCCGAGATACACGTGCTCCGGGAGGTGGGCCAGAGTGGTCAGTCCGAGATACACGTGCTCCGGGAGGTGGGCCAGAGTGGTCAGTCCGAGATACACGTGCTCCGGGAGGTGGGCCAGAGTGGTCAGTCCGAGATACACGTGCTCCGGGAGGTGGGCCAGAGTGGTCAGTCCGAGATGCACGTGCTCCGGGAGGTGGGCCAGAGTGGTCAGTCCGAGATACACGTGCTCCGGGAGGTTGTGGAGGGGAGAGGGAACCTGTAAATTTATAGAAGCAGGTATATAATTGAGTAGCGGGAGAGGGTTTGCTTGTCACCTGTTGCTGTCTCCGGGGATACGGAAGAGCTGGTGGACCACGTGAGAGATATGGCGGTGTACTACAGTGGTTCCTACGCTATAGAACGAATCCGTTATACGACTGCTCCGTTTTCACATCTTTGTGGAGCAATCGACCACAATACCTGTTGAACTATAACCTCAATATGCAACCTCCTAGGCCGGTCTCGCAGAACTTCGCACCATTGCATCGATGACGTAAGCTTGGTGTCCAGTAATTTATAGACCATCTTGTTCCTGTGACCCCCACAGAGCCGTCGCCAAAGAGGCGGCGCTTCGAGCAGAACAACGCGCACAACACGGAGGAGGTCAGGCGGCCGACCGAGTGCGACGCCGACAAGTCGCTGGGGGGCGCCACCTTCCACTTCGGCGCGGAGCTGATAGTGTACGACAAACACCGCCGGTGCCTGCTGACCCCCGGGGAGTACGAACTGGCGCTGCAGGACCTCTCCTCCAGGCAGTCCACCAAGAAACAGGCCACGTGGGAAACCATCATGGACGGCAAGGTAACACCCCCCCCCTTCCCCCCTCAGTTATCATAAACAAAACGTCCGATTATATATAATATATTCGTAAAGCTGCTCATAAAGCCGTTTTCCACTTACATTATGATTTTCGAGAGAGAAACCTCCTTGACACACACCTTGACTGCGTGAATGGTATTTCTGTACGACGTAGATGTGTTATACTATGTAGAAGGGCGAGAAGGAAAATATTGCTGTATGAGCAGCTTTAAGTTCAACCGTAAAAAATATGCCAGGCTGGCGACCGGCTAGAGTGCGCTGTCCATTAGATGGGTGCCGACTTCTCAGTTTGCCGTCACATGTAAATAACGTGCAACAATCTGTATATCATGTCACACGGTTATATGTACTATGGGCATCCTTTACGAATTGAACTTACCAACCTGCCTAACCGACCTATATATCATGGTCGTCACGGACCTGCCGTTCTGTGTGAGTGATGCAGAGCAAGGCCCCTCCGTAGCGTGGCGTCCTCCACCGTAACGGACTGTGGGGCCGGCCCGATAGCTCAGTGGGTTAGAGCGCTCGCCTTGAGTGCTCTGGCCACCTGAAAGCCTAACGGCATGTGAATCGGTGGTTCGAACCCCGCTGTGGCCTTGTCTGTGTGGTCGCGGGATAAAGATAGCATGTCCTTTTTCGCAAAGAGCAGGGGGTTACCCCCCGGGACATGGCTCCATTCTCCCTTCCTTCCCCCATTGACGCGATATGACCAAAAGTGGTTAAAGCGTCCTGAATATACAAGCGACCACCCTTGTCCTCAGGCCGTCGGACCATTCGAGGTGTTCACGGAGTGCCCGACGCTAAAGTTCAAGCTGATCTGGAACCGATCACCGTTGGACGGGACCATAGAGGAGGAGGAGGTGAAGGACACGATGAACGAAAACGGCGCTCTCGGCAGCGCAGTGCCTTACATGGAAACAGATCTCAGTGAGTAATCTGCGGGAAAAGCCTTCCATTGAATGCATATACATATATACCTTATAAAGTTCAAATCTCATGCGTAATGCAAGGGGGGCCTCCCTGGTGTAGTGGTTAGCGCACTAGACCGCAGATCAACAGGTCCTGGGGGCCTCCCTGGTGTAGTGGTTAGCGCACTAGACCACAGATCAACAGGTCCTGGGGGCCTCCCTGGTGTAGTGGTTAGCGCACTAGACCGCGGATCAATAGGTCCTGGGGGCCTCCCTGGTGTAGTGGTTAGCGCACTAGACCACAGATCAATAGGTCCTGGGGGCCTCCCTGGTATAGTGGTTAGCGCACTAGACCACAGATCAATAGGTCCCGGGGGCCTCCCTGGTGTAGTGGTTAGCGCACTAGACCACAGATCAATAGGTCCCGGGGGCCTCCCTGGTGTAGTGGTTAGCGCACTAGACCGCGGATCAATAGGTCCTGGGGGCCTCCCTGGTGTAGTGGTTAGCGCACTAGACCACAGATCAATAGGTCCCGGGGGCCTCCCTGGTGTAGTGGTTAGCGCACTAGACCGCAGATCAATAGGTCCTGGGGGCCTCTCTGGTGTAGTGGTTAGCGCACTAGACCGCAGATCAATAGGTCCTGGGGGCCTCCCTGGTGTAGTGGTTAGCGCACTAGGCCACAGATCAATAGGTCCTGGGGGCCTCTCTGGTGTAGTGGTTAGCGCACTAGACCGCAGATCAATAGGTCCTGGGGGCCTCTCTGGTGTAGTGGTTAGCGCACTAGGCCACAGATCAATAGGTCCTGGGGGCCTCTCTGGTGTAGTGGTTAGCGCACTAGACCGCAGATCAATAGGTCCTGGGGGCCTCTCTGGTGTAGTGGTTAGCGCACTAGACCGCAGATCAATAGGTCCCGGGGGCCTCCCTTGTGTAGTGGTTAGCGCACTAGGCCACAGATCAATAGGTCCTGGGGGCCTCTCTGGTGTAGTGGTTAGCGCACTAGACCGCAGATCAATAGGTCCTGGGGGCCTCTCTGGTGTAGTGGTTAGCGCACTAGACCGCAGATCAATAGGTCCCGGGGGCCTCCTTGGTGTAGTGGTTAGCGCACTAGACCGCAGATCAATAGGTCCTGGGGGCCTCCCTGGTGTAGTGGTTAGCGCACTAGGCCACAGATCAATAGGTCCTGGGGGCCTCCCTGGTGTAGTGGTTAGCGCACTAGACCGCAGATCAATAGGTCCTGGGAGCCTCCCTGGTGTAGTGGTTAGCGCACTAGACCGCAGATCAATAGGTCCCGGGGGCCTCCCTGGTGTAGTGGTTAGCGCACTAGACCGCAGATCAATAGGTCCTGGGGGCCTCCCTGGTGTAGTGGTTAGCGCACTAGACCACAGATCAATAGGTCCTGGGGGCCTCCCTGGTGTAGTGGTTAGCGCACTAGACCGCAGATCAATAGGTCCCGGGGGCCTCCTTGGTGTAGTGGTTAGCGCACTAGACCACAGATCAATAGGTCCTGGGGGCCTCCCTGGTGTAGTGGTTAGCGCACTAGACCGCAGATCAATAGGTCCCGGGGGCCTCCTTGGTGTAGTGGTTAGCGCACTAGACCGCAGATCAATAGGTCCTGGGGGCCTCCCTGGTGTAGTGGTTAGCGCACTAGGCCACAGATCAATAGGTCCTGGGGGCCTCCCTGGTGTAGTGGTTAGCGCACTAGACCGCAGATCAATAGGTCCTGGGAGCCTCCCTGGTGTAGTGGTTAGCGCACTAGACCGCAGATCAATAGGTCCCGGGGGCCTCCCTGGTGTAGTGGTTAGCGCACTAGACCGCAGATCAATAGGTCCTGGGGGCCTCCCTGGTGTAGTGGTTAGCGCACTAGACCACAGATCAATAGGTCCTGGGGGCCTCCCTGGTGTAGTGGTTAGCGCACTAGACCGCAGATCAATAGGTCCCGGGGGCCTCCTTGGTGTAGTGGTTAGCGCACTAGACCACAGATCAATAGGTCCTGGGGGCCTCCCTGGTGTAGTGGTTAGCGCACTAGACCGCAGATCAATAGGTCCTGGGAGCCTCCCTGGTGTAGTGGTTAGCGCACTAGACCGCAGATCAATAGGTCCCGGGGGCCTCCCTGGTGTAGTGGTTAGCGCACTAGACCGCAGATCAATAAGTCCTGGGGGCCTCCCTGGTGTAGTGGTTAGCGCACTAGACCACAGATCAATAGGTCCTGGGGGCCTCCCTGGTGTAGTGGTTAGCGCACTAGACCGCAGATCAATAGGTCCTGGGAGCCTCCCTGGTGTAGTGGTTAGCGCACTAGACCGCAGATCAATAGGTCCCGGGGGCCTCCCTGGTGTAGTGGTTAGCGCACTAGACCGCAGATCAATAGGTCCTGGGGGCCTCCCTGGTGTAGTGGTTAGCGCACTAGACCGCAGATCAATAGGTCCCGGGGGCCTCCCTTGTGTAGTGGTTAGCGCACTAGACCGCGGATCAATAGGTCCTGGGGGCCTCCCTGGTGTAGTGGTTAGCGCACTAGACCGCAGATCAATAGGTCCCGGGGGCCTCCCTGGTGTAGTGGTTAGCGCACTAGACCGCAGATCAATAGGTCCTGGGGGCCTCCCTGGTGTAGTGGTTAGCGCACTAGACCGCAGATCAATAGGTCCTGGGGGCCTCCCTGGTGTAGTGGTTAGCGCACTAGACCGCAGATCAATAGGTCCCGGGGGCCTCCCTTGTGTAGTGGTTAGCGCACTAGACCGCGGATCAATAGGTCCTGGGGGCCTCCCTGGTGTAGTGGTTAGCGCACTAGACCGCAGATCAATAGGTCCCGGGGGCCTCCCTTGTGTAGTGGTTAGCGCACTAGACCGCAGATCAATAGGTCCTGGGGGCCTCCCTTGTGTAGTGGTTAGCGCACTAGACCGCAGATCAATAGGTCCCGGGGGCCTCCCTTGTGTAGTGGTTAGCGCACTAGACCGCAGATCAATAGGTCCTGGGGGCCTCCCTTGTGTAGTGGTTAGCGCACTAGACCGCAGATCAATAGGTCCCGGGGGCCTCCCTTGTGTAGTGGTTAGCGCACTAGACCGCAGATCAATAGGTCCCGGGGGCCTCCCTGGTGTAGTGGTTAGCGCACTAGACCACAGATCAATAGGTCCCGGGGGCCTCCCTGGTGTAGTGGTTAGCGCACTAGACCACAGATCAATAGGTCCTGGGGGCCTCCCTGGTGTAGTGGTTAGGGCACTAGACCGCAGATCAATAGGTCCCGGGGGCCTCCCTGGTGTAGTGGTTAGCGCACTAGACCGCAGATCAATAGGTCCTGGGGGCCTCCCTGGTGTAGTGGTTAGCGCACTAGACCACAGATCAATAGGTCCTGGGGGCCTCCCTGGTGTAGTGGTTAGCGCACTAGACCGCAGATCAATAGGTCCCGGGGGCCTCCCTGGTGTAGTGGTTAGCGCACTAGACCGCAGATCAATAGGTCCCGGGGGCCTCCCTGGTGTAGTGGTTAGCGCACTAGACCACAGATCAATAGGTCCTGGGGGCCTCCCTGGTGTAGTGGTTAGCGCACTAGACCGCAGATCAATAGGTCCCGGGGGCCTCCCTGGTGTAGTGGTTAGCGCACTAGACCACAGATCAATAGGTCCTGGGGGCCTCCCTGGTGTAGTGGTTAGCGCACTAGACCGCAGATCAATAGGTCCCGGGGGCCTCCCTGGTGTAGTGGTTAGCGCACTAGACCGCAGATCAATAGGTCCTGGGGGCCTCCCTGGTGTAGTGGTTAGCGCACTAGACCGCAGATCAATAGGTCCTGGGGGCCTCCCTGGTGTAGTGGTTAGCGCACTAGACCGCAGATCAATAGGTCCCGGGGGCCTCCCTGGTGTAGTGGTTAGCGCACTAGACCGCAGATCAATAGGTCCCGGGGGCCTCCCTGGTGTAGTGGTTAGCGCACTAGACCACAGATCAATAGGTCCTGGGGGCCTCCCTGGTGTAGTGGTTAGCGCACTAGACCGCAGATCAATAGGTCCCGGGGGCCTCCCTGGTGTAGTGGTTAGCGCACTAGACCGCAGATCAATAGGTCCTGGGGGCCTCCCTGGTGTAGTGGTTAGCGCACTAGACCACAGATCAATAGGTCCTGGGGGCCTCCCTGGTGTAGTGGTTAGCGCACTAGACCGCAGATCAATAGGTCCCGGGGGCCTCCCTGGTGTAGTGGTTAGCGCACTAGACCACAGATCAATAAGTCCTGGGGGCCTCCCTGGTGTAGTGGTTAGCGCACTAGACCGCAGATAAATAGGTCCTGGGGGCCTCCCTGGTGTAGTGGTTAGCGCACTAGACCGCAGATCAATAGGTCCTGGGGGCCTCCTTGGTGTAGTGGTTAGCGCACTAGACCGCAGATCAATAGGTCCCGGGGGCCTCCCTGGTGTAGTGGTTAGCGCACTAGACCGCAGATCAATAGGTCCTGGGTTCGAATCCGGGCTCGGGCACCTAATCTGGGGCATGTTTCATTCCTTCATCCTTCATCGTCTCGGGAGGTTCCTTGGCCCAATTTAGCCTGTATGTGCACAAAAGTGGCCTAAAACACCAACATTCCATGCGTAATGCAAAGAAGTCAACTTTGAGTTCTTTGGTTCCGTGAATTTGTTTACTGGTTTTTGTTCAAATAAAATGGAGTGGTAGTGTTATTAATTCTTTATTAATAAATAAATAATTAGCTTTAGTTTAGTTTAATGAACATATTTATATTATTAGCAAGCCAGTCGTGCTGCATCCCAGCTCCATTGTCACGTGGGATGGCGCCTGTGTGAGGTCTGTGGAGTCTCCTCGCGCAAGGGGACCGGTAGCTGCATGGGGTGTTAAACGTTAATACCACTTCACTTAAACGGGAAAGCCAGAGCCTTACATCGTATCTTGATCATTTCGACGATAAGTAGAAACTAATAAGCCTTCCAGCCCCGGCCTTCATTTGAGGCCCTTGGCCCCACCGGATATGACGTTTTGTACTGGATGGGGGTTCCGAAATGCACAAATAGCATTAGAACTAGGACCAGTCTCCGAGTCCGCTCTCGTGTAACTATCGTCATCGGTGTTGCAGCAAGAACCTCTGGACGAAATCTTCCATCCACCCTAGTGTAGTCATTTTGCATTCAGTACCGGTACGTGACGTCATATTTGACTATTCATGAGTTAGCGAGTGATGTCAAAGCACGGCTGTCGCGTATGTCTAACATGAGGTCCTATTTATGTTTACATGGGCTTTTATTTTACATTGCATGGGTTTTTGTACGGACCAAGTAGAGGGCTTCGTCTAAACGGTGGTGGTGTGTGTACGTTGCAGTATCGTCACTAGAACACATTGAGGGTGGGGCCAGGGAGGCAACCAGTCCGTCCAAGAGGAAACGAATCTTCTACCAGTTCCAGTACAACAACAACACCAGTCAGCAGACCGAGGCTCGCGATGACCTTCACTGTCCTTGGTGCTATCTCAACTGTATGCAGCTCTACGCCTTGCTCAAACATCTCAGGACCTGTCACGGCCGCTTCAACTTCACCTACACGGTGAGTGTCTCCCTGTTGTAACCTTTACTGTATGGGTACAGCCGCTTCCACGTCACGTGGTTAGCGCCTTGGACACCGAAGTCTCGCTGTAACAGCGCCAAATGGCGTGGGATCTCATTGATACGCGTTCTTTGATTTCTCTTCGCAGGAACATCCCAAAGGCGCTCGACTCGATGTCTCCATCAACGAATGTTACGACGGATCGTATGTGGGCAACCCTCAGGATCTCCACTCGCACATTGGCTATGCCTTCAGTCGGAACGGACCAGTCCGCCGGACGCCAGTTACACAGGTCATCGTCCACAGGTCAGTCACACAGGTCATCGTCCATAGGTCAGTCACACAGGTCATCGTTCACAGGTCAGTCACACAGGTCATCGTCCACAGGTCATCGTCCACAGGTCAGTCACACAGGTCATCGTCCATAGGTCAGTCACACAGGTCATCGTCCACAGGTCAGTCACACAGGTCATCGTCCACAGGTCAGTCACACAGGTCATCGTCCACAGGTCAGTCACACAGGTCATCGTTCACAGGTCAGTCACACAGGTCATCGTCCACAGGTCAGTCACACAGGTCATCGTCCACAGGTCAGTCACATAGGTCATCGTCCATAGGTCAGTCACATAGGTCATCGTCCATAGGTCAGTCACACAGGTCATCGTCCACAGGTCAGTCACACAGGTCATCGTTCACAGGTCAGTCACACAGGTCATCGTCCACAGGTCAGTCACATAGGTCATCGTCCATAGGTCAGTCACATAGGTCATCCTCCACAGGTCGCCGTCCACAGGTCCGTCACACAGGTCATCGTCCACAGGTCAGTCACATAGGTCATCGTCCACAGGTCAGTCACATAGGTCATCGTCCACAGGTCAGTCACACAGGTCATCGTCCACAGGTCGTTGTCCACAAGTCAGTCACCAAGGTCGCCGTCCACAGGTCCGTCACACTGGTCATCGTCCATAGTTCAGTCAGACAGGTCATCGTCCATAGGTCAGTCCCACAGGTCGCCGTCCACAGGTCAGTCACAGGTCATCGTACATAGATCATCGTCCATAGGTCAGTCACAGGTCATCGTCCATAGGTCAGTCCCAGGTCGCTGTCCACAGGTCAGTCACAGGTCATCGTCTATAGGTCAGTCACACAGATCGCCGTCCTCAGGTCGCCGTCCACAGGTCAGTCACATAGGTCATCGTACATAGATCATCGTCCATAGGTCAGTCACATAGGTCATCGTCCATAGGTCAGTCACATAGGTCATCGTCCATAGGTCAGTCACATAGGTCATCGTCCACAGGTCATCGTCCACAGGTCAGTCACATAGGTCATCGTACATAGATCATCGTCCATAGGTCAGTCACATAGGTCATCGTCCACAGGTCAGTCACATAGGTCATCGTACATAGGTCATCGTCCACAGGTCAGTCACATAGGTCATCGTACATAGATCATCGTCCATAGGTCAGTCACATAGGTCATCGTCCACAGGTCAGTCACATAGGTCATCGTACATAGATCATCGTCCACAGGTCAGTCACATAGGTCATCGTCCACAGGTCAGTCACATAGGTCATCGTACATAGATCATCGTCCATAGGTCAGTCACATAGATCATCGTCCATAGGTCAGTCACACAGGTCATCGTCCATAGGTCAGTCACATAGGTCATCGTCCACAGGTCAGTCATATAGGTCATAATCCATAGGTCAGTCACGCAGTCATCGTCCATAGGTCAGTCAAACAGGTCATCGTTCATAGGTCAGTCAAACAGGTCATCGTTCATAGGTCAGTCACATAGGACCCGGCCATAGGTCAGTCACAGATCAGTCACATGGGTCATCGTCCATAGGTCAGTCACATAGGACCCGGCCATAGGTCAGTCACAGGTCAGTCACATAGGTCATCGTCCATAGGTCAGTCACACAGGTCATCGTCCATAGGTCAGTCACATAGGTCATCGTCCATAGGTCAGTCACACAGGTCATCGTCCACAGGTCAGTCACACAGGTCATCGTCCACAGGTCAGTCATATAGGTCATCGTCCATAGGTCAGTCACACAGGTCATCGTCCATAGGTCAGTCACATAGGTCATCGTCCATAGGTCAGTCACACAGGTCCTCGTCCACAGGTCAGTCACACAGGTCATAATCCATAGGTCAGTCACGCAGTCATCGTTCATAGGTCAGTCACACAGGTCATCGTCCATAGGTCAGTCACACAGGTCATTTTCCATAGGTCATCGTCCATAGGTCAGTCACACAGGTCATCGTCCATAGGTCAGTCACACAGGTCATTTTCCATAGGTCATCGTCCATAGGTCAGTCACATAGGTCATAATCCATAGGTCAGTCACGCAGTCATCGTCCATAGGTCAGTCAAACAGGTCATCGTTCATAGGTCAGTCACACAGGTCATCGTCCATAGGTCAGTCACACAGGTCATTGGTCATCGTCCATAGGTCATCGTCCCTAGGTCGGTGACATCGTCCATAGGTCAGTCACACATGTCATCATCTACAATTCCGCCACTCATTAAACTTTTGCAATAGTCAATATTTACTCATACTGAAGGCATGTATAACTATATTCACTGCCTCATTTGTGAAATATTTCCGTACCCTTTTGATATTATAGAGCTTTAGGTAAGCCGTACAACACAGCTTAGGTATATGGTTCTCCATGTTAAAATATTTATCAAAAATTACCCACTGACGCTAGATCTACTAGTGATGTTTTTTTATTCATCACCTTGTACTTTCTGGATGGTAACCTTCTCTAACTGCTGCTTACTACCGAGTATAAGATAATATGTCTTGCTATGATTTATTTGAGGTTTATCCACTGCCACATCCACTGCCTCACATCGCTGATGCACTCTTGGATGGCATTCAGTGCAGTGTCTGGTTTCAATGAACCGCTGGGTCGGAGTGCCAGGTACAGCTGATGGTCGTCAGCATAACCGTGCGCTTCTGGTATATGTTGCCTTATAACTTTGATCTGATGTGCTAAATAGTGTTAATAAAGTGGCAGAGCGTGTCGGTATAGCTTGACGTGGGTATGCTGTTGTTGTCGGGATCAGATGCAGGACGCCAGTGTTTCACCTGGCGGAGTTTCTGGAGCCGGAGAGCGACACGCACTCGACGCGACAGATTGTCCAGGGACACAACAGGTCAGTCTGCTCTCACAGTGCTGCCATCTACTGGGGTGGCGAGGGAGATTACGTATGTACTCGTGAATGTGCTTTCATGTTTATGTATACACCGTTCCACACTCCGGGCTAAGCCCCGCCCACGTTTGAGTCCTTTTTCGTTAATCTTAATTATGAAAGTGACAATCATAGCTGATGGTCGGTACAACTGAGGAGTAACCATGTCTGAAACTGGCAAGAAAGTGTCTTTGTTTGTCGGTCATAAAACACGTGGAAGATCTTTTTTTCGTCATGTGATTAGATAAAAGTAACAATGACGTCGATGAATGATTGACAGCCTGGATCAGTCTAATGCAGACCCGTGTCCAGTATTCCGATGCGAGCTAAACCTGTGTTGACCATGGCATTCTGTGCGTGTCTGGCAGGTTGTACTTCCACGCGGGCACCTGTCAGCCGGTGCGACCCATTGAGATAGACGAGGACACGGAGAACCGGACAGACCCTCTCTGGCTGCGACAGAGGACCATTCAGGTTACTACTGCACAGGGCATTGGCTGATGCCCAATGCGTTATCACTCAGTCTGGTGGACTTCTTAAATCGTAAATCTTAAATAACGCTGGGCTCTCTTTTATATGGGAATGCCCTGCCCCCTCTACATAGACGCCCCCCCCCCCCCTCTACATGGAACCTTCCCTCCCCCCCTCCCCCCTCTACATGGACCCTTCCCTCCCTCCCCCCTTCTGCATGGACCCTTCCTTCCCTCCCTCCCTCCCTCTACATGGATCCTTCCCTCCCCCCCCCTCTACATGGACCCTTCCCTTCCCCCCCCTTTACATTAACCCTTCCCCCCCCTCTACATGGACCCTTCCCTCTCCCCCCCCCCCTCTACATGGACCCTTCCCTCCCTCTACGTGGACCTTTCCTTCCCTCCCTCCCTCTACGTGGACCCTTCCATTCTCCTCTCTCTCCCTTTCCATGATCTCCCTGCCACACCATGCAGGTTAACTCCATTCAAGCAGCAAACCAGCCCCTTGTATCTGGATTCCATGCAATCTAATACAGACCAGGGGTTACATGTGTGTATTAGATAAGGATTGAGTTGTAGGTCCTTATGTATTAGATAAGGAATGAGTTGTATGCCGCCTCCTTCGAGGAGGCGGCGATAGCATGGAGTATGTGAGCGAGGGGTCATTATTGTGACGGAACTATAATGACCCGCTCTGAGAAAATAATGACCTCCTGCTCATCGCCCGCACGTCCTTACCGGCAAAACACGACTCAACAATAGAAGTATGCATTAATGGATGTAAACACGGAGACTTGTGTCTTTTAGATGCTCGAGGAGTTCACGGACGTGAACGAAGGCGAGAAAGACGTCATGAAGATGTGGAATCTACACATGATGCAGCTCGGGTCAGTGACACACTGTGACGTATTGTCGCGTCGATCCACACACTAACTTATTGTAGTGTCCGTAAACATCGGGTCAGTGACACTAACTGATTGTAGTGTCCGTAAACATCTGGTCAGTGACACTAACTGATTGTAGTGTCCGTAAACATTTGGTCAGTGACACACTAACTTATTGTAGTGTCCGTAAACATCGGGTCAGTGACACTAACTGATTGTAGTGTCCGTAAACATCTGGTCAGTGACACACTAACTTATTGTAGTGTCCGTAAACATCGGGTCAGTGACACTAACTAATTGTAGTGTCCGTAAACATCTGGTCAGTGACACTAACTGATTGTAGTGTCCGTAAACATTTGGTCAGTGACACACTAACTTATTGTAGTGTCCGTAAACATCGGGTCAGTGACACTAACTGATTGTAGTGTCCGTAAACATCTGGTCAGTGACACTAACTGATTGTAGTGTCCGTAAACATTTGGTCAGTGACACACTAACTTATTGTAGTGTCCGTAAACATCGGGTCAGTGACACTAACTGATTGTAGTGTCCGTAAACATCTGGTCAGTGACACACTAACTTATTGTAGTGTCCGTAAACATCGGGTCAGTGACACTAACTGATTGTAGTGTCCGTAAACATCTGGTCAGTGACACACTAACTTATTGTAGTGTCCGTAAACATCGGGTCAGTGACACTAACTAATTGTAGTGTCCGTAAACATCTGGTCAGTGACACACTAACTTATTGTAGTGTCCGTAAACATCGGGTCAGTGACACTAACTAATTGTAGTGTCCGTAAACATCTGGTCAGTGACACTAACTGATTGTAGTGTCCGTAAACATTTGGTCAGTGACACACTAACTTATTGTAGTGTCCGTAAACATCGGGTCAGTGACACTAACTGATTGTAGTGTCCGTAAACATCTGGTCAGTGACACTAACTGATTGTAGTGTCCGTAAACATTTGGTCAGTGACACACTAACTTATTGTAGTGTCCGTAAACATCGGGTCAGTGACACTAACTGATTGTAGTGTCCGTAAACATCTGGTCAGTGACACACTAACTTATTGTAGTGTCCGTAAACATCGGGTCAGTGACACTAACTGATTGTAGTGTCCGTAAACATCTGGTCATTGACACACTAACTTATTGTAGTGTCCGTAAACATCGGGTCAGTGACACTAACTAATTGTAGTGTCCGTAAACATCTGGTCAGTGACACACTAACTTATTGTAGTGTCCGTAAACATCGGGTCAGTGACACTAACTAATTGTAGTGTCCGTAAACATCTGGTCAGTGACACACTAACTTATTGCAGTGTCCATAAACATCGATTCTCTTGGGTGCACACGTGCACACGCAACGTTATCTTAATGTTTGATAGCTGTGCTTCTGTAGACAGGTGGCTGGCAGGTGAGATCCGTGGGCGATAATACGTGTAAAGGTCGTGTCTCTGTAGTGGAAGCAAACATTAAGAAAAGCATTTGTGTTTCTTTGCAGTTTAATCGGCGACTGCCAGGTTGCGCAGGCGTGCATGAGTTTCGTCCAGCGATACGGCCCCAAGATTCTGGAGCGTAACCTGGTGAAGAACTTCACGCTGCACCTCACCAACCTCTACGACTTCGGCATCATCCGCTCTGACGTCATCTACAAGGCGACCATGCAGCTGCTGCAGCTGCGCCACCGCCTGGAGCAGGAGGGCAAGCTGACGGGGGAGGCGGCCCCCGAGGGGAGGCCCCCGAGGGTCGAGGTGGCGGTCTGGCCGGCCCTGGCGCCCGCCCCGACCACGCCTGGACACGCCACCCCCGCCCCTAGCGCTGCGACCTCGCTGGCCAACTCGCCCTGCACTCTCAGCGGCCACGAGGAGTTCATGACCGCCATTGAAACTGACCTGATACAGGTGGCCCTGTGCGCTCCCCAGGACCCGGTCCCCGCCCCTGCCGCGGCGCCAGCCCCGGCCCCCCCAGCCCCCGATACACGACCTGAGGCGGGCGCCGGCGGTAGTAAACCGGGCGGCGACTCTTGAGCGCTAGGGGGGCAGTCCCTCCCTCTCTCTCTCTCTCTCACTGTGACTGTGGCGTCGACCCTCCCTCCCACCCACCCATCACCGGCTCCTTACCTTAACGTTTTCATGTTGTTTTGCTTTTTATGGAAAATTTACGGCGGCGGACCCGTTGCCAGGGCGACCGCGTTGTCAAGGGGACCAATCTGACGCGGATGTATCGTCGTCGTGGTTACGGTTGGGTTCAATCTGGGGGCTTGCGCGAGTTCTAGCCCGAGGAACCGGAACTGACTGTTGCCATAGTTACACATGCATTTCACTCAAATACCTAACTCAGGCTCTGACCCGGCAAACACACCGTCGCCATGGAGACTGCGGACTCGTTACGTGATAATTTTCAAGGCAGCATCGACAGTTGTGACCCGGGTTCCGCTTGGACCTGGACGGGACCATCTGGTAGCAGCACACTAAGCGTGAGAAGGCGGCGAGAAAATGGCCGAGAGAAAGCAACCAATCATCGTTCGAATGTGTATAGTTGTGTCATTCTGCGTCTGCGTCACCCCCACCACGCCCCACCCCTTCCTGTGGCACGAATGAAGACAAATCTGGGCATCTGTTTTGTGTGGGACGTCGTTGTCGCCATGACGACGTTTGTGTGAGGAATGGTGTGATCGTGTGACGTCGTTGTCGCCATGATGACGTTTGTGTGTGAGGAATGGTGTGATCGTGTGACGACGTTTGTGTGTGAGGAATGGTGTGATCGTGTGACGACGTTTGTGTAGGAGTGGTGTGATCGTGTGACATCGTTGTCGCCATGACGACGTTTGTGTGTGATCGTGTGACGACGTTTGTGTAGGAGTGGTGTGATCGTGTGACGTCGTTGTCGCCATGACGACGTTTGTGTATAAGGAATGGTGATCGTGCGCGTTACACTTCATGTCGGTAAACCGGACCTCTGGGATCGCTGGATGCCGTTACAATCGGGCGAGCCGGTCGGTATACTTGGCTATCCCATCCCATGTTCTGGAGGTGTGATCCCTGTTGAGGTATGTATATGCTGTTGGCATGTATGTTACAGCAAGTAAGATTCTGTTGGTGCGCGTTTCGTGAATGGTTCTATTCTATTTTTTTAAATAAAGATTGACCAGAAATTTGTTTGTAAGATACGACTTGATTGACTCATCGTGCATGCCAATCATGGATCAACCTAGAGGCACATACAATAAAACTAAACCTCTGTGCCTAGTGAATCAACCTAAAGGCACATACAATAACGACTAGCCGAGCCTCTGTGCCTACTGGATCAACCTAAAGGCACATACAATAACGACTAAAGCCGAGCCTCTGTGCCTAGTGGATCAACCTAAAGGCACATACAATAAAGCTAAGCCTCTGTGCCTAGTGAATCAATCTAAAGGCACATACAATAACGACTAAAGCCAAGTCTCTGTACCTAGTGAATCAACCTAAAGGCACATACAATAACGACTAAAGCCAAGCCTCTGTGCCTAGTTGATCAACCTAAATGCACATACAATAACTACTAAAGCCAAGCCTCTGTACCTAGTGAATCAACCTAAAATCACATACAATAACGACTAAAGCCAAGCATCTCAATCTAGTGGATCAACCTAAAGGCACATACAATAACGACTAAAGCCAAGCCTCTGTGCCTAGTTGATCAACCTAAAGGCACATACAATAACGACTAAAGCCAAGCCTCTGTACCTAGTGAATCAACCTAAAATCACATACAATAACGACTAAAGCCAAGCCTCTGTGCCTAGTTGATCAACCTAAAGGCACATACAATAACGACTAAAGCCAAGCCTCTCAATCTAGTGGATCAACCTAAAGGCACATACAATAACGACTAAAGTCAAGCCTCTGTGCCTAGTTGATCAACCTAAAGGCACATACAATAACGACTAAAGCCAAGCCTCTGTACCTAGTGAATCAACCTAAAGGCACATACAATAACGACTAAAGCCAAGCCTCTGTGCCTAGTTGATCAACCTAAAGGCACATACAATAACGACTAAAGCCAAGCCTCTGTGCCTAGTTGATCAACCTAAAGGCACATACAATAACGACTAAAGCCAAGCCTCTCAATCTAGTGGATCAACCTAAAGGCACATACAATAACGACTAAAGCCAAGCCTCTGTGCCTAGTTGATCAACCTAAAGGCACATAGAATAACGACTAAAGCCAAGCCTCTGTGCCTAGTGGATCAACCTAAAGGCACATACAATAACGACTAAAGCCAACCCTCTGTGCCTAGTTGATCAACCTAAAGGCACATACCATAACGACTAAAGCCAAGCCTCTGTGCCTAGTGGATCAACCTAAAGGCACATACAATAACGACTAAAGCCAACCCTCTGTGCCTAGTTGATCAACCTAAAGGCACATACAATAACGACTAAAGCCAAGCCTCTGTGCCTAGTGGATCAACCTAAAGGCACATACAATAACGACTAAAGCCAACCCTCTGTGCCTAGTTGATCAACCTAAAGGCACATACAATAACGACTAAAGCCAAGCCTCTCAATCTAGTGGATCAACCTAAAGGCACATACAATAACGACTAAAGCCAAGCCTCTGTGCCTAGTGGATCACTCTAAAGGCACCTACAATAACGACTAAAGCCAACCCTCTGTGCCTAGTTGATCAACCTAAAGGCACATACAATAACGACTAAAGCCAAGCCTCTGTGCCTAGTGGATCAACCTAAAGGCACATACAATAACGACTAAAGCCAAGCCTCTGTGCCTAGTGAATCAACCTAAAGGCACATACAATAACGACTAAAGCCAAGCCTCTGTGCCTAGTGGATCAACCTAAAGGCACATACAATAACGACTAAAGCCAAGCCTCTGTGAATAGTGGATCAACCTAAAGGCACATACAATAACGACTAAAGCCACGCCTCTGTGCCCAGTGGATCAACCTAAAGGCACATACAATAACGACTAAAGCCAAGCCTCTGTGCCTAGTTGATCAACCTAAAGGCACATACAATAACGACTAAAGCCAAGCCTCTCAATCTAGTGGATCAACCTAAAGGCACATACAATAACGACTAAAGCCAAGCCTCTGTGCCTAGTTGATCAACCTAAAGGCACATACAATAACGACTAAAGCCAAGCCTCTCAATCTAGTGGATCAACCTAAAGGCACATACAATAACGACTAAAGCCAAGCCTCTGTGCCTAGTGGATCAATCTAAAGGCACATACAATAACGACTAAAGCCAACCCTCTGTGCCTAGTAAATCAACATAAAGGCACATACAATAACGACAAAAGCCAAGCCTCTGTGCCTAGTGGATCAACCTAAAGGCACATACAATAACGACTAAAGCCAAGCTCTGTGCCTAGTGGATCAACCTAAAGGCACATACAATAACGACTAAAGCCAACCCTCTGTGCCTAGTAAATCAACCTAAAGGCACATACAATAAACGACAAAAGCCAAGCCTCTGTGCCTAGTGGATCAACCTAAAGGCACATACAATAACGACTAAAGCCAAGCCTCTGTGCCTAGTGGATCAACCTAAAGGCACATACAATAACGACTAAAGCCAAGCCTCTGTGCCTAGTTGATCAACCTAAAGGCACATACAATAACGACTAAAGCCAAGCCTCTGTGCCTAGTTGATCAACCTAAAGGCACATACAATAACGACTAAAGCCAAGCCTCTCAATCTAGTGGATCAACCTAAAGGCACATACAATAACGACTAAGCCAAGCCTCTGTGCCTAGTGGATCAATCTAAAGGCATATACAATAACGACTAAAGCCAACCCTCTGTGCCTAGTAATCAATCTAAAGGCACATACAATAACGACTAAAGCCAACCCTCTGTGCCTAGTAAATCAACCTAAAGGCACATACAATAACGACTAAAGCCAAGCCTCTGTGCCTAGTGGATCAATCTAAAGGCACATACAATAACGACTAAAGCCAACCCTCTGTGCCTAGTTGATCAATCTAAAGGCACATACAATAACGACTAAAGCCAAGCCTCTGTGCCTAGTGGATCAACCTAAAGACACATACAATAACGACTAAAGCCAAGCCTCTGTGCCTAGTGATCAACCTAAAGGCACATACAATAACGACTAAAGCCAAGCCTCTGTACCTAGTGGATCAATCTAAAGGCACATACAATAACGACTAAAGCCAAGCCTCTGTACCTAGTGGATCAATCTAAAGGCACATACAATAACGACTAAGCCGAACCCTCTGTGCCTAGTAAATCAACCTAAAGGCACATACAATAACGACTAAAGCCAAGCCTCTGTGCTCAGTGGATCAACCTAAGGACTAAGGCACAGAGGCTTAGATTTAGTCGTTATTGTATGTGTCTTTAGGTTGATCCACTGGGCACAGAGGCTTGGCTTTAGTCGTTATTGTATGTGCCTTTAGGTTGATTCACTGGGCACAGAGGCTTGGCTTTAGTCGTTATTGTATGTGCCTTTAGATTTATCCACTAGGCACAGAGGCTTGGCTTTAGTCGTTATTGTATGTGCCTTTAGGTTGATCCACTAGATTGAGAGGCTGGGCTTTAGTCGTTATTGTAGGTGCCTTTAGGTTGATCCACTAGATCGAGAGGCTTGGCTTTAGTCGTTATTGTATGTGCCTTTAGGTTGATCCACTGGGCACAGAGGCTGGGCTGTTAGTCTTTATTGTATGTGCCCTTAGGTTGATCCACTAGGCACATAGGCTTAGATTTAGTCGTTATTGTATGTGCCTTTAGGTTGATCCACTGGGCACAGAGGCTTGGCTTTAGTCGTTAGTGTATGTGCCTTTAGGTTGATCAACTAGGCACAGAGGCTTGGCTTTAGTCGTTATTGTATGTGCCTTTAGGTTGATCCACTGGGCACAGAGGCTCGGCTTTAGTCGTTATTGTATGTGCCTTTAGGTGGATCCACTGGGCACAGAGGCTTGGCTTTAGTCGTTATTGTATGTGCCTTTAGGTTGATCCACTAGATTGAGAGGCTTGGCTTTAGTCGTTATTGTAATGTGCCTTTAGGTTGATCCACTGGGCACAGAGGCTTGGCTTTAGTCGTTATTGTGTGTGCCTTTAGGTGGATCCACTGGGCACAGAGGCTTGCAATAACGTTAGTTACAATAACGACTAAAGCCAAGCCTCTGTGCCTAGTTGATCAACCTAAAGGCACATATAATAAGGACTAAAGCCAAGCCTCTGTGCCTAGTTGATCAACCTAGAGGCACATACAATAACGGCTAAAGCCAAGCCTCTCAATCTAGTGGAAATTAATCAAAAAGGACTTATCTATACATACTACACTACTGCTGGTGTACAACCCCACACTATTGTTGTACAAGCCTACACTGCTGGTGTACAACCCAACACTATTGGTGTACACGCCTACACTACTGGTGTACAACCCCACACTATTGTTGTACAAGCCTACACTGCTGGTGTACAACCCCACACTATTGGTGTACAAGTCTACACTACTGGTGTACAACCTACATTATTGGTGTACAAGCCTACACTACTGGTGTACAACCTCCACTATTGGTGTACAAGCCTACACTACTGGTGTACAACCTCCACTATTGGTGTACAAGCCTACACTACTGGTGTACAACCCCACACTATTGGTGTACAAGCCTACACTACTGGTGTACAACCTCCATTATTGGTGTACAAGCCTACACTACTGGTGTACAACCTCCACTATTGGTGTACAAGCCTACACTACTGGTGTACAACCTCCACTATTGGTGTACAAGCCTACACTACTGGTGTACAACCTCCACTATTGGTGTACAAGCCTACACTACTGGTGTACAACCCCACACTATTGGTGTACAAGCCTACACTACTGGTGTACAACCTCCATTATTGGTGTACAAGCCTACACTACTGGTGTACAACCTCCACTATTGGTGTACAAGCCTACACTACTGGTGTACAACCTCCACTATTGGTGTACAAGCCTACACTACTGGTGTACAACCTCCACTATTGGTGTACAAGCCTACACTACTGGTGTACAACCTCCACTATTGGTGTACAAGCCTACACTACTGGTGTACAACCTCCACTATTGGTGTACAAGCCTACACTACTGGTGTACAACCTCCACTATTGGTGTACAAGCCTACACTACTGGTGTACAACCTCCACTATTGGTGTACAAGCCTACACTACTGGTGTACAACCTCCACTATTGGTGTACAAGCCTACACTACTGGTGTACAACCTCCATTATTGGTGTACAAGCCTACACTACTGGTGTACAACCTCCACTATTGGTGTACAAGCCTACACTACTGGTGTACAACCCCACACTATTGGTGTACAAGCCTACACTACTGGTGTACAACCTCCATTATTGGTGTACAAGCCTACACTACTGGTGTACAACCTCCACTATTGGTGTACAAGCCTACACTACTGGTGTACAACCTCCACTATTGGTGTACAAGCCTACACTACTGGTGTACAACCTCCACTATTGGTGTACAAGCCTACACTACTGGTGTACAACCTCCACTATTGGTGTACAAGCCTACACTACTGGTGTACAACCTCCACTATTGGTGTACAAGCCTACACTACTGGTGTACAACCTCCACTATTGGTGTACAAGCCTACACTACTGGTGTACAACCTCCACTATTGGTGTACAAGCCTACACTACTGGTGTACAACCTCCACTATTGGTGTACAAGCCTACACTACTGGTGTACAACCTCCATTATTGGTGTACAAGCCTACACTACTGGTGTACAACCTCCACTATTGGTGTACAAGCCTACACTACTACCGTAATGTTCGTATTCTGTTAGTTTGAAATTTAAAAAAAACACCGAAAACAAAGGCTCGTCTATTTGCATATTCATTGCTTTATTTCACATTTCCATATTGATTGTTTTATTTCACATTTCCATATTCATTGCTCTATTTCACATTGCTAACTAACAACGGACATCTCTTCAGGCTACACTGTAGCCGTGTCAAAGGCAACCAGTGGAAACACTTCAGCTAATTCAATGCAAAACATGTCCCATAACTCAACAACAGCACCGAACAGACTGCTGCATCTGCCAAAAACATACGTTTTTTCACCCAAGGTTCAATACCCCCTGCGCTCCCCACCCCCCTTCTATCAAAATTTAACAGGTATTCGAACAATTTTGTTCAAATAAAAAAATAAAATAAAAAACAGAATTGGTTATAGCGTCCTGAGTATATTAAAACCAGTTACATTCTGAAGAACAAGACCGTGAAACATCCTGAGTACTTTGTTACTTATGCTTACGCGAATAATACAAAAATATTGATGGGTCAGCGAGTAATTTGTTTGTACTGTGAGCTTGAATCGTCGCACCAGAATTACGTCCCATAATCAGAAACATCGTCACTTCCGGCATTAACAAAAATGGCAAATATTCCTGATTTCTTAAATGTAATATTATGTCTAGGTACTGTTACTTACATGGAATCATATTGAGAACTCACCAGGCGGCGCCACGCGCCACGGTGAGTGATCTTATATATCAAACTATAAGTTAATCAAAGACACCGCCACAAACATACATACCCGCCCCCGATATATATCTACGTAGCACCAGCGACAATAACACATATCATCGTCATACATCGTCATCGCCAGACATATGTACATATCATCATCGTCATCTCCAGACATATGCACATATCATCATCGTCAAACATATGTACATATCATCGACAAACATATGTACATATCATCATCGACAAACACATGTACATATCATCGACAAACATATGTACATATCATCGACAAACATATGTACATATCATCGACAAACATATGTATATATCATCGTCAAACATATGTACATATTATCTTCGACCAACATATGTACATATCATCTTCGACAAACATATGTACATATCATCATCGACAAACATATGTGCATATCGTCATCGACAAACATATGTACATATCATCATCGACAAACATATGTTCATATCATCATCGACAAACATATGTTCATATCATCATCGACAAACATATGTACATATCATCTTCGACAAACATATGTACATATCATCGTCAAACATATGTACATATCATCATCGACAAACATGTACATATCATCGACAAACATATGTACATATCATCGTCAAACATGTGTACATATCATCTTCGACAAACATATGTACATATCATAATCGACAAACATATGTACATATCATCATCGACAAACATATGTACATATCATCATCGACAAACATGTACATATCATCGACAAACATATGTACATATCATCGACAAACATATGTACATATCATCGACAAACATATGTACATATCATCATCGTCAAACATATGTACATATCATCATCGACAAACATATGTACATATCATCGTCAAACAAATGTACATATCATCGTCAAACATATGTACAGATCATCGTCAAACATACCATCATCGACAAACATATGTACATATCATCGTCAAACATGTACATATCATCGAGAAACATATGTACATATCATCGACAAACATATGCACAGATCATCGTCAAACATACTAACATATCATCATCGACAAACATCCGTACATATCATCGTCAAACATGTACATATCATCGACAAACATATGTACATATCATCGTCAAACATATGTACATATCATCATCGTCAAACATATGTACATATCATCATCGACAAACATATGTACATATCATCGTCAAACAAATGTACATATCATCGTCAAACATATGTACAGATCATCGTCAAACATACCATCATCGACAAACATATGTACATATCATCGTCAAACATGTACATATCATCGAGAAACATATGTACATATCATCGACAAACATATGTACAGATCATCGTCAAACATACTAACATATCATCATCGACAAACATCCGTACATATCATCGTCAAACATGTACATATCATCGACAAACATATGTACATATCATCGACAAACATATGTACAGATCATCGTCAAACATACTAACATATCATCATCGACAAACATATGTACATATCATCGTCAAACATGTACATATCATCGACAAACATATGTACATATCATCGACAAACATATGTACAGATCATCGTCAAACATACTAACATATCATCATCGACAAACATATGTACATATCATCGTCAAACATGTACATATCATCGACAAACATATGTACATATCATCGACAAACATATGTACATATCATCGTCAAACATGTACATATCATCATCGACAAACATATGTACATATCATCGACAACCATATGTACATATATCATCATCGTCAAACATATGTACATATCATCTTCGACAAACATATGTACACATCATCGACAAACATGTACAGATCATCGTCAAACATATGTACATATCATCATCGACAAACATATGTACATATCATCTTCGACAAACATATATAGATATCATCATCGCAAACATATGTACATATCATCAACAAACATATGTAAATAACATCTTCGACAAACATATGTACATATCATCTTCGACAAACATATATAGATATCATCATCGCAAACATATGTACATATCATCAACAAACATATGTACATATCATCTTCGACAAACATATGTACAAATCATCGACAAACATGTACAGATCATCGTCAAACATATGTACATATCATCATCGACAAACATATGTACATATATCATCGTCAAACATATGTACATATTATCATCGACAAACATGTACATATCATCTTAGACAAACATATGCACACATCATCCTCACACATATACACATATCATCCTCACGCATATACACATATCATCCTCACACATATCATCATCGCCAAACATATGTACGTTGTGGAATGATGTTAATGTCCCAAGGCTACGTCTAGAATTTCACAGTTGTGCAAGGTTAACCAATGCGGAATTGGTCAATAGTGTGAACATGTGTGGGGTGTGGACATTACCAGTCACTTGGCTATCACAGAGGGCCCACAGAGACACACTACAGCCCGATAGTATTCCTGTTCCCAGAGCTCTCCTATCTTCACAACACGTTCATACTCCAATCACTGCAATCAAGTGACACGTTTATACTCCAATCACTGCAATCACGTGACACGTTCATATCCCAATCACTGCAATCACATGACGCGTTCCTAATCCAATCACAATAGCACACTTAGTTCATTATACCGTTTCACTCATACCCGAGTGACACACTTTATTCATAATTACATTCAAACCAGTAACACAAGTATACATAATTCAAGCAATATCACATTTGTTTATCACCGAGCTTTCCTACAACAGAGAATACATCGTGCTCAAGTGCTTTTTTTTATCACAATGGGAAGATGGCTGTCTGCAGTACTTTACATGCATCGAATAGGTTTTCGGCCTGGAATGTGTAAAACATGATAGTTGTGAAGAATGTTGGGCTGAGTGTTTTGAGCAGCAGTGCCAGGCTGGCCAGCAGGTAGAATGGCCTCTTCAAGTCCCTTGTCATTGACGACCAGATCTCAGCCTTCAACCTGCGGGTAAACGACACAACTTCAAACTTAAAGGTTTAAACATATTGTTCTCACTAACAACTGGAACACAGGTAACACATATACAGGTTTCCTACTGTAATCTTTCATCATATGTGACATTTGTTGTGGTTGAGGCCGCTTTTCTGCGCCCAAAGGCTATTTAAAACGGTTTCCGTTGTAAGTAGATGGAGGGATGGGTCAAGGGAAGATCGGACCCGTCTCACCCGGGGTGGGGGGGGGGGGCGGCCAAACACAGGAGGGCATGCACCTCATAGAAGGCTGTTCGTTGGGGGCGGTGTGGGCAGGGGGGGGGGGGTGCAGTGTAAGTAGATGGAGGGATGGGTCAAGGGAAGATCGGACCCGTCTCACCCGGGGTGGGGGGGGGGGGGCGGCCAAACACAGGAGGGCATGCACCTCATAGAAGGCTGTTCGTTGGGGGCGGTGTGGGCAGGGGGAGGGGGGTGCAGTGTAAGTAGATGGAGGGGTGGGTCAGGGAAAGATCGGACCCGTCTCACCCGGGGTGGGGGGGGGGGGGTGGGTCGACCAAATACAGGAGGGCATGCACCTCATAGAAGGCTGTTCGTTGGGGGCGGTGTGGGCAGGGGGAGGGGGGTGCAGTGTAAGTAGATGGAGGGATGGGTCAAGGGAAGATCGGACCCGTCTCACCCGGGGTGGGGGGGGGGGCGGCCAAACACAGGAGGGCATGCACCTCATAGAAGGCTGTTCGTTGGGGGCGGTGTGGGCAGGGGGAGGGGGGTGCAGTGTAAGTAGATGGAGGGATGGGTCAAGGGAAGATCGGACCCGTCTCACCCGGGGTGGGGGGGGGGGGGGAGGCGGCCAAACACAGGAGGGCATGCACCTCATAGAAGGCTGTTCGTTGGGGGCGGTGTGGGCAGGGGGAGGGGGTGCAGTGTAAGTAGATGGAGGGATGGGTCAAGGGAAGATCGGACCCGTCTCACCCGGGGTGGGGGGGGGGCGGCCAAACACAGGAGGGCATGCACCTCATAGAAGGCTGTTCGTTGGGGGCGGTGTGGGCAGGGGGAGGGGGGTGCAGTGTAAGTAGATGGAGGGGTGGGTCAGGGAAAGATCGGACCCGTCTCACCCGGGGGTGGGGGGACTTCCTACTCTATCCCACCAAGGTGAGGCACCACGTGAGGGACCACGTGAGGGACCACGTGAGGGACCACGTGAGGCACCACGTGAGGGACCACGTGAGGGACCACGTGAGGGACCACGTGACTCATCACGTGAGGCACCACCTGAGGGACCACGTGAGGGACCACGTGAGGGACCACGTGAGGGACCACGTGAGGCACCACGTGAGGGACCACGTGAGGGACCACGTGAGGCACCACATGAGGCACCACGTGACTCGTGCCTACCTGTTCTGGTCGTGGGCCAGCCTGAGGTCAGCGTACTCGGAGTAGGTGAAGGCCAGACACTGTAGGGTCCACAGCAGGCACATGTATATGTTGGTGAAGAACAAACCCGTGCACCAAGCGAACTGCAGCGGGAGACAGAGCGGAAAGAACAGCCACTTGAGGCAGACGTCTATCCACTGACCGACCGTCGGCGGCGGCAACTAAAACGAGGAATTCGTTTTAAAGTTAAATTCCATTATTTTAGGTTACTATTTTAACGAGAATTGAACAAGCGAACCGTCGGAGCCGCCTGAACTATATATCCGAATTAGTCTTAAAACAACTGATTACGATCGAGGATCCAGATTAAAAGACAGTTTGGCAGGCGTTACAAGATCCATTGTAAACAGCGCTTGACAGGTTCATACCATCCAGGATGGGATTAAGTAGGGTTGGCAGATTTATTTCGGATTCAATTATTAAGTGCAATAAACATAAATAACTGTAAGCCCACTTGGATGGAAATTTGACTGATTCAAATGTAATGAAAACTCTTACTTATTTGGCTACATTATATATTGAGGCATGTGGGTTGGGATTAATGTCGTAGAGAAGAGATTTGAAACAAGACTAAATCTGTTACACGGATAAAATAACCATGTCTACTTGGGTTTAAACAATATTACCACAGAAGCACTGAAAGACGCCAGAGGATAGCTCGGGCCCCGGGTATCTGTTACCCAATTATACAGAAGCACTGATAGAGGCCATGTCATTAGGAGTACATTTAGAGTTGTGCCCCAGCGCCTGACCTAGGTCATTATGAGTACATTTAGAGTGGTGCCCTAGTGCCCGACTTAGGTCAATAGGAGTATATTAAGAGAGGTGCCCCAGCGCCTGACCTAGGTCATTATGAGTACATTTAGAGTGGTGCCCTAGTGCCTGACTTAGGTCAATAGGAGTATATAAAGAGTGGTGCCCCAGCGCCTGACCTAGGTCATTAGGAGTACATTTAGAGTGGTGCCCTAGTGCCCGACTTAGGTCAATAGGAGTATATTAAGAGAGGTGCCCCAGCGCCTGACCTAGGTCATTATGAGTACATTTAGAGTTGTGCCCTAATGCCTGACCTAGGTCAATAGGAGTATATTAAGGGTGGTGGCCCAGTGCCTGACCTAGGTCACTACGAGTACATTGAGAGTGGGGCCCCTGTGCCTGACCTTGGTCATTAGGAGTACATTGAGAGTGGGGCCCCAGTGCCTGACCTTGGTCATTAGGAGTACATTGAGAGTGGGGCCCCTGTGCTTGACCTTGGTCATTAGAAGTACTTTGAGAGAGGTGCCCCTGTGCCTGACCTTGGTCATTAGGAGTACATTGAGAGTGGAGACCCTGTGCCTGACCTTGGTCATTAGGAGTACATTGAGAGTGGGGCCCCAGTGCTTGACCTTGGTCATTAGGAGTACATTGAGAGTGGGGCCCCTGTGCCTGACCTTGGTCATTAGGAGTACATTGAGAGTGGGGCCCCAGTGCTTGACCTTGGTCATTAGGAGTACATTGAGAGTGGGGCCCCTGTGCTTGACCTTGGTCATTAGAAGTACTTTGAGAGAGGTGCCCCTGTGCCTGACCTTGGTCATTATGAGTACATTTAGAGTTGTGCCCCTGTGCCTGACCTTGGTCATTAGGAGTACATTGAGAGTGGGGCCCCAGTGCTTGACCTTGGTCATTAGGAGTACATTGAGAGTGGGGCCCCTGTGCTTGACCTTGGTCATTAGAAGTACTTTGAGAGAGGTGCCCCTGTGCCTGACCTTGGTCATTAGGAGTACATTGAGGGTGGTGCCCCTGCGCCTGACCTTGGTCATTAGGAGTACATTGAGGGTGGTGCCCCGGGGCCTGACCTTGGTCATTAGGAGTACATTGAGAGTGGGGACCCTGTGCCCGACTTTGGTCATTAGGAGTACATTTAGAGTTATGCCCCTGTGCCTGACCTTGGTCATTAGGAGTACATGGAGAGGGGCCCTGTGCCTGACCTAGGTCATTAGGAGTACATTGAGAGTGGGGACCCTGTGCCTGACTTAGGTCAATAGGAGTACATGGAGAGGGGCCCTGTGCATGACCTAGGTCATTAGGAGTACATTGAGAGTGGGGCCCTGTGCATGACCTAGGTCATTAGGAGTACATTGAGAGTGGGGCCCATGTGCCTGACCTAGGTCATTAGGAGTACATTTAGAGTTATGCCCCTGTGCCTGACCTTGGTCATTAGGAGTACATTGAGAGTGGGGCCCCTGTTCCTGACCTTGTCGCAGTACAGGCTGACGTCGCTCGAGTTCTGCCACACCGGGCTGACGTCGCTGGCGTTAGGCCACACCGGGCTGACGCCGTGCACCAGGGGCAGGAAGGAGTCCCAGTAGTCGAGGAGGTAGACACCGAGCAGGGTCAGCCGAGGCGCCATGGGGAACCCGTATGTAAGCACGACAACCTTGTTCAAGTGCAGCTCCTGCAAACCGGAATCACCCGCAACGATGAATGGATGAAACTGATATAACCCCAGACTGGATGCCCGGGGCCTCTAGCAAGAGGATTTCGCATAGGCGGTGTGTCTTTTTTTCCCAATTGCCAATAGCAAAAAATATATTAATGTTTGAACTAGATGCCGAGGCTTGGATTTGAACCCAGGACATATTGAGCTGAGGTCTAGTGCGCTAACCAGAGGATCCTCTAAGATCACTACGCGAGGCTCAATAGTGGTTGACATGCATATATAAGACCATTGCATAATGCTTACTTTATATTGCCAGAAGTCGTAGGGCGGTTTGGACCCCAGTAGCTTGACGCGGTGCAGCGTCGCTTTGAACGTTCTCCTGAATAAGGGGTCAATGTCTTCCAGCAGCCCGTCCAGCTCACTGTCGTCCAGCTGACTCAACAAATAACCGTCTGCCGATAAAGCGGAGACTACTGTCATATTAGTCAGATAATAACTTCATCGATAAGATGAAGTTGACGCATATAAAATGACAAGGGTACGTACAAACAATGTAGGACTAGTACAATAGATATAAAATGTTACACCTATGCTAATGTCATAAATCCTGGTCCGTCTTCCATGTTAGAGCCGACGAAATGGATTATTGTAGCGAATGGCAGGTGTGGGTAATATGAGAGCTACGCAGAAATAGCCCTAACATGGAAGAACCTAAATAACATACAGATAAATTATATTGTCTATTATCGTCACTTGATATGGAATGACCCTTGTATCTCACCGACGGCCTTCTGGGCGAAGACATCCTGTAGCGGCGCAACCCAGGGACCTAGCTCCTCAAGAAACGAGGTGACGTCACGGGGGCTCCACTTGGCCATGGGCTTGACAACCATTTGGTCGTTGGCAGAGGGAGCCACGAACAGCCAGAGAAACAACGCCAGCTACGAATGAAGAACCCACAAGCACACGCGTGGTTAAAACCAGATACAAACATACACAGTGAAGTGAAACAAACATACACAGTCGTGGTTAGAAGCAAAACAAACATAGACAGCTGTTGCTAGAAGCAAAACAAACATCCACAGCTGTGGCTAGAAGCAAAACAAACATACACAGCTGTGGCTAGAAGCAAAACAAACATACATAGTGAAGTGAAACAAACATACACAGCTTTGGTTAGAAGTGAAACAAACATACACAGCTGTGGCTAGAAGCAAAACAAACATACACAGCTGTGGCTAGAAGTGAAACAAACATACACAGTCGTGGTGAGAAGCGAAACAAACAGACAGCTGTGGTGAGAAGCGAAACAAACATAGGCAGCTGTGGTGAGAATCGAAACAAACATAGACAGCTGTGGTGAGAAGCGAAACAAACATACACAATTGTGGTTAGAAGTGAAACAAACATACACAGTTGTGGTTAGAGGTGAAACAGACATACACAGCTGTGGTTAGAAGTGAAAAAAAAAACATACGCAAAAGTCGTTAGAAGTGATTAGAAAGTACATGGCGATGACAGATCGTTACGCAGAATACCAGGCGAACTAAGTTGAGGAACTATCAGATAACCCCGAGCCCAGTGAACGCTGGACAACTATGGTCAAAGAACACCAGATAGACTGCTCTAAGTAAAACATTCGGGTTTGACCCAAGCCCACATCTGCAAGGATCCAGTTAATCAGACACCCGACAGACATATTTAAGCTGAGGTGGACAGCTTACTTAATTAGACAAACCGTCAAAGTGAAACACGAAATATAACGTTATTTGTATGATACCAAAAGCAATTTAAATTGGTTTTTCAAATATGAAACGAAAGAAAAACATAAACAAGCCAACATACAGCTAGAAACAAGAGATATTCGACCATAGGTCTAGGACGAAAATACATAAGTACATTTAGGGGCTGTATTAATGGCGACGTTACGAGTCGTCAGGGCCAATTTTGGCTAAAGGGCCTTATAGGGGCAATTTGGGCTAAATGCTGCCTTCGACAGGCAGTGTGGCACTGTAGGCGGAGCTTAATTGGACATCCAGTTTGAAGCCCAGGCGCTTCTCTTGAAGCAATATTAACGGTACTTTCGTATCTTTTATTTATTATGTCTTCGTGACTTCACGAACTTCATTTGACGACCACGACAATATTCGCGATGGCTTCTATTTTGTTAAGTATACCTACTTACGAAATCATGGGTGAACTCATGAACTTGTGGGTGATGGTAGCTATTGCCAAATTAGCTGAACATCAAGCAGGCCCAAACTTTCGTAAGAGCACGTAAGCTATGACGTTGACGCACACTTAGCCCCCTCGCCATAGGTGTCTCTGAAGACGACGTGTTTAAGTGAACATGAAATTTTGTTCTTAAGCGCGATTGCTTGACTCATTATGAATGGCGCTACGAATTTTACTTTTTATCTAATAATACGTCATCGTGACGTGACATGACGTCATTTGATGTTCGCGCAAATGCTCAAGATGGCTTCTCTTTCTTTAATATGTCTACTTATCAACTCGGGTTATGACAGCTATTGCCAAAGTGGCTAAAAGTAAAGCAAACCCAACATTTCGTAGGGGCACGTTAGCTATGACGTCATTTTTGACGCATACTTATCCCCTGCGCCAAAACAGTTACACACGGCACAAACTGTCCCTGAACACGACCTGCAACGTAAAGCGACCCGAAAGTCGCCATACCTTATGATAGCTGAGTAATAGCTTACGTACGATGTGTGACGTCATGACGTCATAGTGACGTTATGACGTGACGCACGATAACGTCCAAGTGGCAATACGCCAAGGTTTACTGCCACAACTTATTCGATTGAAGAGCTAGGCGATAGAAAGAATAGTCCTTCAGCTATGGCTTGACGAAATGGCCAAAAGTTGCATTAGTTCATCATTGCGGAGACACGGAGACCTAGGACAAGAACAAAGAACACTGCATGCGAAGTGATATAGCAACTCATTTGTTTCTTTTACTAGTTCTCTGCCGATCGATGGTCCCTACCATTTGGCGTAAAGATCACAGCTCTGGCATGTTTTTCTTAATTTTGACGTTGTTTTAAAGATGGACACAATCTCCATTCACCCATCATTGGTGTCCCCGCAAAGGTGTCGTCCCACTTTGAAGCACTCTAGCGCCATAACTGAGCAACATCCGCCTGATTAAAGCATTAAGTGATCTGTAGATGCTTATTGGCAACTAGTGGGCGAAAAGAATGCAATTTTAGCATTTTTATCTGATTTTTGACGATTTTTCTTTCAATGGCAAGAATCTGTATGTTTATTATTAGGTCAGTGGCTTCGTTACCATGGAAACAAAAAGTAATACAGATATCGCCGTGTTTTTGACCTCACTGTGTGGCGAAGGAGACTGAAATAGCTTGAGCGGAAGTAGGTCATATCCGATCAAGTTCATTTTTCCCCATAGGATCCCATGTTAAACGATTTCGACTATATACCGAAAAGTAATGTGGCTATGGAACCATGTTGACAGATTATGACTCAGCTTAGTATTATCCATCCACAGGTGCAAGCATTGAGTGATGACTTGAATAGGACACCCGTGGGAGCCTCTGCTAACACCCAAAAGCCGTATCTTTCACCATTGGCCAAATTTCAAAAAAAATCCTGTGACGTCACTATTTGCTCCAATCGCATGCGATAAGCACTGAGGCTACTATGTATCATGTTTAACTAAGAAAAAAATGCCGGTGTCGCTTGATGGAGGCACTTGTGAAATACACGACAAAACATTTTTCCCAGCCTAAAGATACAGCGCTTTAACATGGGAAGTCCCATAGAGAACTGCCGTCGGCCCTGGAACCGGAAGTAAGATAGGAACATATTGTTTTTAGTTTGCAGCTATACGAGGAACTACGTTTACTACAATATGATGCTACTCACTCATTTTTGGGATTTTTGCCTGATTTTTGACGATTTTGTTTAAGTACCAAAAGTGACGTCATCGTGACGTCACGTGACGCATCGGAGAACTCTAAGATTCGACACAACTCATCTCAATTCATATTTCTATGGCATATTAGAACATCATAGCGATAGCTTGATGGCAAATGTGCCCAAAAGCGAGAAAACTGACAAAGGTCATTTAGTGCGTTTTCCGCAAAACGTACGACCTCATTTTACTCGAAATGACTATTACGCATCAAAAAGTGTACAATACCCGAAAACTGCGCCTTAAAGTGTAGCACATTTTGCAACTCACCCGGAATCTCTAGCTTTAATATTAACGGAGATATATGCATTCTTATTTTTTTTTTTCAAAAAATCGCTGTGACCTTGACCTTTGACCTTTTGACCTGGGTGACGAGTACGTTCTAGCCCTACTCCGTAGCTATAAGGTACTGAAGACTGCGAACCGATGCATGCAGTTGTTAGGCCATAAGAAGACTTCCCGTTTTTGCGTGAAACAGACATACATATATATATGCATATATAGAAACAGACAAACAAACACGACCAACCGACATGTGACGAAAATTGAAAATTTTCGTCATAATAACATTTAAATATCTATACTAATAAAATGAAGCTGTCTGTCCCACTATGCCGCGGCATGCAAGAGCGCATTGGCCGCAGCAGCCGCCTTGAGAACCTACGCCATGAGAACCTATTAATATCCAGCCGTCGCTCTTAGATGTGTCAAAGCTATCGCATGTGTCAACACAACCGCTGGGTGCTTATCACCTTATCCCGCGGCCTGCGGCGGGCTCCCTGGCTTGGTGCCAACAGTAATAATATTTCTCCCAACGCCTTATCGCCCGAACCGTCATCAAAACAAAAAAATCCTGTACTGTCTCGCTTCCACAACTTCCCATTAGTAGCAAGAGAACTAACTCCGCCCGGGAAACCTATAATACGCTGCTCTTAACATCAGTCACGGCAGTATCCAATTCCACCCACACCAACCAGGGTTAATGGACTCCTCTCTGCTCATCCCCCACACCCATCCACCCGACTCCTGCAGCCCCACGCCCCGTCGACATTCATCAGACTCCGGCGTTACTGGCCCGCCCCCCCGCCCACCGGCACCCACTAGACTTAAGGTTTATGCACTTCGGTTTTTGTTCGTACCCTCTACTGACTTAACGACAACAGCTATCGTTCACCAACTTTTATGGAAATGTGGCATGTCCGAGCCTCTACAATTTTCAAGTATTATTGTATCCAGTACAGAATACGCAAATTGCAGCTAAAGCACGCTGACAAAAAGATGTGTACATGGCGTATATGTATCTCAGTTGGAATAACAACAACATGTCTAGATGCACATTCATTTGTAATCAACAAACATGCGCAAAATAACTGAGCGGACGCGTGTCGTTAAACCGACGTACAGAAGCAATTCTAATTATCATATATGTTGAAATTATCCTTAACATTTATGTCCCGTTATTCAGTAGCTCCCGGTCAATATTATTATCGATATTATTTCTGCCCAATGTCTACCTTCTGCCTGCTACTATTTGACGTATAAACCTAAATACTGTCATACTAGCTGTTATTTCTTTCGCTTATTACTACGAACGCTAGTATAACCAAAAACTCAAGATGTACACATATCCCAATTGATATGGATAAGCAAAGAGCATCCCAAATATACATTTCAGGTGTGGCCAAGCGGATCATATTAAGTTATATATTTTGCTGCGATCCATGCTAAACTATGCTCCTACAAGATATTCGAAGCTGATGAACTGTGTACGTGTGTGTGACCGCCAGTGTACTTACCATAACAACGCCAACAGTGACGCACACGCTCGCCAAGTTCGCTACGCGCAAACCGAAGTTTATCGGATTCGGTAAGACCAGACGAACGTGGTTTCGCGCCAAAACATGTCGGTGCAGAGGTGGCGGGGCGCGCACCAACAGACGCTCAAAGTCGGCCACATCGCGAGCCGCTTCCGGGTCCGCGTTCACTTCCTGTCTTCGCTTCTGGCATTCAGCGGGGTATAGTTTTTCGACGGCAGAGCTTCAAGGCAAAACGTCGATCGAATCAAAACAGATTCAGACATTTTCTTGCATAGATCATTCTGAATGCTCTTTTAATGGTTTTATTTTTTTAGGTAAGCATGGTTTATTTAGCAAGGTTGCCGTGAATTTAGAAGGATTGCTGTCGAGCAGGATCACTTCAGCAAACATTACAATAAAAGGCGGGGGGAGGGGTGGTATTAGGCAGAGGGGATTAGGGATTAAGCGGAGGCTGAAGGGCGAACTGATCAAACGGTTCTTGTGTTGCTTCAGGCCAATTGGCTGGACACAGGTGATTTAGGGGAGAGCGGGGCGAGGCACGTACAAAATGATGATATTAAACGCTGTACCATCCTCCTTTTTTTGTTCGTATTTTCCAATAATAATTCATAGGTTAGTTGATTATGTCACTGAAGTCATGCAGGTTCCTGGTCGACATATTAAATGTCTACAAGAAAGATTACTTTGTAAGATTATGGCATACTTGGATCTTTTCTCCCATGCCTGACTTGAAGCTGTATGGTCATATTACGGGCTACAAACTATGTAAACCAGAAACAATTTTATTGTATCTTACTTCAGTTCCAATAAGGCTACCGGTATATACTGTTTTAGTGAGTATGAACATTCTATCATCATATGAAAGCCTAGAGTTGACCGCAGCACACGACATATATCAAACCGCCCTCTGAAGGACAGCATTTGAAAAGGCGGTTTACATTTTTTTTTTTACTATTTTCAAATACATATTGACATAATATATCAATAGAAACAATGAGATAACAGTTCTATTATGTGATCCATTTATGAAATACAGCCTTCATTTCTACAGAAAAGTAATTAAGAGTGTCCTAAAGACTTCCAAGTACAAGGCATACTAACCGCAGTGTTATATTGACTTTGGGTGTTACAGCATAGGTTTGGCGACATAGGAGACAGGATTGCTTCTTGCTGTGCTTCCAATACTGGGCCAAGCAGTGGCGACAAAAGCTATGTCCACATGGCAGTGTAGTGGCATCAACCAGTAATTGCAAGCAGCATCCACACTCGAAGGCACGACGTATTTCTGAGCCTTCAGCACCAGAGTCCATTTGGTCCATGCCTCAGTGAACCAGATTATTCAGGTTACTGTAAATGACAGATATGAAATTAAAATCAAATAACACTCTTAATCAAATAACATTCTTAATCAAATAACATTCTTAATCAATAACCTTTACATACTCTTAACATTTCATTAATGTACCAGCTACATTACTTGTGAACTATATTTTTAACAAATAGAACCTTTCTT
The DNA here is from genome assembly GCA_964019135.1 of Arenicola marina. Classification (NCBI taxonomy): domain Eukaryota; kingdom Metazoa; phylum Annelida; class Polychaeta; family Arenicolidae; genus Arenicola; species Arenicola marina. The sequence continues at coordinate 4,266,045 of OZ025251.1, forward strand.
TGATGGTTGAGTTAATTCAAAGATAATTACACAGATATTTCCCTACACTTAAGAAGGCTTGAGGTTGCTCATTTGTCATATGAAGCTTCTATGTTTCTGTGCATTCTTTGGGTAATATCAGCTGCCTATTTTCTAGATATCATTCTGCCTACTAATAGGATAACCACCAGCATTAAGTACAACAGTCTCCTTACAACCCCTTTTTTTTTACATGGACTGGCAAAGATCATTGCAGCATTTTTATTGGTTAAAATAATGGGCTAGTCGGAGGTAATGTAACATAAAGACAGCGGAGAGAGAGCATCATTTACAAAATAAAGCTTTATATCAACCAGAAATCTTTTGTGTCAAAAATGTTTCCTTAGTCACATACCAAATGTTGCAAAATGAAGAAAAATGATATGGTAGATCTCTACAAAAAAAAAAAGTGCTAATGAAATTCAACCTAGCTGTAAGAGGTGACAACCCAGTAACATGTATGAAATGCCCCCCAGCTTTGAGGTGACAGCTTAACAGCCCAGTTATATTATTTTGATATCATGAAACTATAAATGTTGCTCTCACTCATCTGGAGAGCGATCTCTCTGGTTTGAGTAGGCGCCAATGTAATTCATAATTTCCCATAATTTACAAATATATATTCTACTTATTTGTGACAATTTAGACTACAGCCCCCATTGTGATAGAACCTTATTGACCACGTCAACATGGCTTTGGTTGAAAAACCACACAACCTTTAATTAGCTTCATAGTGTTTACAATCTGCCATCTATTTCACTCAAATATTTTTTCCTATAGATGCATATATAATATATAACCACTTTATACATATTTATGTACTCCACTACAGGAGACCCACACAATTTCAACTCACTTGTAAGTGTATCTTGTCTAATTACAAAATAACAGGCTAGCCTCTAGCATGAAGGGTACTGTTGACTTAGCCCTAGTACATGCCTCTCTGACCACGCCCATAAACAGAGCAGGGTCACCCTTGCTCCGTTTACAGACGTGGTCAGAGAGGCATGTACCAGGGCTACTGTTAACTAAGCAGGCAAGCCAGTTTACCAGTTTTTTGACAGCCATTTTTTTACAAACAGTGGGTCATATTCCTGGGTTCTCATTAGTTGACATTAATAGGCCAGTGAAAGAGTATCACACACAGCCAGAGGGGAGAGCACAGTGGAGTATTATTTGTCAACAAATCTGAGCGCATGTGGTTGGCTTTTACTTTAAAACACACATAGGATTAGCCCTGATACATGGCTGCTCATACGCGCTGGTACCCGACGCGCGAGAGAGCCATGAAGTGCACCCCACATGAGGCCAGGAATTGGTGGGGGTGTTTGTGTATCTTGTAGGCTTTTGCCCTTATCAATAAATCGTCTACCTTCCAAAGCGATAAAAGGTAATTCCACAATTGTTGAACTTTTCTTTCGTTGTCTTATATTCGCTGGGGGGATTTTAAAAAGTGTCATTACTGCCATAAACAACACATTTTTCTCGACACTCGCTCCGCCATTTTGGCTTATCTTACGTTGCGAGATTCTCAAAGTGACGGAGCGAGTTTGCGTAAACTTGCTATTTAGTGCATGTATAAAAGGCTGACATTGAATGTGAAGCCACGAAAGAAAAGTTTAACACTTGTGGAATTACTTTCCATCACTTTTGGTGGTAGGGTATCTAGTGATAAGGGCAAATAGCTACATGATGCACATGCACCCCCACCAATTCCTGGTCTCATGCGGGTTGTACTTCATGACTCTCTCGCGCGTCGGGTACCAGCGCGTATGAGAGTCATGTATCAGGGCTAACATAGGATTAGCCTGAAAACAAGACGTTACTGTCGTTAGACAGCTGGTTTTGGATGCCAAGTAACTTGTCATCCATTACCAACTATCTAACAACAGTAATGTCTTGTTTTCAGGCTAATACTAATAGGGTAATCGTACGCTACATAAATGTAATGGCTTTTGCTGAGACAGCTGCCTATAGTCAGAAGGCAGGTAGGTCGGTCGGTAGGTCAAACCTACATCTGGGCTATTTCTAGCCTGAAAATTCTGTCAAGTTGTCAAGTCCATTGTTTCACAACTGTTGCATGACTGATGTCGGTGATGAGAAAACCAACACGCTAAATCAGTAAATGGTCTGAAAATCGGCCCCTGAAAATCAAATATGAATAAGTCGACATTTGCAGACACCCGGTTGAAGTTATTCTTCCTATAAGGCTAATATGCAGAAAATACTCACAATTATTGAAGACTGCGACGTTTTGTTGCCTGGATTACCTACACTGTAACACTGTCGTCAAAGAAACACTTTCCGCCAGTTTCGTGTAAGCTTAGTTTCGGTTTCTGACAGTGCCGTGGTTTCCGCAGTCAGATTTTTAGACTTGCGCATTCGCCAGATGGCGCTGTTTGAATTACTGGCTTTTCCGCAAGGTGTCGCTAGGTATTTGCTTTTGTCTTGTTGGATCGCACTATGACTAAAGATTGCCTGGCCCAAAAATTAAATAACAAAAGTATCTGTATTGTGACTATTATGTAAGAAGCTTAATTTTGTCTTCTTTCGTTCTTTAATTTAATATTTTATCTACTTTTCAGGAATTTATATTCGCGACATATGTTCCACCGGGAAGGCACCCCCATATGCCCCCCCCACTCCCCCCGGGATGGCCCATGGTCCCAATAACTTCCGACTCGCCCCCCCCCCCCCCCACCAACCTACTCAAGCTGCAAAATCACACATAGACAATGCATGGCAACTCCCTTCTTGCATCGACGAATGCGCATGGCGAGACAGTACGGGATTTGTTTGTTTTGATGACGGTTCGGGCGATAATGCGTTGGGAAAAATATTATTACTGTTGGCACCAAGCCAGGTAGCCCGCCGCAGACATGGTCGCCATGCGGGATAAGCACCCGAAAGCAATATTATGCGCGGGATAAGGTGATAAGCACCCAGCGGTAGTGTTGACACATGCGATAGCGTTGACACATCTAAGAGCGACAATGTTGATACATTCAAGGCGGACCATGCAGTGCGTGCATGCAATGGTTCGGTTGGATATATGTTCAAGGCGGCTGCTGAAACCAATGTGCTCTTGCATGCAGCGGCATAGTGGGACAGACAGCTTCATTTTATTAGTATAGATATGAATACAATGCCAGTGCATTGATCGGCTATACTGATCCAGCTAGTGTAGTAATGATTTTTACGGCTGGTCCCGCATTATAATCATACTGATATACATATGTTGACCGTTGTCTTATTCAAGACATATATAGTAACAAATAAATATATGAAGAGCCTGTTTAACATGCCAGAGCAAAACACGGCGAGGGGAGGTCACTCCTGGTCTAAAGAGAAAAGTATAGGCATTACGGGTGCATGGGCTACCGATCGAGTCCAGACCCAATCAGGAAGCTAGCCAGGAGACATAGATCCGGTCGAATGTGTCGTGACTACATAGCTTGGTTAATTTGCTTTAAACAAAGCAAAAACAACCTCAGATGCGCCCAATGTACATTTCGTCAACCTGAATTTACAAATATTAAATTCTGATCTGTATTTTTTCAGTTCTGGTTGTAAAATATACCAGGCATGGGATAAGGAGGTAATTTTCACTATACATGTACATGTATATAATTTTAGGCGTAACTACAATGCAATCACCATAAGATCATTGCATCTATCGCATCCTCTGGCCAATGGTGGTTTGTACTCAAACTTAATGTGGTGGCTCATTATCAAGTTCCAAGAGGTAATTTAAAATCTCAGTTTCAATTAATAAAACAGATGTGATATGGGTCAAAAATTAAGTTTCGACGTTATTGTCGGTCTTCTTGTGCGGTCTCTACACCGAAATCCCAACACACCAGGCAGCGGTCTCTATGATATTTGTTCTCTTTTTTATATGACATCCTCAATTGCTCTCGATGCCGGTCACTCTCCCGACTCATCCTGCGACCACACAGACATGGCCACAGCGGGGCTCGAACCACCGATCCACGTGCCGTTAGGCTCTCAGGTGGCCAGAGTGCTCAATGCGAGCTCTAGCCCACTGGGCTATCGCGCCGGTCCCGCAGGGCAGGAGCATGGCAATATATCTACTACTTCTCAATTGGATCACCTTGGAGGGAGCTGTCCAGGGAGTCGGGGGGGGGGGGGGGTCATTTCTGATACTGTTTTGATTTGTTCTGAAAGCCCGTGTCTGGTGGTCTTATGCCCCAAGTAACTTTTCCTTGGGTAATAACTTCAGGGGAAACCGCCATATTTGGGTTATTTTGGAAACTTAAAAACTCTGTCTACTTCACACTTACTTAAGATACATATTAGATTCCTTTTAAATAACCACCATCGACCGTCCGTCCAAGAAGAGGGCGTGTCCACTACGATATTTGTCTCCGAGATCGACAAGCTGAAGCCTGACCGACCCGCCAACCAGCTCACAGGGCACCGGTCATCTTCACGCTTCATTGACACGACTGGCCATTGGACTCAGCTAATGGAGGACGGTAAGGACAGATCAAAACCGACGGACTTGAGAGAGAACGGGAGATTTGGGAGCAAGGAATAAAGAAGCTAACACGTACGCAAATCGTCGTTTGGTACATGTTCACCGGCCGCAGGCAGCGAGTTCACCCACTCAGCACCAACTAGATTCAAGGAAAGACCGGTGTAACACAAGGCCGGATTAATTGGACGGCTCAAATGTATCATCAAAAAGTCGTGGAATCACATATTGACATCACGGACTTTTTATTAAAAACTGACGACCTAGGGAAGCACCACATTTATCATGTTACGTTGCCCGATAAAAATGTTGCCATCTCTAAACCGAAAAAAAGTTCAGAGGACTCGAAGGCGGAATCCTGCGATCAACGGGCTGACACTGAGCCTGTGGCGCTAAAAGCTTCATATAGTGATCGGTTATGTTTGAATGCGCCCAAGGACATTGTAATGCAACGATGGCGCGACTGCCTCTAAACGCACGAGACCCTGCCTCGCCCAATTCTCCTGTAAAGGAAAATACTGCTGCTGATTCTGTTCTGGGGTCATGCGGACCCCATCGACAGCGGGCGCCAGTTCGAAATGGGGTAAATCTCCACCCGAATACATGACTAGTGCAGATGGTTTTTGAATCAGGCATACCCTTAAACGTACTGATAGACCGCAGTTAATATTTCAGCAAGAAGATTCAAATATGTTCTATTTGTAAACGGGTACTTCTTCAGCATTAAATGATGGCTTGGGCTGTTAGGGATTGATTTGTGCCACTGGAAGTTGACTTGGGCTGTTGGGGATTGACTGGTGTCACTGAAGGTTGCCATGGCCTGTTGGGGATTGCCTTGTGTCACTGGAGGTTGCCCTGGCCTGTTGGGAATTACCTTCTGTCAACTTGGGCCGTTGGGGATTGACGGGTGTTACTGAAGGTTGACTTGGGCTGTTGAGGATTGAAGATGTCATTGAAGGTTAGTTGACTTGAGCTGTAGGGGATTGACTGGTTTCCCCGATGGTTAACTTGGGCTGTTAGCGATCTACTAGCTGAGGTAACCGTACCGAGTAGTCATTTTAATATTTATTTAGACTCTCGAACTAAAGGATTGGCACGAACTATTTTTTCTAGGCCGCTTGTGTGCACACAAGGGTTGAAGTGAGCCAACCGACTTGTGAGACGATGAAAGATCCGATTCAGATTAGACCAATGTCCAGGGCCGGATTCGAACCCATGACCTAGTGATCTGCGGTCTAGTGTACCTCTAATATAAGTCGCCTAGTGGCTAGCGTTGGCGGGAAGACCATGATCAAACCGCTAGTATTACTTAACTACGTGCAGGGGTTACGGCGTCATTTCAAACGCCCGTTACCATGCTGATGATCGTTTACTTAATTAGCCTATACATTAATTACATTCTACGACTGTCAGTGTTGGAGTGAAATGCGGATAGGCTTACATATGCATCAGCTGTTGGCCATCCATATAGCCAAGCATATACCGCCGTGCCAGCCACCTAGCACGGAGTGCATGTAAACAAACACAGCGGATCCAGGCCACAGTGCTGGCCGTCCGAGGGCGATAGGTGGGCCTTACACGCGCACGGTTTACAGAACGTTGTTTGTCAGGTGAATGGGTCTTATTCAAAATACATAACTTTAGGGGCGGATCTAGGAATTTGACAAGGGGGGTGGGGGTTGCGAACGGGGTGGGGGTGGTTGGATGTATCTACAAAATGTTACTTTACGATGTATTTTGCGACTTTTATATTGCATGCTCAATTTCCCAAGAGGGGTGGGGGGTGCAACCACCCTACCCCCCCCCCCCCACCCCCCGAGATCCGCCCCTGAACATAACGTTGATCGCTGTTTCAGTTTTGGACTCAGGGAGGATATAGCCGCAGAACACGTGACCTCGCACCAAGCTGACGTCATCATCATTCGCGCGCTTTCTCCGCGTACAGCGGGCCAACATGGTGGGTTCATGTCCCTCCCCTCCCTTGCCATTGTATCTAGGCCTATGTAGGTGTGGCATCCCCCCTTCGCCAGGTCATTCAGATACATAAAGGTTAGGACTCTGGAGTTACACCGAATCGAGGTCGTATTTTAGCGGTGTTCAGGTACATCGCTTCAACGCTATAGTCGGACAAGATTGAGAGATGAAACGTTGGCGAATCTGAGGTTGCGGGTGGATGGCGGCGGTGAAGGGTGGAGTGGGGGGGCAGGGGTGTATAGTGGCAGCGAGGCGAGGTGGAGCTATGAGTGACCCGCCATTAATCAAACAGCGTGGTTTGCCAGCGCTTCTCAGTCCTCAGTCCAGATTTGGCGCGCAGCTCAATCTCACAAAGAAAACCGCAAACCTCCTTTAGACTTCCTGCGCTCTGGCTAGGTTCCAATGTCCAAACCAAGGCAGCTGTCATTGAAGCAGTCTCGCTAGATATCAACTTTACTTCAATACAGTTCTCGCTGCATGCCTTGGCTATGCTCAGTGATGTCGCCGTCGGACTCTGGGAAGGGTGCATTGAGAGGCAGCGATTCACACCTCCAGCGCGACCGGATCACCACCGCCCCTACGCCAGTCGATTACTCCGCCATTCCAGACGTAACCTCTGGGTCACATCACACACCCGGTTCACACACACGGCACGCAAATTCGATGCCGGCATGAGCAATAAATTATGTGGCGTATATTATAATATTTACATGAGTAGGGAAACTACTGACCAGTAACAGCGTATCGACAGCTTACACGCCCTGGATGTGAGTGATGCGGTGCAGAGATGCGGACGGCGAAGAGTGGCCGTTCACTATCGTAGGTAAGTGCTCACACCAATGTCCCCCGTATAGTGAACAAGTCCTCAAGTGACCATATTATATATAACTTACATGTTTACTGCATATTTTCTGTTTTAAATTTAATGTTTGCATTTATACATGGTTTTATGCTTTTAACTAATTCAGTCATCTATTTTCTTAACATTTCCTTGTTGTATTTCTAAACCAATGTCTCAGCGTATATATACCCCTCCGTTTTAATCCAGTGCATAAATCTTTCACGGTATGGACACTATTTGTAACATCCGTAATGTGATATGCGGGCTAGCAATACTAGCCTTCTCATAAAATCATGTGCTCATCTTGAAAGACAAGTGAACCATGAAATTTAACTGACAAAAAAGGTGGTTTAATTAATTTAAAAGCTTTTCACCTGGCAATTTATTTCCCGAACAAGAGGTTAATAATTTTAGACGTAAGATGTATTGCTGTCCGCATTACTCCGATACACTTACCTGTATGCACAGTATGCAAAAATGTTTTCCGGACTGGGGCATATCAGTCATGGAAGTCTTATTCACGGCCATTATAACTCGGACATCGTCAAACCTGTTTGACATAAAAATATGGCTGATAATGCGTGCATTAACGCCAATATTATATTAGCGGAAAGTGGTTGTATAGATAGCTTTATGCGAAGTTCATGTCGGTGGGGGGACGACGGGGACAAGTTTGCGTCACGGCTTCCATTCAGGCCGACGGCTACCCTACTATATGCTGACTTCAATCTACGGATTTATTTTCGGCAGATATGTTTCGATATAAGCTTACAGATACGGTTGTGGGTTAATTTGATTAAACTGTACTTAACGTGGCGTTTTCATGATTTAATGATTTTTTTAACTCGCGCGCTGTGGTTTATGAAAAAAGAGATATTAAATGTGTCACAATCGTATAAATAAGAGGCATTTGGTTCGCGTTCGGTACCCGCGGAGCTGGCCATATTATTATGATAAATTTAGTATTTATTTTCGCTTACTCGAACGAGAAGCCGAATGCGTCTTACTTCAGAGAAAGAATATCGTCATAGCAAATATTCTGGCATGTTTAAAGCTTTCTTTTGTTGCGCACCGAAGTCTTCTGGTAATGTCAAGGCGTTTAATACTTAGTTTCGGCAAGATTAGGGACTTTAACTGCATTCTTCTTGCAATGCGTCTAAAGACGTTGTTCCAGCAAAATTAAGGAGTTATATAAAGACAAGGTTAAGGCGTTTAGATACTTCATTATTAAGGTTAAGGCATGTAAAGACGTTCTTCTCTGACAAGGCTAGGGCGTTTAGAGACTTCGTTCTGGCAAGATTATTAATACGGTAAAAGACAAAGGTTCCAGCAATGTCAAGGCCTTTAAAAATGTTATTGCGGCAAGGTTAAGGCGTTCCAAGACGTTATTGGGGCAAGGTTAAAGCGTTTAAAGATTTGTTCCGGCAATATTACGGCGTTAAAATACTTTTTTCCTGTCAAAATAAAGCGTTTAAAGATTTGTTCCGGCAATATTACGGCGTTTAAATACCTTTTTCCTGTCAACATAAGGCGGTTAAAGGTTTTGTTCCGGCAAGGTTAAGGCGTTTAATGAAACTTAATTCAGTGTCTCAATTCAAGGAAAGATAATAGTGCTCTCAACAAGGATCCCTCCTGTCCTTCTCAAATAACATTGTTCTAATACATGTATATACTCTGTAGCTTTGTACTTCTATTGATAGCATGTTTACATTTCGGGAGAATTAAAGACAGTGGTGCAGTATGTATGGATGCATCAAACTGTATTATATATGCACTTTGGCCAGTGGCCTTTTGCAAATAAAATAATCAATAAAAAAGATATATTTATTATTGTATGAACATTTGTATTCTGACATTAAGCGCTGGGGCCGGTATCGTCTGTGTCTGTACTGGTACGCCATCGCGTTGTGCTGGGTGTCTATACTGGTACGCCATCGCGTTGTGCTGGGTGTCTATACTGGTACGCCATCCCATTGTGCTGTGTGTCTATACTGGTACGCCATCCCGTTGTGCCGGGTGTCTATACTGGTACGCCATCCCGTTGTGCTGGTAGTTGATGCTCGACTGATCAGTGACATGACTCGACTGTGGGTGTAAGTAGTTTGATTAAAATTTCGGTCAAGTGCATTTACTCGTTGTCTTGGCTACCGCTAAACGGAATTGTACCGTGTGACTTGTTGTGCCTGTCTGGCGGTTCCTGTGGTCGGGGCAGTGTGGTCAGGTCCTGGGGACGCAGGGCCATGTGCCGGGGCCAGGTGCCGGGGCCAGGTGCATCCCGGTGAGGGCCAGGTGTCCGGCAGTGCGTGGGCTGTGGCGACGTAATACACTAACTTACCACATCCTCCGGCCGATGCTAAGCAATTATACTTCACGCGTTATACCAGTTTAAAAAAAAGAAAAGAAAATTGAGCCAACATTCCAGGAAAACCACAAACTCAAACTTGAGTAGTTTAAATGTTATCCGTGATGAACCACAGAGAAACCGTTGGACCTCAGGCCTGCTGTTAATAATGGGCCGGTTGCACAAAGGCACTCGAGAAGTATAAAATTATAGACCCCGAGTTAATGCGACACGCAATAATAGGCCATAGACCACTGGTGTAAATTCGGCAAGTTTTCTTATCGCTTTCTTCAGGAGACGTATTCTAAAATCATATACAGCCCCGCTAACGTAACGCTTAGTGGAAAATATGGAGACGTTTTTTCAATACAAAGGCGTACGATTAAGTCGGCGATGTATTCATAACAACAGCGTGGCCGGCCTCAGATCTGCACTGCAGTGGTCGGATTGAGGATCCCAAAAATTGGTATTTCACAAATTTAACTCTTTTCTCATTCAGAAAATCCATCTCCTGGGTGAATATTTGATGTAATTTTAAACCCGATAATCGCTCGCCACAATATAAGTTTTATTTAAAGTATTGCTCATGAATACCGGTCCCGATGCGTCAATGGTGTCGGAGGCGATGTTGGTGACAGTTGTACCTAACTCTCATCATGGCAGATTGTGTGCGGCACTTATTCAGGTGGGTATAATGCCTAATTACATATCTCACCTATCTCAGAACCGGCCGTTTGTGTGGCACCGGGGAGGGGGGGGGGGCACCACAATGCCACTCCTTAAGTAAAGTCTTTAATGGAAGCAGCGTTCACTACTGTTTTCTCTTTGAAAGGAAACGATAACTATAATAATTAGTAAAGTACCAATACTGAAAAAGGTCCCTACGTTTAACCTTTACCCTGAAAACATCCAAAACCAAACATGCAGTTCTTGATATATACGCCATACTGATTCGAACCCCAAACCGCGTGTCGCTTGGGGTTATACTGAACCAGACAAAATACTGAATCAGACAAAATGTGTTAGTATTGCAGGGTGGCTCGTTTGAGATATGTAGTGTTTGATTTATCAACATTTATCGATTACAAACAAAATCCACTGCCAATAAATTGGACTGGGCGCAACCTGATGGCCGTAACTAACCCCGGCGGCCTATTCAGATTAGCTTTCATTCCGCTGTTTACTTACAAATTATCTCGAAAGGTGATAGTTCAAAGGTGCGTATGGATAATACGAAGAGATCGTGGAGTTTACATCGAAAGGTTCTCTTTCGTAAAAGCATGATATGCGTTTAAATTGACCACACTGACGGTAAATTAATCGTAACTGATTGTGATAAAGCAAGCGCGATAACATTGCAATAAATGTCACAAGCAAGGGACACAATGACTAAATACTGTGGTAGCGTGGGTATTTATCACGGATACGTTACACCTATTATTGATGCCTAAAAACAAAACTAAAACAAGACTCACAAAGTACTGCGAAACATAATTTGCGATTACAGGTATTGCGACATGTGTAAAATATCTTGCCCCCAAATAAAATATAAACCAAACTATCATTATACCATTTTAAATGTTGATAACTTGTAATCATTTTAATAATCATTTGAGTTTATTTTTACTTCATGGTATTTATTGGTGACATAATAAAATAAAAAAATTGTAAGCTACACGTCTACTAATGTCTACTATCAGTCTATATAATATATACATGGAGTGCAAAGTATGCCAACTAAGCCAATGTAATCCGCACACGAAATATCATTAATCGAAAACAAGTTATAAATGGGAGGTAGCCATATCGCTTTTAATCTATTTTGATACGGGTTTCTGTACCAAATTAAATGCGTCAAGGCCGGGATGAGTGAAGGCCGGTGCTATATACCGCCTGAAGGGTGGTACATTGCTTTCGGAACAAGCACGCCCCAGCATTGACGTTGTCGCTGATTTGCTTTGTGCAGAATATGACAAAGACATGGAAGAGTCATGTTGTCCTAGGTTTAAGGCTTAACAACATTCACTGTATATAGTCTTGAAATGAAAAGCCTACATTCGAGGCGGACTTTTTCAGTTATAATCATCTTTGATATTCACAAACTGAAGTTATCCGCGTGTTTCGGTTGCGGGCATCCCGACAAGCGGTCATCACGCTGCGATGAAGGGCAACCTGGTGATGTAAACTCCACTATATCATGGTTGAATCTTGTATGATTCATATGCGCCATTTAAATATAACCTTTCGAGATAATTTTTAAGTAAACATCGAACACAAAACTCACCCAAATTCGCCGCCGCCATCTTGCGAGGGCCCGTAACTTAAGTTACCGCCATCACTCTGTGCGTCTAAGCGATATCTCAGTCGAAAGTGCCCTTATATCAAAACAATGATATTGGTTTGTTTATTGGCCGTGTCATAAAGAGTTTTACATCGATTTGTTTTAGGTCTTCAATAGGCGACCTTGATTAAACGAAGGCCCCAGATGAGAAAGTGGCTGCACATAGACAGGTTGGAGGGGGGGGGGGGAGGAGGTGGGGGGGGGGGGGTGGAAACTCGACATGTTTGGGAGGGACGGGTGGGGGGTGGGGGAGTGCAGGGGATGGGTGAGGCTGCATGGAGAGTAGCGGGGGGAGGTTGTGGGGGTAAGGCTGCACCGTGCCTCGCTTGGGGTGTTGTTGCTACCTTGTTGTTTTCAAGGTCAAATATGGTGAATGTGACGTTACTGTCTCTTTGTCCACTTGGCGTGTGCCTAAGGTTCAAGTTCAGTGATCATGGGGTATGTGTGTTGGGGAGGTGGGGGGTGTGGGAGGGGGGGGGGCCCTAGGGGCTAAGGCGGCAGAGAGCATGACGCAATCGAACCCGTAAGGCAGACAGCATGCATGAACTCAATACTTATATGTTGACCGGGGTAGACGACAGTCGACCTGGTGCGGGCACTAAGGTAGCAGGCTGATGATACACATACACCTTTTCGGGAAAGAGAGGGAGCAGCTCATTATAATCAGCCACTCATATATTAAATGCCACACCAGCAGTGATGGGCCACTCATTATAATATATCACACCAGCAGCTGATGAACCACTTATTATAATTTATCACACCCGCAGCTGATGAGCCACTCATTGTAATATATGACACCAGCAGCTGATGAGCTCCTCATTATAATATATCACACCGGCAGCTGATGAGCCAATCATTATAATATATCACACCAGCAGCTGATGAGCCACTCATTATCATATATCACACCGGCAGCTGATGAGCTACTCTTTATAATATATCACACCCGCAGCTGATGAGCCACTCCTTAAAATATAACACACCAGCAGCTGATGAGCCACTCATTATAATATATCACACCGGCAGCTGATGAGCCAATCATTATAATATATCACACCGGCAGCTGATGAGCCAATCATTATAATATATCACACCAGCAGCTGATGAACCACTCATTATAATATATCACACCAGCAGCTGATGAGCTACTCATTATAATATATCACACCGGCAGCAGATGAGCTACTCATTATCATATATCACACCCGCAGCAGATGAGCTACTCATTATAATATAACACACCGGCAGCTGATGAGCTACTCTTTATAATATATCACACCCGCAGCTGATGAGCCACTCCTTAAAATATAACACACCAGCAGCTGATGAGCCACTCATTATAATATATCACACCGGCAGCTGATGAGCCAATCATTATAATATATCACACCGGCAGCTGATGAGCCAATCATTATAATATATCACACCAGCAGCTGATGAACCACTCATTATAATATATCACACCAAGCAGCTGATGAGCCACTCATTATAATATAACACACCGGCAGCTGATGAGCTACTCATTATAATATATCACACCGGCAGCAGATGAGCTACTCATTATCATATATCACACCCGCAGCAGATGAGCTACTCATTATAATATAACACACCGGCAGCTGATGAGCCACTCATTATAATATAGCACACCCGCAGCTGATGAGCCACTCATTATAATATATCACACCGGCAGCAGATGAGCTACTCATTATCATATATCACACCCGCAGCTGATGAGCCACTCATTATAATATAGCACACCCGCAGCTGATGAGCCACTCATTATAATATAGCACACCCGCAGCTGATGAGCCACTCATTATAATATATCACACCGGCAGCAGATGAGCTACTCATTATCATATATCACACCCGCAGCTGATGAGCCACTCATTATAATATAACACACCGGCAGCTGATGAGCTACTCATTAATATATCACACTAGCAGCTGATGAACCACTCATTATAATATATCACACCAGCAGCTGATGTGCCACTCATTATCATATATCACACCCGCAGCTGATGAGCCACTCATTATAATATATCACACCGGCAGCTGATGAGCTACTCATTATAATATAGCACACCCGCAGCTGATGAGTCACTCATTATAATATATCACACCGGCAGCTGATGAGCTACTCATTATAATATATCACACCAGCAGCTGATGAGCTATTCATTATAATATATCACACCCGCAGCTGATGAGCCACTCAGGGTAATATATCACACCCTCATCTGCCGCCAGTGTCTGTGGTACCCTTAGGGTGGGGCCAGATGACGGAGGGCGGTGCAATGCAATAAACGATGTGAGCCGCGCACCGTCAGTCGTCTCCCTCATACGGTTGTCCCTCGCTCAATACAATATGTCGAGCCCGCCCTGGGTTCTGCACCCACCCCCCTCTCCCCCCTAAACCCCCCACAGGCCCATCTCCGCATCCCTCGCCCGCTTAGAGCCTCTGCCTCCACCCATCCCCCCACCCCCCACACTCCGCCCCGGTGACCTCCCATACTGCCTAGTAGCTACCGACTCCAGATTTTTTTTTGGCTTATTTTTCCGTTGATGCGACCTTGGAAAATGAACGCGGCTCGGACTAAATGTGAAAGGACCCCTCAAGGCCGCGTGACCACGACCCCCTACACCGCCCCCCCCCCCCCACCCCCGCCCCCTCCCTCTTTTGGTGCCCGCCCTGCCGCCCCCTCCCTCTTTTGGTGCCCGCCCCGCCGCCCCCGCTACCACCCCCGCCAGCTTGCGTCCCCGCCCCCTCCCCAGCTCGCAACCCTCTTACACCCCCCCCCATTCTACCAGCAGCTCACGTCCGCCCCCGCCACGGCTCTCCCCCCCCCCGCCCATGTTGCGTGGATTATATTAGCGTACAAGTCTAGCCAGCGCGGCAGGTAATAGGAGACCTCACGCCATGTATGGCAGTTCAAACCCCGGCGGGTAACGCGGAATAATGATGTAAATCAATCGATGTTCGAACTCACGTTGTAGCGACACGTGTAGACAGGGTGGGTGGGGGGGGGGTGCCTGTCTTACATTCTAGTGGTAGTAAAAGCAGGGAGTGGCAGGAAGATGGAGGCGGGTGGGGGGGGGGGGGAGGTAGTACCAGATTGAACCATTCACTATACTGAGTCGCCATTCACTCCGAATTGTGAATGAACGTTCGCGGCATAAATTATGATG